>CM069135.1:97531757-98054257 GCA_035221665.1 Okamejei kenojei
ACTTGTGTTAAATTAGTCATAAATTACTGTTAAATTTGTACATTTTGCCCGTTTAACATCAAAAGTAGATGGACTTCTATCCCAACACTATTGCATTCAGATATTTGCCACTCTAAACTAGATATCTCACCAGGAGAAAGTCTACTATATATCTATGTACGGCATCTTAACATTAGAAATTACTCCAATTTACACAGAGGGGAACCAAAATATACCATATTTCTACATGACATAGAAGGAGGCCATTTTAGCCAATTGAATCGATGACATATTGGGTCATAGTTATACAGCTTGTAAATAGATGCTGCAGCCCCACGCGACCAGGCAGATCACAGAGAAATCCCATTCCCCCCCCACTAAATTTCCCTATTTTCCGAACTTACCCTTCAATCCATCCAGATTCTACCACTCACGTTCACACTTTGAGAACCATTACAGTGGTTAATGAACCTGTCAGTGAAGGAGGCCAACTACATGAGAATAACTACAATGGAGCAGAGATATATTAACGCTAAGGTTGAAGGTAGAGAGGTAAAGTGCTGATGATGCTGTGTGTTGTCCTTGAGACAGGCAAAGCTTCATCGGGAAAGATGTGCCATAGAAAGCATGCTGTCAGGTTGCACCACAACTTGGTTTAGGAACAGCTCTGCCTAGAGCGCAAGAAATTGCAGAGAGTTGTAGATGTAGTCAAGTCCATCACACAGACCTTGCACCATTGACCATCTACACCTCACGCTGAAGAACAGCCAAACACGGCAGAAGGTACAGAAGATTGAAGATATGCACCATCAGTAATAGCTTCTTCCTCCTCTCTGTTATCAAGCTTCTAAACGGTCCTTCCATCAGCTAGGGTGCTGTCTGATTCATCCTTATCACATTGAGGACGTTGGACTTTGGCTGTGGAACTGATGTGCTACAAAGTGCTAAAAGGCTGAGAACTATATTCTGCACTCTGTATCTTCCCCTTGGCTCAATCTATTGCGTTTGATTGTTTTTCATAACTGATAGGAACAGAATTAGGCCATTGGGCTCATCAAGTGAACTCTTTGTGATGGTCTATCTGATCTGTTTGGATAGCATGCAAAACCAAGCTTTTTACTATTGTCAGTACATGTGACAATAATAAACTTAAACCTAAACCTAAAATCTGTAAATGTGCCAAGTGTTACTGCGCAACTCCACTGCCAGAAGCATATGGAGCATATTGTCTACCTGCTAACATACTTTCTCCTCTCATTGCTTTGATATCCACATGGCCTGGGCACTGACCAATCTGACTGAGGGGAAACACAGTTTAAGTGGTCACTAAAAAAATACATATTGTTAGAAGCTAAAGATAAATGATAAATTGCCTTACAGATCTGGTAAATTTAGACCATTCCAATTTTCCGCTGAGCAAATGGATTGTTTATTGTTGCTCAATATTAATTTTCCCATCGGAAGAATGGGAATTTACTGGGGCGGTACAGTGGCACAGCGCTAGAGTTGTTGTCTTACAGAGTCAGAGACCCGGGTTCGATCCTGACTACTGGTGCTGTCTGTACAAAGTTTGTATGTTCTCCCTGTGAGCGCGTGGGCCTTTCTCTGGGTGCTCTGGTTTCCTCCCACACTCCAAAGACGTATACATTTGTAGGTTAATTGGCTTCTGTAAATTGTAAATTGTCCCTAGTGCGTCAGATAGTGCTAATGTACAGGGTGATCGCTGGTCTGTGCGGACTCGGTGGGTCGAAGAACCTGTTTCCGTGCTGTATCTCTAAAGTCTAAAGTTGACATTGGAAGGTTTAGGTGGCTTTTCCATTATGCCTTGATGACATTTGGATTTTTCTTTATTACCAAAGCATGACATTGGAATTGATGCTTCCATCCTTGTCCTATAGAATGCTTCTAATATGAAATTACATGTAATGGGCCTGCATTATTCTAATAATGCATGTTTGCTCTACAAGAGATGCCAGAATGCAGGTGAAAACAATGATGCTTTATTAGCTGGTACATGTTGAGGTCAAGAATAGAGTTCGGTGAGTCAGAATTATTTTTTGTTTCATCAACAGTGGTTTTGAAATGATGAGTTGTT
Source organism: Okamejei kenojei (assembly GCA_035221665.1). NCBI lineage: Eukaryota > Metazoa > Chordata > Chondrichthyes > Rajiformes > Rajidae > Okamejei > Okamejei kenojei. Next base: position 97,533,832 of record CM069135.1, read on the forward strand.
ACTGCCTTAATTATAAACTTTCTTCACTTTTGACAAGCCAGAGAAGAATTTGAAATATACTCCATTATGTGAAGATGCACTTCATCAAATAGAGCGCAGTAGATACAGTGAAATAAACCACTGATTTATGTAGCATGTGTGATATACTCGAGTCTGGATACATTTCTTGATTTTGGGAGCGTACTTATTTACAAATTTGTTGGTTGCTATGGCAGCACAGTTATCCTGCCAGCAATTACATAAATTAATCTGAGCCTTCATTGTACATTTGGCAACCAGCAATATCGGGTTAGAGATTTCAAAGAAGGATCTGACGTGATGATTTACATCTTTTTGGGGCTGCTGGATTTTAAATTTGTCATGCTAAAAAGAGGTACTTTCTTTATTATCGTTAATTCAGTGGGTGTGGTGTAATTAAAGTTCTAAGTTAGCAATTATGACCGTTAGTCATGTCTATCACACGGTGACATCATTTTGTTTTTAACTCAATGGTAGTGATCATAAAAATGAAAGGAAATGTTTGCTACATATTTCTCCTGAAGTACTGCTGTGGGCTGAGGTGCCATTGCAAGGGAGTGAGTAGTCTCAAGATTCCAACCCGAGTAATTATTTACAGAACCACAACTTCAATTTCAACAATACAAAAGGGACATATTGCAGATGCTGGAAATGTGAAGTTAAAAGTCAAAACGATGGAAATACCTGGTTAATGTTTTCAAATCAATAACCGTCTATTAGCTTGGAAAATAATGGAAGAAGAAGAGAAAAGGGTAAGTAAAGGAGAGAATAGGTAAGAAGGCCAGCAATGGGTTGCAAAGTAGCAGAGATTAAATGACCAGAATAATGCTGGTATAAGATAATATAGATGGCAACTGGGTCAATTAAGGGTCCACAGTTGAAAATTGTTATGTGTAGGAAGGAACTGCTGGTTTACACCGAAGATAGACATAAAATGTGGGAGTAACTCAGCGGGACAGGCAGCATCTCTGGAGCATCTCTGGAGCGAAGGAATGGGTGACGTTTTGGGTCTGAAGAAGGGTCTCGACCCAAAATGTCACCCATTCTTTCTATCCAAAGATGTTGCCTGTCCTGCTGAGTTACTCCAGCATTTTGTGTCTACATCAAATGTCATCTCTAGAGGAGATGAAAATGGGTGTAGTAGGGGCAATATTTAAAATTGTTGAATTGAATCACGTCCAAATGCTTTAATGCGGATGTTCCAAAATTGGAGGTGTTATCCAAGCTTAAATTGATCTGACAGGACATTATGGTTTGTGCCCTTGCAGATATGTATCCAATATTACGATAGAATGTCAGGAGGGAATTATATGGAAAATTAAAGTGACACAAAGTTTTGGGGGTTATATTTTGAAGAGATGGAAATTTTATGAAATAGAGGCGATTCTGGATTTTCACGATCTCCAGAGCTTGCGTTGAGGCTGAATGAGCGGGTAGCCGAGACAGTCAAAATATAAGGCAAAGGAGACACAAAGCACAGGCAGCGATCTGCTGGCAGATCTCAGTTCAACATCTCGTTTTGTTTACCACTGAAATGCGGGTGGTGCTGAATAAAATGCTTGTGAGAATATTTCAGTGCTACTGCACTGCATCACCCAGAAAGGTTAGCATTGGAGCATGTCCTGGAGGAGGTGGAGGTGGAGCCAAATCTGAGCTGCATCAGGTAATTATTTTAAGTGGATTAAGTGACCCCTTTGCTGCGTGTTGCTGCAGGGACGCTTGCCAGTGATGGCTCGTTGTTGCCTCAGACTGCAGGGAAAAATGCTGCTCCTGCCTTTTGCTAAGTTAGTGTGACACACGTGCAGAGAAGGCTGCTGGAGAATGCTGGAGTGGTCTGTGCTCACCCTGGCCTGCCATTGTACACACAACACAAAACAAAGCATGCTCGCTTCTGTCTGCAGGTGAAAGGTGTGTCAGTACCAGCAGGCACAGGGTATTTCTCGCACAGTCTGTCCTGTCTGAGATCCCTCCACAATCCTTCTCAACACTGGAAAACCCATTGATGCGAGCAAAAGGGTTGCGGGCAAAGATACACGTCTGGCACAAAGGCTTGAGATGGACAGAGAGCCAGCCGACGGGGAGAAAAGTCCATAATGGCTGGAGTAGGCTTCCACTGTTTTACAGCCATACTGTCCCTGTATAATGTTGGGCCAAGAAGTCTTGAGTACATATCCAGATGGATAAATTTACCTTGGATTTCCTGGATCATGGTAGGAAAAGGCATGGTAGATTCCTTTGTCCTGGATAAAGGAATCTACTATTGTCCTCCTATAATGGTTGGACAATAATATTTAAGTGAATCGCCCAGCTGATAAGTCAAGCAACTCATCCTCCCCACAGAAAATGTGTCTCCACATTAAGGGATTCAATTTCTGTTGCAGCTTTGTTAACTGCTTGGACCAAGTCCAAATCCCACCTCATCTCTTTGCATTCAGTTTGCAACCAATGTTAATTAAAGGGAAGATTAAGTTTTTTGTAGAATGAGGATGAAGAGATTAAGAGCCCAGCTGCTTTTTTGATAAGAGTTTGGCAGAGGCATGTAACTTTTTCCTCCAGATTTGACCTCTCTGTGGCTCTCTTTTTGCCCAATGCCCTCCATGGTTTGGTAGAACCCAACCTACAGACGTTCATGAAGATGACCCACCTAACACAATCTAGAGGAAGGGTTCTGACCCAAAGCATCACCTATCCATGTCCTCCAGAGATGTGGCCTGACCCACTGTTAGTCCAATACTATGTGTTCTACACAAAATTTCTTCCAGCATTTGAAGTTCCTTGCATCTTCATGAAGCACAGGTTGGGCAGGGTGGTAGCTTGGAGGACAATCTGGGGAACTGGGATGTGGTAGACTTACTGGGGATTGGAGGATTTGGACTTTATTACTTGGAAACACAAATAAAGTTCATCTCCAAGGTAGGAGGGAGGGCGACAAGGTCAGCAATGAGACATTTTGCAGGGAGCGGGCTGAAACATAAGATGAGTTATTACTCAGGGATGACTGGGAACATTTGGTCTGGGTAACTGAATTTCACACTCAGCCTAGTTTGATCTGGCGAAATGACTTCAGAAATCAATTAAGAGTTTAGAAGAATGAGGGGGGACCTCATTGAAACACACAGAATAGTGAAAAGCTTGGATAGAGTAGATGTGGAGAGGATGTTTCCACTAGTGGGAGAGGCTAGGACTAGATGTCATAGCCTCAGAATTAAAGGACGTTCTTTTAGGAAGGAGATGAGGTGAAATTTATTTAGTCGGAGGGTGGCAAATCCGTGGAATTATTTGCCACAGAAGGCTGTTGCGGCCAAGTCAGTGGATATTTTTAAGGCAGAGATAGATAGATTCTTGATTAGTACAGGTGTCAGAAGTTATGGGGAGAATGCAGGAGAATGGGATTAGGAGGGAGAGATAGATCAGCTATGATTGAATGGTGGAGTAGACTTGATGGGCCGAATGGCCTAATTCTAATTCCTATAACTTATGACCGTATGACTTTGTCCTTTCCTCTCCAATCTTCCATGATGGTGTCTTGTTTGTTTCTGTGCCTGTATAATGCGTCTCTCAAACTGGGGTGTTAAAACAATTTACAGCCTGGTCTAATGGAAGGCCATCGAGCTGAAGCACATAAGTGTTTTGCACAGTACAGGTTCTCTCTGACATGCTGAGTATTTCCTGCATCTGTACTATCGCAACGTTTAAGAAACATGTAGACAGGTACGTGGATAGGACAGATTTAAAAGGGATATGGGCCAAACGCAGGCAGGTGGGTCTAGTATAGATGCGACATGTTGGCTGATGTGGGCAAGTTGGGCCAAAGGGCCTGTTTCCACACTATATGACTCTATAACTCTATGAGGCTATGTAGATTTTTTCTTTTTGCTTTAGCGACATGGGCATTGGTTATGAAAACACACTAGGAGCCATGATTTAGAATTGCTCAGGATTCTAACCCTGGTAGGTTGAGATAGGAGTGGGATAGGTGGTGTGGTTGCTGTTTGCAGGTTTCTGATGTGACCGGGGACCCGTGCTGCTGTAATCCTGAGGTGCATTGCAGTTCAAAAGCAGTTTCAACCATTATATCCCAGGCACAGTCTTCTGATGAGTGGGTGTTTGGAATGAATGGGGGAAAGCGTGTGCAGAACTGAATGTGGGAAATGGGACAATACTGAAATCACTGATGCAAAGGATACTAAGACGAGACTCAATGTATTAAATTTCAGTGAGTTAGCGAGGCACAGCAAAGAGAACAGTGTGGGAAAATAAGACAAGTAGACTCTGGAGAGATTTGTAATTGTTTTGAATGATTAAATGTATAATCTGTTGCGCTATAATGCTGAGAACTATATTCTGCACTGTATTTTTACACTTCACTCTACCTATTGTACTTGATTATATTTGTGTATATTATCATCTGATTTGACTGGATAGCATGCAAAACAAAACATTTCACTATACCTTGGTACTCGTGACAATAATACACCTATACATAAACCTATATATATATATATATATATATATATATATATATATATTATCTGATAACTATGTTTCAACATTAAGAGCAAATGTAATACAGATGGGAAAATTATTATGCAGCTTTGAACTATTTTGAACCTGTTTTAGTTTAGAGATACAGCATGGAAATAGGCTCTTTGACCTACTGAATTCACGCCAACCATCGATCACCAGTTCACACTACTCTTATGTTATCCCACTTTCGCATCCACTCCCTACACAGTAGTGGCAACTTACAGGCGCCAAATAAACTCCCACGGTTTGGTATGTGGGAGGATACTGGAGCACCCGGATGAAACCCATACGGTCACAAGGAGAACATGCAAACTCCACACAGACAGCACCCGAGATCAGGATCAAACCAGGGTCTCTGGCGCTGTGGGGCAGCAGCTCTACCAGCTATGCCACTGTTTGGCTGGTGTGACTATAGAATCGTTGGGTAATTATTTTTAGCTAATCAAGGGATGGCGTCTGATTTGGCTGTTGATTCTGATTATGTTTGTTATGTTTTGGAGAATGTGAGATCTGAACCTACCACCATGCTTTGTAATCTACATATACGTCAGATACACACTTTCCCACACTTGGGCGCTTTCTCACACCTCTTGACTACGTCACTTTCCCACACTTTGTGGACAGGTTAGACACTTTATCATATCTCAGGGAGACATTGGCACTTTCCCATATAATTAGCACAAGAGAGCAATGGAATTATTTTCACTATGTAATAGCTTCATTTAAGATTGTTTGTAAACAATCATAAATATTGCTTATAAGATGTACCAAATGCTGTTGACATGTTTAAAGACCTTAAGGTCAGGTTTAAGCAAAGCCTTTGAAAGTCATGAGGTAAAGGTTTGGTGCAGGATAGTAGATTAAAATTTCAGTCATTTTTTGGTCTGTGCTGATTTTTTTTTTTAGTTTGGTTTATAGATACAGCGCGGAAACAGGCTCTTCAGCCCACCGGGTCCGTGCCGACCAATGGTCCTTGCACATTAACACTATCCTACACCCACTAGGGACACTGTTTACATTTACCAAGCCAATTAACCTCCAAAACTGTACATCTTTGGAGTGTAGGATGAAACCGAAGCTCTCAGAGAAAACCCACACAGATCACGGGGAGAATGTACAAACTCCGTACAGACAGCACTCATAGTCGGGATTGAACCCAGGTCTCTGGCGCTGCAAGCGCTGTAGGGCAGCAACTCTACTGCTGTGCCATCGTGCCACCCTTTGCGATCTATCGCAGTTCTATTGTGATATTATTTATTGCTATGAGATAATAGTATAAGACAATATTTTGTTTGGAAACTACAATTGGATGTTGTCTAGGAAAGCAAATGAAAAATACTCTGGAAATATTTGACTGGATTATTGTCATGCAGCTTCGTGCTGGTTTGATGTACAGTGAGCAGTAGTGGAGACAAGACCACCCAAGTTGTTCATTTTACAGTGTGTCCTGAAGAGCGGGTCTACTCAGCTGGCTGTAGATCTGTTACGTTGCACTCATAAAATTACCCTTGCACAAATTGTGGCTTTCAGGAGGAAAGTGTGTGTGCGCATGTGTGTGTGGTGGGGGGAGGGGGGAGATTTAAATACTTTTTTGAAGCTAAAAATAAAAATTATTAGCCTTTCAGATAATTTGCAGTATAAAGCAGAATCTATGATCTATGCTGTTGATCATTAATTTTTACCACAAGAATGTGTCACTAAAAAGACCAGTTTGCAATTGATATCCGATGACATTGGTCATTACTGGAAGCATTTTTAGATGGTTAGGGAACAGTCACGATGATTGCGTATCAAAAATAAGTTTGTTTTGTAAGAATGTCGTGGGAGAAAGTGTAATTGGGGAGAAAGTTTAGGCACAATTTAATAGATGTTAAAAGCTAGCCATAATAATAAATTTAAAAACAGAAATACTATTTACACAAATAAATCACTAAGAATTATTATCCAGTCTCATTGAGTGACTGCTAACACTCATTGCCTATTCTTTACTAAATTGTGAAGTGCCCACAGGAAGAATAAGGTGGGAGATCTTTAAGAACAGTACTTGACATTTGCTCATTAATATTTTCTACAAAGGGTTAATTAATGAGAAACTAAAATTATTTTCCAAACAATAAACTGAATTTATCATACCAATCATTACTTTTCCATATCAACGCCTGTGCCCGTCTAATCTGTTTCTTTATGATTTATTTGCACAAATAGTATTTCTGTTTTAAAATTTATTATAGATAGTTTCATCTTATAATACCTATTACATTGTGCCTAAACTTTCTCTCCATTTCAATTAACTCTCATAACATTCTTACAAAACAAACTATTTTTTTGGATGCGTAATCACAGTGACTGTTACCCAATCATCTAAAATTGTTTCCAGTAAAATAAAATTAGTCACACAACATGGGCATTAAAAAAAAATCAAAAATAATAAACTTGCTTCCAACAACTTCCTCATTTTCTCCCCTCCCCCTGACCCTCACACTAAAAGCACAATGCCTCCTGTGGGCCCCACAGGACTCAGCACATCCTGCACCCTGCCTGCACCTTCCATGTTATTGTGTAACAGTGCAGACTGAAATTCATCTGGAAATGTATAGGAACGATCACACTTTAGTGACTATATTTAGCCCGATCAGTGGCAAGCTGCATACAGATGACATAACACGTGGGATTCAAACAGGTCACCGGTTAAATGGTGTATCAGTGTTCTACAGATAGATTAACTCAGTTTTCTACTGCTTTCTTTCTGGCACGTCCTGAGTCTGAAATGTTTGCATGGTCTGCTGCAGCTGCCAGAAGTAAGGATACAGCTGGGAGACTCTGGAGTGCCCAATTTATTTTAACATTAAAGTGAAAAAGGATGCAGCAATGAGAGAGGGCTGGCACGTCACTCTACCCAATGTTAACCACAACAGGCTGCATTAACGTACAGAAAGGAACTGCGCATGCGGATATATACCAAAAGTATACCACAAAGTGCTGGAGTAACTCAGCGGGTCAGGCAGCATCTCTAGAGGAAAAAGATGGGTGACGTTTCGGGTCAGATGGGTGATGTTTCAGACGTCTGAAGAAGTGGCCCGACCCGAAACGTCGACCATCCTTTTTCTCCAGAGATGCTGCCTGACCCGCTGAGTTACTCCTGCACTTTGCATCTATCTAGGTTGAATCCCATACACATTGCACAGAGGTGATAACACCATCTCTCAGGAAGCTGTACCAAGAACAAATATATTTTGGGACATACTTATGAGCAAATATGTTATTGGCTTTAAAGGTAGAGATTGATGGGGATAGAGCAATGAGTATGGGACTTCTGTGGGGCTTGGTGGAAGGACCACTAGAAATAAGTATGGTGGGGTAATAGACCGAGTAGATCACTGAAGATCGGTGTGAGCATCACTGGAGATCGGTGTGGGGGATAGATTGAGAGGATCACTGAAGATTGGTGTGAGGATCATTGGAGATCAGTGTGGGGATCACTGGAGATCTAGTGTGGGGGATAGATCAAGAGAATCAATGCAAATCAGTGTGGGAAATGAATGGAGATCACTGGAGATTGCTGTGAAGATCACTGCTGACCAGTGTGGGTCAAGGGATCAGTCTGAAGAAGGGTTTTGGCCCGAAATGTTACCTATTTCCTTCGCTCCATAGATGCTGCTGCACCCGCTGAGTTTCTCCAGCACTTTTGTCTACCTTGGGTCAAGGGATTCACTGGAGATCAGTGTGGGAATGAATTGAGGGAATCACTGGAGATGGATTGAGGGAATAACAGGATTTAAAAGACAATTGGACAGGCACATGGATAAAAAGAGGTTAATAAAGGTTGATAGGAAAGGCATGCTGATATGGGTAATGTCAAATGTGACTGGCCTAGATGGGGAATGTGAATGTGAATGGCCTAGATTGGTTGGCATGGACGAGTTAGGCCGAAGGGCTTTTTTCAGTACTATGTGATTCAATTACTCTATATTGTATCTATTCTAGTTTGGTCTTGCTTCACAGTAAACTTCCAACAGATTATACAAATTAGAGGGTCCTATAAGGATGGACAGTAAATCACCCAAACTTTGTTGTTCATAAGATCATGTGATGTATATTTTTCAATCTGTCCAATATGAAGCAAAAATGTATCTTTATTAGCAATATTGCCAGAAATATTTGTAGGGTATTGCTGGAGCTGGAGGAACTGTTTTACAAGAGACTAGATAGGCTAGGACTATTCCCTGGAGCAAATGTGGCTGAGAAGTGCTATCAGAGAGGCTAATAAAATCATGCAGGATATAGATAAGATGGATTAACATCCTTTTTTTTCCGAGGTGGGAGAGCTTAAATCTAGAATGCATAGGTTTAAGGTGAGAGAGGAAATATTTGAAGGAGTTCTGAGGCAATCTTTTTTCACACAGATGGAACAAGATGTGGAGGAGGTGGTAGAAGCAGGTACAATTAAAACAGTTTAGGGGCGGCATGGTAGAGTTGCTGCCTCACAGCGGTAGAGTTGCTGCCTCACAGTGCTAGAGACCCGGGTTCGATCCTGAATACGGTTGCTGCCTGTATAGAGTTTATACATTCTCCCTGTGACCGTGTGGGTCTTCTCCAGGTGCTCTGGTTTCCTCCCACACTCCAAAGACGGACAAGTTTGTACGTTATTTGGCTTTGGCAAAAAATTGTAAATTGTCCCTAATGTATAGAATAGTGCTAGTGTACGGGGTGATCGCTGGTCAGCGCAGACACGCTGGCCTGAAGGGCCTGCACTGTATCTCCAAATCGGCGAATCTGGAGAAAAGGAATAGGAAAATAAAAATATTCACTTTCTCCAGAGATGCTGCCTGACCCACTGAGTTCAAACCATTTGGCCAGGTTTGGGGTTGGGTCAGGAATAAGGGCCAAATGCAGGCAAATGGGACTTGCTAAAGAAGACACATTAGCTCAGCAGAGAAGCGTTGTGCCCCCGAGCCGGATTCTATACATGACTTATTAAGGGAAGCGGAGTATTTCCTGTGATTAACTGCTCAGGCACAAGGAATGATCCATGAGAAAACTCGGCACAATTACAGAAAATTCCTTCTATTCCCTTTTACAACAAAAAAAAAACAGTGGCGGGCCAAACGCAGGTAGGTGGGACTAGCATTGACGGGAACATGTTGGCCGGTGTGGGCAAGTTGGGCCGAAGGGCCTATTTCCACGTTGTAAGATTCGATGACTAGTGAGCTTCGCTCGGCTCCTAGCCGACTATCTTCCTCGGAGGAAACCTGCGGTGGATGCCAGGAATTAGCAAGGGGCGCCTCCTCCGCCCTGGGGCTGGCTATCCGGTCTCTTGCAAGCAGTCTCAGCAAGTCCCATCCGCACAAATTACCTCGGTGCCTGCAGTACCGGAACAGGAGCGAGAACTGGCGCCGCCAGACTTGGTGACACTCAAGTGGCCAACGCACCTCGGCTGCTGCTAATACAATTTCCCTTTAAGTTAGAATAATTACAGCCCGCTGGCACTTCGGAAATGTTGTTTTAAAAAAGAAAAGGTAAATAGTAAGGGTGTGACATGTTGCTACGCGGAGGTCAAGTACATATGGTGCGGGAGTTCCGCGTTTAACCGAGTGATAAAGCAAACAGCCCCTTGCGTTGTGGAATTTATGACCGGCGTACAGTGATAAGTTATCTATACCTATTAACGTGTAATTCTGGGCGGTTGGCCTATATATTGAAGGACATTCCACCGAGTAGTCTCTGCCAGCTCCCAGTGGACTGGTTTGCGGCCGCCCGCCCGCCCGCCCGCGAGTGGAGGCGACGATGAGAAATTTCGCAGAAAAGGCTTCATTCACAGGTTAGATGCCTCTCGCTGCTGGGAGGGCGGGTTGGATTCCTGTAGCGTTATACCTCGTCGGCGTGAAAGACGACCTTGAACAGTCCGCGTTATGCATTGGCGATGGGCTCGCTTAGGAAACGCAGGTCAATTTCCACCGCGTTCGACCTGCGACCATTTCACCGGCGTTGTATTGTAATTCCGCGGGAAGCGAGTGACATCTAACGAAAGGCCCGCAAGGTCACATCGACAGCCAATGTTTAAAACACTTAAGACGCTGTACAAGAGGAGAGGGGGGAGGGGGAGGGGGGGGAGGTGTTTATTTAGACCAGGTGTGATTTGCAAATAGTTCAGACACTGAATTAAACACGGAACACAGCGGGTCAGGCGACATGACTGGAAGGAATGGACAGACGACGTATTTGGTCGAGACCCTTCTTCAGAAACGTCGCCTATCCATTCCCTCCGGAGATCCTGGTGTCTGGCCCGCTGAATGTCTGCAGCACTATGTGTTTTGTTCAAGATTTAATCATCAGGCGTTCCTGGTGTCTCAGACACTGGGCTGTTGATTTATTTGCATTCAGCATGTATGTTGAACATCTGCTTGCTCCAAAAATTGACATTTTTGTGACTTAGTTGTCAACATTTGGAACCAATGCAGAATTGAAACGTTCTGGCTCCCTATTAATCAAACACCAAAATGTGACCACTATCACTGATTTACCTAGGTTCTTTATGTGTAGATTAATCCGGAGGTGGATTGATTTTAATGTCAATCGTCCTTCAGTCAATCATTCGGTACATTTAACTGATGCTGATGAGTTGACTGGCAATAGTGAGTGTTTGACGGCACTGGGCCTGTACTCGCAAGAGTTTGGAAGGATGGGAGGGAGAAGGGGGGACCCACATTAAACTTGCGAATAGTGAAAGGCCTGAATAGAAAGGATGTGGAGAGGATGTTTCCACTATTGGGAGAAGTGCCTTTGGAAAGGAAATAAGGAGGAATTTGTTTAGTCAGAGGGTGGTAAATCTGTGGACTCCATTGCCACAGAAGGCTGTGGAGACCAAGACATTTGATATTTTTAAGGCGGAGATTACAGGTTCTTGCTAGTAAGGGTGTCAGCGGTTCCGGGGAGAGGGTATGAGAATGTGGGTAGGAGGAAGAAATATATCAGCCACGATTGAATGGCGGAGTAGACTTGATAGGCCGAGTGGTCTAATTCTGCTCCTTTAACTTATGAAGGGGACTAGGCAATGTTGCATATATTAACGTAAAGACCGCGGGCAGCGGGTTTGACAAGAGCGGCAGAAGGCCCTCGGTCTGTGCTGGAGCGGTGGCGCCTGTGACTGCTCAATGCACCCCTGGGGAAAACGATGCCTTGGACAAACGGACTCCCACGCCAAAAAGGGGACGTTGCAGTAATCAGTCATACATTACTGCCCGGTTTAGGAAACAGCAAATGGCCAGCCACTTCGATATTATTGATGAGAAATTGTTCCCACTTATGACACTGAATCCTCCCACTATGACTGCCTGCGCCATGACGCATCCCCCAGATTGATGCGAGTTCTGTTTTAAATCTGGTGAAAGTGAAATGACTGAACTAAGTTTCCAGAATTAAAGTGGCAAGGATCCCAACACCTGCCTCTGCTACTCGCAAATGCCCCCATGTCTTACAAACCTGCCCGAGCAGCTCTCACCGACGATAGACACACAATGCTGATGTAATTCAGCGGGTCAGGCAGCATCTCTGGAGAAAGAAGGAATAGGTGACGGTTCGGGTTGAGAACCTTCATCACACTTAGTATCAGGGGAGGGGGAAACAAGAGAGGGGTGTGGGAAGGTACAGAGCTAAGCAAAGCCTGCGTCGATGACTCGTGGCGGGGGGGGGGGGGGGGGGGGGGGGGGGTGGGGAGAGGAGCCCACAAAGGTCCATTGTTGGCTGGGGACGAGGTGATCATAAAGGGATCCCAACGGTGAAATTAGCAAGAAGTCTGGGCTGGGTGGGTGTGTGGGGGGAGGGACGGGGAGAGTGGGAATGCAAGGGTTACTTGGACGTTAGAGACATCCAGCAGGGGAAGTGGGAGATGAGCAGGTGGGGGGGACGGGGTGATATGCCCAGGGGTCTGTCACACACAGGTCGATGGTTTTGGTGCTGCTGGCAGCTGTTGCAAGAGTGTGACGCTCGAGTTGAGGGCGTTATTGGCAGTCTGACTCATAGCGGCCCGGTCCGCCCAGTCCCGCTACATCATGGCTCACATACCAACGCCCCCGGTCAACTCTCCTGCCAGCATATATACGTGGGTCTACCACAAATATCAGTCAGTCGGCAATCTCTCTCACACGCTGAGAAAGGATCATACACAAGTAGTTCAGGGGAAGCTCACTAACCCAATCTCCCAGTCCCTAATAAAGCGGCCGGCTTTTAAGCATGACTGTTAAATCCAGCTCCTCGGCATCTGTCTTGACGTACTCCAAAATGCGAGGTGTGGTCGCGATACTCACCGGTAATATAGCCTTTTAAATCAAGTTTGCTGGCTCTTTTATGCTTCGTGTCACGCAAAAAGTTGCAGAGGTGTTCAAAGTTACCAGAGTATATGCTTGCCTCTAAAATTCGCTGATCTCTAACTTTGTAAATTGGTAAATGACTTTGTAAAATTGTAAATGACCATTTAATTTCGGAAGTAAGGCGCAGAAAGTTTGAGTTGATCGGGTTTTGTAACTTTTTTTCAAGTAGCCTTGATAAAAGTCAGTCTAAGTATTTTGTTTTTTTTTTGCGCAGCTTTTATGAAGCAAAAGCGAATGGGACTGAACGACCTCATCCAGAAACTAGCAGCCTCTCACTCCTACGCTTGCAAACAGTAAGTTACGTTTTTGTCCTCCTCCCGCCGACCACTCGTTGCATGCACTAACGGCGGGCACTGTGTGCAGGAGTTGTCCATAGCTGACTTCAGGCGGTGGCAGCGTTAGTGGGGAAAGGAGGGGGGTTCGAGCGGGAAGGCTGGGGGTTTGGTCTGAAAAGGAGTCCGTTTCCCAGTCAGAACCGAGCACCTGGGCCCGCACACAATAGCGCGCCTGTCCGCACCGAGACATCCCCGGCTATAATCTCCCTGGGCTGAAGCAAGGCTTTGTTCTCGCTGAAATCCCACTCGCTGGTTCGTGCTGGAGGCTCGGAGTTTGCGGCCGGCTGGCCGTCGGTCCAACCAGTTTACTGACTCTTTTTTTCCCCCCAAATTGTGTCTTTGGTACAGCTCAGAAGTGCCAGCTATGTTGCACGCTAGTCCGAAGGAGACCGAAACGAATGGAAACAGCCCGCCGTCCCCCCCGGTGAGTTGAACCGATGTCGAGGATCTGATTCCGTTTTTGTCCGTGGCTCTTCCCTGGAGCAGAGTCTAACTCGTCCTGTGATCTGATTTCTCCTACAGCCCAGCCCAACAACAGCGCAGATAAACCTGGGGCCGTCTTCCAACCCTCAGTAAGTTTTAGTGGAGTCAATTTCATCGAGTAATCAATGGAATTTATTTCATTGACTCTTGCCGCCTGCCGTGTGACGCCTGCCTTTACTAATGACTTTTATTTTCCTTCTCTTCAGAGCCAAACCAAGTGACTTCAACTTTCTGAAAGTCATCGGCAAAGGAAGTTTTGGAAAGGTTTGTAATCAGCATTTTTGTAGTTATAAAAAGCGATTTGAACAACTGCACTGTAAAATTGTCTATTTGTTTAGCCTCGTTTTTTTTTGCAAATGACATTCCGGCTTTCCCTTCCACAGGTCCTACTGGCCAAACACAGGACTGACGACCAGTTTTACGCAGTAAAAGTCTTACAGAAAAAAGCCATACTGAAGAAAAAGGAGGTAATAACCGCTGCGGCTCGGGAGATATTATTTCATGCTGGCTGCTGAAATGGGTCTTCGAAGGGATTGAGACGGGCGCACAGGCTAACTGCAGCTTACCTGGACAATGCTTATGCTAGACATCAGGAATTGCAGATGCTGAAATCTTGAGCAAAAAAAACCACAAAGTGCTGGAGTAACTGGGCGAGTCAGGCAGTGTCTCTGGAGAAAAGGATGGGTAATGCTTCGGATGGAGACCCTTCTTTAGCCTGGAAGTAATTTTGGGGGGGGGGCTGGGAGGCAGAAAAAGTCCAGTACAAATCAGGGCCGGCAACAGATGCCCAAACAGGCGACATTTTGGGTTGGGACCCCCCCCCCCCCTTCAGACTGATTGTAGAGGGGGGGGGGGGGGGGGGACTGAGCCAGGCAAGTGACAGTTGGATCACAAAAGGAATCTGTGTAGGACAGAACTGCAGATGCTGATTTACACTAAAGATAGACACAAAATGTTGGAGTAACTCAGAGGGCCAGGCAGCATCTCAGGAGAAAAGGAATAGGTGGTGTTTCGGCTCGAGACCCTTCATCAGACTGATCGGGAGACTGATTGATTTGAGCTTGGCCGCTCATTCTTCTGTTCCTTTGTGTCTATTTAAGGAAAAACACATCATGTCAGAGCGCAACGTCCTGCTGAAGAACGTGAAACACCCTTTTTTGGTCGGCCTCTACTACTCCTTCCAGACCGCTGACAAGCTCTACTTTGTCCTCGACTATATCAACGGAGGCGAGGTAAGCTGCCCAGGACTGGCTACAGGGCGAGATATCCCATTCCAAGTACCAGCCATCCCTGTCGCAAAGACAGGGTGATGGGAAGGTGTGGGGATTTACTAAGGGGTGTGAAGGACACCATTTGTCCAATTCAGTTTAGTTTATTGTCACGTGTACTGAGGTACAGTGAAAAGCTTTTGTAGTTTCTTTCCGCTGACTGGTGCTAACCAGTCAGCAGAAAGACAGTATATGATTACCATCGATCCTTTTACAGTGTACAGAGATACATGATAAGGGAATAACGTTTAGTGCAAGGTAAAACCAGCAAAGTCCAATCAAGGATAGTCCGAGGGTCACCAATGAGGTAGATAGTAGTTCAGCTCTGCTCTCTAGTTGCGTAGGATGATTCAGTTGCCTGATAACAACAATTTGGGATCAGTAACTCCCATTATCTAAGAACTGTAAAATGTATAGATGGGCAAGGGGTGGGGTAACTTTTCCTCTTATTGTCTATATTCCACTGGGAGGGCAGCTGGATTGTTTTTCCATCCATGTATATTTATTTCTTGCTCTTCTTTCTCTAGTTGTTTTATCACCTGCAACGTGAGCGTTGCTTCCTGGAACCTCGTGCCAGATTTTATGCTGCTGAGATTGCCAGTGCTCTGGGATACCTGCACTCCCTCAACATTGTTTACAGGTTGGTAAAGACTGCCTTAGGATAGCAGCCCTGCATGCAGAACAATTTGACCTGTGCCCTTTACCTGCTTTGTGCTAGCACGTCCGTGAAACACTAGAAACATGGCCTCATGTTTTAAACATTAATATCATTCAACTCACTGAGTTATAAGATCTTGTGCTCTGTTGGATGTTAAGGTAGAACAGTATAGTACAGCACAGGAACAGGCCCTTTGGCCCACACTGCCTCTGCCAAACATGATGCCAAATTAAACTAATCTCCTCTGCCAGTAGATGATCCAAATCCCTCCATTCCATGCACATCCATGTGCCTGTCTAAAAGTGTATGGTACATGGATAGGAATGACAGAGCTATTTTACGGTCCCAGCTGCAGCTGGTCACAAAGCCCGCTGCAGCCGTCGCCTCCATTTCGGTCGTTCCAGGATCCGATGTCCCTCTCCACGCCTGGCCCTCTTCAGCCCTTGTTGAATGGGGATGGGGATGAGAGGGAAAGATCGATCAGCCACGATTGAAAGGCGGAGTAGACTTGATGGGCCAAATGGCCCACCTCTGCTCCTATGACTTGGGAGCGTGGACAGGAAAGGTTTAGAGGGATATGGGCCAAATGTGGGAAAGGGATCATTTTAGATGAGGCATCTTGGTCAACATGCATGAGTTGGGC
This sequence comes from Okamejei kenojei, assembly GCA_035221665.1. NCBI lineage: Eukaryota > Metazoa > Chordata > Chondrichthyes > Rajiformes > Rajidae > Okamejei > Okamejei kenojei. The sequence goes on from CM069135.1 coordinate 97,550,130, forward strand.
TGAAGGGCCTTTTGTGCCTATGACTCTTAAATGCCACTGTGGTATCCACATACCACCACATTTCAAGTACCCACTACCCTCTTAAACAAAAATAAATAAAAGCCCGGCACATCTTTAAACTTTTCCCCCATCACTTTAAAGCAATGGCCTCTAGTCTTTAACATTTCCCCCTAGGGAAAAAGGTTTTGAATGTCTACCCTATCTCTGGATGTTGATGTGAATGGAATGTAAGCATCTCTTTTCATGTGTTTTATTCTGCAGAGATTTGAAGCCTGAGAATATCTTACTTGATCGCCAGGGCCACATTGTTCTAACTGATTTTGGCCTATGTAAAGAGAACATTGAATCAAATGACACAACGTGCACTTTCTGTGGCACACCAGAGGTAGGTGTAACATGAGGCATTTTTATGGGTTCTTTTCTTTGCTACGCCAACTCTCATTTTTGTTTCAATCATTTGTGACATTTTGAGTCAGTAACATGTTTAGCTTCCACTTACTGCCACCATTGCAGAGCTTGTGGTGGAGAGGGAGGAGGGTGGCAGAATAGAGAGAGTGTACAATATAAGACGAATGAGATGAGTATGTTGCCATTAGGCCCCTGGCCCCTCTCACCACCCGTTGTGGTCAAGATCAGTGTTGAGCCAGCCGTATTGATTTAGCATTGCGGTTTTCCTTTGCTGTCAAATGTGGGTCTCCCCTGGTTTTGAGGGAAGATCTGATACAGTAGTATTAGCAGCTGTGTACACACTCCAGCCTACACGCATTTGCTGTATTCGTTTCTGTTGGTATCATGTAGCAGCGGTGGGAGAACTAGGAACCAACATGGAATCAACGCACTTTAAAGTGGTTCTTTTTAACTAAACGTGAAAGCATTAACCAGCACATGGGCAGCAAAGTGGTCCAGTGGTAGAGACCCTGAACAATCCTGACTGTGGGTGCTGTCTGTGCAGAGTGTGTACATTCTCCCAGTGACCATGTGGGTTTGCTCCAGTTTCTTCCCACATTCCCAAGACATGCAGGTTTGAAGGTAATTTGGTTTCTGCAAATTGTCCCTAGTGCGTAGGATGCGAAAGTGGGATATCATAGAACTAGTGTACGGGTGATCAATGGTCAGCATGGACTCAGTGGGCCGAAGGGCCTGTTTCCACACTGTATCTCTAAACTAAACATGGGTAGAGAAGATTCCTCTGTCCTTATTGTGATTAATTTGTTTATTCGTTCTCATTGTAAAACAAAACAAGTCATTTAACGTTGCCTTTTTCTTTCTTATCTTACAGTACTTGGCTCCTGAGGTTTTGCACAAGCAGCCCTATGACCGAACAGTTGACTGGTGGTGTCTGGGTGCAGTTCTCTATGAGATGTTGTATGGATTGGTAAGTCTCATGAATGCATTATTAACCAAAAATAAAGATGCTTCTTTCATTTAGACATTTTGGATTATTATAAATGTATAACATTTGCTCTCTGCTTTGATGCAGCCTCCATTCTACAGCAGGAACACGGCTGAAATGTACGACAATATTCTGAACAAACCACTACTGTTGAAACCGAACATCTCCAATGCGGCCAGAGATTTGCTGGAGGGTTTGCTACAAAAAGACCGAACAAAGCGAATGGGTGCAAAGGAAGACTTTGTAAGTAAACCGTTGTTTCTTTTGAGCAAATAGTTTTCCTTTTGGGTTTTGGGATTAAGGGAAGGATCTTTGTGAAGCATTAATAATGATGGAAATCCGTTTGTTGTTTACACCCAGATTACTCTATATTCCTTTTACTTTACATGATTGGATTATGCTCATCCTGAATTATATCAAAATAAACATACTAGACAATTTCAGGAAACAAATTTTAAACCGTACCAGTTGTGCTCCTACATTGTAAAAACCTGACATTGGAACTAGGTAGCTTTAGACAATCAAAAGTTTCTTCTGTTGAAGCTCTTTTGGCTTGACCGTATTATACTCTTTCCACAGATGGACATCAAGGCTCACATCTTCTTTTCTCCAATAAACTGGATTGACCTCAATGCTAAGAAATTGACCCCTCCATTTAACCCCAATGTGGTAAGTTACTAGCTGCTCTCCGAAATGCTTCATAATCATAGAAACATAGGTGCAGGATTAGGCCATTCGGCCCTTTGAGTCAGCATCACCATTCGATATGATCATGGCTGATCATCCAAAATCAGTACCCCGTTCCTGCTTACTCCCCTTGATTCTGTTAGCCCTAAGAGCTATATCTAACTCTCTCTTGAATACATCTTGAATAGATATGTACAGTATGATTCTTGATTAGTACGATGTCAGGGGTTGTGGGGAGAAGGCAGGAGAATGGGGTTGAGAGGGGAAGATAGATCAGCCATGATTGAATGGTGGAGTAGACTTGATGGGCCAAATGGCTTAATATTCTGCCCCAACAACTTATGAACATGATTTACACAAATAAATCAGATCGAGTTTGTAATGTCCTTTTTAAATGTGAGGAATTATTTAAAGAATAAATGCCGGGATTGTAATTTTCTTTTCTGTAAATTATTATTGCAGAGTGGACCTTCTGACCTGCAGCACTTTGACCCAGAGTTCACAGAGGAACCTGTTCCAAACTCAATTGGCCGATCCCCTGATGCTGCTCTGATCTCTGCTAGTGTTAAGGAAGCTTCGGAAGCTTTTCTGGGATTTTCCTATGCCCCACCCATTGACTCCTTCCTGTAGTGAACCATCAAAATGACTTATCTGATGGTGGTTTACCTCAGCTGAGATCTCTTTTGGATTTACTGCGAAATGGGACGTATCTGGAAGGAAAATTGCGCATATCATTGGCAGCTGCCTGGCCTTCAATTCCATTTCTGAGGCAATGTTGGAAGTCTTCAAGGAACACTGATCGCCCAGTGTGTCGGGGAGAAGGCACTGCGGTGGCGCTGTGCGGCTGCACACTGGAAGAAAGTCCATCTATCAAAGGGGACGCAATAAGAACCTGCTATCATCCCATTATTTCAAGATTCTTCATTTCCACCTGACTTGAATAAGGGTGATGGTTGGCCGAAGACTGTTGGTTCCGTGACACGTGCCTTTGGCAATGAGCAAGGTTGCAGGCATTGGAGTGGTCACGTTCAAGTGTTATCCCACAACATGCGGAAATGTGAACACCGGTGAACGTTTGGGTTTGGTAACAGCCGATGAATTTAATATTCGTTCTTTGGTTTAAACTTTGACTTTGGGAGATTTTGTCCGATGCAGCAGTGACTAGGAAGATGAGTTGAATTGTAGATATTATTCCACTAACTTAATCGCTCTCTTCCTCCCTCTCCAAAGTACATTAAAGAAAACCACATGTGCAAGCAAAAGGGGGGGCATGCATGCACAGACACATACACTCACACATGAACACGTGCACATACACGCGTGTATGTGTGAGCACACAGGCACATATGCAGATACAAATGGAACGTACACACATGCACAATCTGAAATGGTTCACTATGTTATGCTTGAATCATTGCTGCTAACGGTAGAATTATGCATTTTGTTTCTAGGACCAAAATACCCTAAATGTGGAGTCTTGTCTTATAACTTCCAACTGACTTGCGTGTGCTAGAAATCCCATTTGTGCATAAATTATTTTTTTTTTTGTCTTCATCGCATTCCAGATGGTTATCTCATTTCAGCTGCGCATATGTAAAGAAATCTGTATGATGTGATCTGTTGCTGCACTAGATTTAATGTGTATATTTAAGACATTACCAATAATGTAAATGGTTTTACTGTATAATAGACTATAATTTTAATTTGGTTTGAAATGTACACATTCCTGAACTAAAGTTGCGTTTGCAATAAAGTAAAACTATTTAAAAAATGTTATTCCCCAGTTTTGTCGTGAAATGTAATTACTGTTTAAAGTTTCAATGCACTCATAATGCTTTATTCAAACAATAGTCAGAAGCAAGTTGGCTCTATGCTCATGGCTAACAAATTCACATATTCTCATGGCAACCATCATGTTTAATGCACATGAATACTTTCCTTGCTTTAGAAGGCCACTTTGATTTTTGCTCTCCACCAATCTATCATTTGTTAGAAGAGTTTTGGATGTGAATATGTGGGAAAGATTTTGACATTGCACAAAAGCAGTTTGAACCCTTGCTGTAATTAAATAAAATTGTCTAGATGATTTACAGAGACATTACTTCACATATCATTAGAAATATTGTTTGGTCAGAGGGCGGTGAATCTATTGAATTAATTGCCACAGAACGCTGTGGAGGCTGTCAATAGACATTTTTTAAAGCGGAGATCGCTAGATTCTTGATTAGTAAGGGTGGCAGGGGTTACGGTAAGAGGGCAGGAGAATGGGGTTAAGAGGGAAGGATAGATCAACCATGATTGAATGGCGGAATAGACTTGATGGGCCGAATGACTTCATTCTGCTGTTATCACTTATGAACTTACAAGGGGAAACTAAAGATTTTGTATTTAAGGGGATGTGGAGTGGTTTGAGGAAGGAATGCTAGTGCTAAGATGGTTGATAATCCGGCCTTGGAGGTACAAAGAAGGAATTGGAGTGATACAGCGTGGAAACAGGCCCTTCGGCCCAACCCACCCTCACCAACCAACGTCCCAGCTACACTTATCCCACCTACCCGCATTTGGTCCATATCCCTCCAAATCTGTCCTATCCATGTACCTGTCTAACTGTTTCTTAAATGTTGGAATAGTCTCAGCCTCACCTACCTCCTCTGACAGCTTGTTCCATACACCCACCACCCTTTGTGTGAAAAAGTTACCCCTCAGATTCCTATGAAATCATCTTTCCCCTTCACCTTAAACCTATGTCTTCTGGTCCCTGATTCACCTACACTAGACAAAGGACTCTGCATTTATCCGATCTATTCCTCTCAAGATTTTATACATTTTATGGAGGTGCATTAAAAGCTTTATCCACTACCAATGATGAACACAACACCACTGAAGTTTGCAATAATAAAACCAGTGGTTCACACCATTTCTTTGGCGAAGGAAATGTACTGACATGCGCTCTGGCCCATGACTCCAGATGCAATTATGTTATTGATTCACAATGAGAACAGCAAGCTACTCAGTTCAGGGACAGATAGGGACAGGTGAAAGTGCAGAGCTTGTTAGCAGTGTCCATTCCCAGAAAATGAATAATTCAACAATTACCCCAAGATTCAATTTATTCTGGGATCTCAGAAAGTACAAGATGAAATAAATGACTTTAATGATTTAAGGAACTTGGGAGGTTTTATGGAATAATAGTCATGCAGCGTGGAACCAGGCCCTTTAGCCCAACTTGCCCACACTGACCAACTACGCCAGTCCCACCTGCCTGCATTTGGCCCACTAAAGCTTTCCCATCCACGTACCTGTCTAAATGTTTCTTAAACAATGCAATAGTACTTGCCTCAACTACCTCCTCAGGAAGCTCGTTCCATACACCCACCAACCTTTGTGTAAAAAAGTGACCCCTAAAGTTCCTATTAAATCTTTCACCTCCCCTCCCCTCACCTTAAACCTATGGTTCTGGTTCTCGATTCCTTTAATCCAGGCAAGAGACTGGGACAGATACGGACAGTTTTCAGTTTCAGTAGGACTGTTTGCTTCAGCAAAATGTTAAAACTGGAGTAATTAAGAGGATGGACTCAAGGAAATTTCCAATTTAAGGAAGAATATTGCTTTATTACGTTAATGAGAGCTGGTCCTTTGGAATATTAACTTTCCATGTGGATGAAGTTGTACAGCCACGTCGATCCACGTGGGGGTAATGTGCTTATCTCAGCAATAATGAATACCCTCAGAGATATTGAGTTATGTTGTCTAGTGTTGGTGCTTCCTGCTAATATCAACCAAAATATTGCAAAAGTAAAGTTGTGATCACAACCTTCAACTGACTGCCAATGTGTTAGCAAAATAGAAATATCAGTGTAAACAAAGTCACTCAGGAAGAGAATAGTAGGAAACTGGGAGTGTGCGTAGGATGGCTGGAATTTTTGAATTCCTTTGTGGTCTCACTTTACATAAATGAAAGTCCAGTCTTCAGATTTATTTAAGGAGCATATTTGGAACCAGTGATAAACATTGCAATGAACCAGATTCCACAATGCCGTCTTTGATCAGCACAACTGGTTGTAGACTAATAAATGTACCTTTATTAACCTTTGGTTTAAGAGCTTCTGTACTATTGGGTTAACATGTCAGATGACACATGGTCTGATCATGGGATAATCCACTGGTACATCAAACATCTTTAATCAAAACGATGAGGAGAAACCTGTAACAGCCTCCAGTTAATTAATAATCTCCACAGTTTAAATGTCGATTTACAACCAATATCAGATGATTTGTCTGATCATCTTTTCTATGGATCTATTTCTCCTTGAATCATAGTTGTGTATGCATCATTTATAACACATATGGCGGATCATAACTAATGAGATTCTATTGGCAGCGGTAGAATTGCTGCCTTTTCGCGCCAGAGACCCAGGTTCGATCCTGACTACCGGTGCTGTCTGTATGGAGTTTGTACGTTCTCCCTGGGACTGCTTGGGTTTTCTCCTAGTGCTCCGGTTTTCTACCACACTCCAAAGCCGTACACGTTTGTAGGTTAATTGGCTTTCGTAAAAAAAAATTAGAAATTGTCCCTCTTGTGTAGGCTAGTGTTAGTAGACAGGGATCGCTGGTCGGCACGGACTCGATGGGCCAAAGGGCCTGTTTCCACGGTGTATCTCCAAACAAAACTATTGGTATAGATTTTCGCTCAGGGAATGGTGGGTGCCGAGAGGGCACTGCAGAAGGTGGTGGTGAAGGCAGATACAATAGTGCCATTTAAGAGGATCTTTGGATATGCAGGGAATGGAAGGATGTAGGCAAAGGAGATTAGTTTAACTTGGCATCATGTTTGGCACGGACATTATGGGCTGAAGGGTCTGTCCTTGCACTGTACTACTCTTTGTTCTATGCTTTAGTTGCCCTTGGGCAGACTTAGGAGAAACCTTTTACTTCATGTAAGTGCACCGAGCTCTGGATTCACAGATGGCACCAGAGTGAATTCTATTGCTAAAGCATGTGAAAATGTTACTGTGCAGATAAAGTCTCACAAAACATAAGATTACTCTGAAATGTATGGTTTTGGATACTCACACGGAGAGCAATGCCCTAGAAGCATTTAAGGGCAAGAACATAAATGAAGGGGGGGGGGGGAGAAAGAGCTAGTAAGATAGGATGACATAAAGTGAAGTGGAAGGAGGCCACAGAAGGCTGTGGAGGCCAAGTCAAGGATATTTTTAAGGCAGCGATAGATAGATTTTTGATTAGTACAGATGTCAGAGGTTATGATGAGAAGGACGGAGAATGGGGTTAGGAGAGATAGATCAGCCATAATTGAATGGCGGAGTAGACGTGATGGGTCGAATGGCTCAATTTTACTCCTATCCCTTATGACCATATAACCTTATGATCTTATGAGGCATGTGTGACATACCTTTGGACCAGTACAAACCTTTGGGCTGAATGGACTATTTCTGTGTCTAAAATCTCAAAACCTCTGCAATATGTATTCTGGTGTGAATTGCTTACATTAGTTTTACTGCCATCATCTGCTATGAAAAATTGTACTTTTTCACAAATAAAAATACGATAAACAAATGAGAAAACTGCTGTGTCTTTGACATTTTTGATTAGTACAGAGGTTATGAGGCGAAGGCAGGAGAATGGGGTTAGGAGGGAGCAATAGACCAGCCATGATTGAATGGCAGAGTAGACTTGATGGGCCGAATGGCCCAATTCTTCTCCTATCCCTTATGACCATATGACCTTATGAGGCATGTGTGACATACCTTTGGATCAGTACCCTTCAGCCCAACTCACCCATACCCATGAAGATGCCTACCAACAGCCAGTCCCATTTGCCTGCACTGGCCCCATATATCGCTAAACCTTTCCCATCTATCAATCTAAGTGTCTTTGAAATGTTATAATTGTACCTGCCTCTACCACTTCGTCTGACAGCTTGTTCCATATGTCCACCATAATAGACTAAATTATTTTGAAGCTCCTCTGCAAATCCATAAGATATGTTTTAGGTTCTACCGCAACTCAACACCTTCCTGGCCTGATGAATTCCAAAGATTTTAAACCCTTGAGTGAAGGTATTCCTTATCACAGTCCCAAGTGGTTCACTTCTCATCCAAAGATGATGTTGTCTAGTCCATGATTCACTAGAGAGTGAACAATGTGAATGGCATTCTGTGATTTGACAGTTGATCTTTATTAACCACATGTTCCTGAAGCAGGGGCTAATAAGATAAAACTACACAAAGTACTGGAGTAGCTCAGCAGGTCAGGCTGCATCCCTGGAGAACATGAATAGGTGACCTTTCGGGTCGAAATCCTTCTTCAGCCTGAAGTCCCAACCTGACACGTCACCTATCCATGTTCTCTACGGGTGGTGCTTGACCCACTGAGTTACTCCAGCACCTTGTATCTTATTGTGTAAAGCAGCATCTGCTCTTTCTTGTTTTTACTAATACGATTATCTTTGACTATGGGGTGGGAGATTGCAACCTTCACGTGGTCTGCCCTGTTTCGACAAATGCAATCAACCCGGCGTGCACAATCAAATAAGATCAAATAGAACAAGTTGTCCGACAACTTTAGGCTGCGCACGCCACACGCAAAAAGATCTTTGACTATCAGTCAAGAAAAGGATTTGCACTTCCACTCTCAGAGTTCCTCAACCTCACTGTATTATCATTATATTCTTACAATGACTTTGAAATACTTCAACTTTAATTGTAATTTATGAAATTAAAAGTACAATAGCGATTAAACAATTTTTAAAGAATAAAGAACATCAATGTACATTAGTTGGCAGCAAATGGTAGTTTTTCCCTGAGCTAATACTGCCCTCTTGTGGTTTACAATTTTCACATTGCACACCTCCATCCAAAGCATGTGCCATTCCTTTGGGCAACTCTATGAGCGTCTGTTGTAGCCTTTTCAATTCTGATGAGGGGTCTTCAAACTGATTCATTAACTTTGATTGTCTTCACATAGAAGTGGCCCGACCCGTTGAGTGTTTTTTTCAACATTTTCTGCTTTAGCTTTAGCCATCAGATGTATTGTGGATGTGAGACCTAGAGCCAGCAATTTTGGTGTTCTAGTAGATTTAATAGCAATGGTATCGGAGCTATCATTTTTTTTTTAACCGTTTCTGTTTGGTAACATCATAAGTGCCGATTGAAAGATTCTTGATTTAAACTTAGATCTGTGCTCGACGTCTACTAGGTTTAGGTTAATTATGGTCACACGTACCGAGGTATAATGAAAAGTTTTATTTTACATACTATCCAATACTATATGTAAATGTAATTAAGCCAAACCCAGCACAATAGGTAGAGCAAAGGGAGAGATACAGCTTACAGAATATAGTTCTCAGCACTGTAGCACACCTGTTCCGGAGAAGTCCAATGTCTTCAGTGGGGGAGAGGTGAATCGGATAGTAGCCTAACGTATGAAAGGACCGTTCAGAAGTCTGAGAAGTCTGATAAAAGAGGAGAAGAAACTGTTCCTGAATCTGGGGGTGTTTAAGCTGTATCTTCTGCCCGGTGGGAGTAGGGAGAAGGAGGAATGACCAGTGTGGGACATCTTTGCTTATGGGGCTGCTTTTCCAAGTTAACGTGAATTGTAGATGGAGTCAATGGTGGGATTCTGGACTGTATGATGGACTAGGTTACATCCACAGCTCTGCAATTACTTGTGATCTTGGGCACTGTTCCCAAACTAAGCTATGATACAACCCGATAATGTGCTTTTTATGGAGTATCTGTAGAAATGTATGAGTCATTGGAGATATTTTGAATTTCCACAGCATCCAGAGGAAGTAGAAGTCTTGGTGTGCCTTCTTGACTGTCACTTGTAGCAGGTAGGACAGAGTGTAAGTTAACCCAGGACTGACCAGCTTTTGGTGAAAGTACTCATTAAAAATACTTTTGGATAGGCATATGAATATGCAGGGATTGGAGTGATATGAATTATGCGGGCAGTAGTTCTGTAGTTCCTAGTATCTAAATAGGGGGGATTTTCTGATTGTTATTGATATCTATCAAAACTGACCTGAAATAATAAAAATGTTTCTCCCTCCATGTTTCTCCCTAACCAATGGTATATTTTTGTTGAAATTTCATATAGCCAACATCAGCAAGGAGCTCGTAGTTGTGGAAATCTTCACTAGGGGTGCAAGGGAGCTCCGATTTCCTCCCACGCTCCAATGAAGTACAGGTTTGTAGGTTAATTGGCTTGGGTAAAATTGTAAATGGCCCCTAGTGAATGTGTGGGATAGTGTTAGTGTGCGGGGCTTGCTGGTCGGGGCAGACTCAGTGGGCCGAAGGGCCTGTTTCCACGCTGTATCTCTAAACTAAACTAAAACAGCAGTGCATTGCTTTTGCGCAAATAAAGGAGAAATTATAGACAGGCAGCCTGAGTCCACAAGAAATACATATAGCAAGTGCTGCTTTCTGCAAATATACACATCCATAAAATACTGACTTCTAATTGATGTCCGTCCTTACAACTACTGCATGTAACATTTTCAAAAATGCGAGAGTAAAATGTGCGAGGCGTAGGTCTTTAAGTATGAATAGTAAATGTTTCAATGATTTCAGTCAGTACCCCATCAGTATGAAATGGCAACAACACTGCCTCCTCAGTAATCAAGGGCACAGTGCACCTCAAGACTATATGCTCAGTCCTCTCCTCTGCTCACTCTATACCCATGACTGTGTAGCCAGATACGACTCCAACAATGATAGCACTGTTGCTGGATGAATAATGCTGAGTCAGAGGATAGGAGGGTGATTGAAAATCTGATTGAATGGTGCCAGAACAAGAAACTTGCTCTCAATGTCAGCAAGACAATGGAGGTGATTTTTGACTTCAGAATGGGAAAGCTGATGATCCACAAACCTGTCTTCATCAACAGGATGGCGGTTGGCAGGACAGCTTCAAGTTCCTGGGCGTATATATCTCTGAGGATCTGTCCTAGGCACAACACTTTGATGCCAGCACAAATAAACTACAGCATGCCCCTATTTAATTCCAAGATTGAGGAGATTCGGTCTATCAATGAACACTCTATTGAACTTCTACAGGTGTATGGGAGAGTGCATGCATCTGAAGAAGTGTCTCGACCCGAAACGTCTCCCATTCCTTCTCTCCAGAGATGCTGCCTGTCCCGCTAAGTTACTCCAGCATTTTGTGTCTACCTGTGGTTGCATCACAACCTGATTCGGCAACTTGAACGCTTGGGAACAAAGGAGGCTACAGAGAGAGGTAGACATTGCCCAGTCCCATCGCATGTGCTGATCTCCTCACCATCAAAAAGGTCTACAGGAGGTGCTGCCTTCAAATGGCAGTCACTATCATCAAAGACCCACACCACTCCGGCATGACTCTCATCTTACTATTACATCGGAAAGGTGCAGAAGCCTGAAAACCATGTCCCAGGTTCAAGAATAGTTTCTTCCCAGTATCTGTTAGGCTCTCGAACACTACACAACATTGAATTGCAGGAGCTATGATATTATATGGATTGTGTATTTGCATGACTATGGAGTTTTTGCTCTGTTGCAGCTATTAATATATTGCATTTTTGATTATTAGATATTTTTCTGTGTGTTATACCATTTGCATGCCTGTTAAGTTGCACCAAGTAAGAATTACATTATTGTGTTGTCAGTACAGATGACAATCAAACACACTTCACTCTCCCACTTTGCATTAAAGTTCAGCTTGGAGACTGAAAATGCTCAGTATAGTGAATAACTGAAATGTCATATTAGCACCATCTAGTGGAATAAAATGAGTGAAAGACCTTAGTAATGCATTAATACACTGCTCAATCTTTCCCAGAGGCATCATTTAACACAATGTGACCCCCATCATGCCTCCCCGAGACCTTTTTTATTTTAGGGTATGTAAAATATCAATATATAACTATGAGACAAAGATACCCACAAATGGTTATTAAACAATCCATGGTTCAGCATTGTGAGGGCACAAGAGACTCTATAATCGCGCCCACCTTCAAGAAGATGATTGCTTGAGACAACAACAGAGGGTTTTCACAGATTAGTTTTAATTTTTTTGTTGTTGCAACGTAGAAACAGGCCCTTCCGTCCACCGAGTCTGCGATGACCAATGATCACCCGTTCACTACTTCTCTGTTACCTCACTTTCGCATCCTGCACACACGGGGAAATTTACAGGAGCCAATTAAGCTACAAACCCGCATGTCTTTGGAATGCGGGAGGAACCCGGAGCACCCGGAGAAATCCCACGTGGTCACAGGGAGGACGTCCAAACTCCATACAGACAGCACCTATAGTCTGGATCGAACCCGTGTCTCTGCCGCTGTAAGGCAGCAACTCTACCGCTGCGCCACTGTTCCGCCCTGATGTCTGCCACAGGGATTATCGTTGATGTATGGCCCGGTGAATTACTCCCTGTTAAAGCCAAATGCTGATGGTTGGATCTCAGTTGCCATTACAAACAGTTATGCTTTGTAGTAACTGCTGTCCACCACAGTCTACTGTGTGTAATATTACGCAATATTACAGACAGCACCTTCCGGATCTGGTTCACTACTACAGATTCTACTTTTAAAAAAATCATTCATAGATATCACAGCTATACTGGTGTTTAGTCACCATCTCTAATTGCCCCAGAACTGAGGAGCCAATAAGAGTTGATCACATTGAGTGGTATGGCCACCTATCAATTAGACCAGGTCAGAATAGCAGATTTCCTTAGAACATAGAACAGTACAGCACTGGAACAGACCCTTAATCTAAAAATGTTCGTACCTATCATGATGCCAGGTTAAAGTAATCTCAGTCAGCATACGAGTCATATCCCACCATTCCTTGCACATCCATGTGCCTATCTAAAGATCTCTTAAATGCTACTATTGAATCTGCCTCCACCACCACCCTTGGCAGCACGTTTCAGGTATTTGCCACTGTGTAAAAAACGTCCTCCATATATCCCCTTTAAATTTTGTCCCTCTCACCTAGAAGCTATGCCCTTAAGTCTTTGGCATTCTTTGAAGACCATTAGTGAACCAGATAAGTTTTCATAACAATACAGTAGTTCCCTGGCTATGGTTACTGAAATCAGCTACTTGTTTTAACTTATGGGCCTGTCCCACTTATGCAATTTTTCAGGCGACTTTCAACAGGGCAGGCTGGTGAATAGGCAGGTTTGTAGAACAGTACAGCACAGGAATAGGCCCTTCAGGCTACAATGACTGTCCAGAACATGATGCCCAGATAAACTAATCTCATCTGTATGCATATGATCCGTATGCCTCCATTCCCTACAATGAGATTGTGAGGTAGTATGCTTCTTCTGCCATTTATAGAGTGACATTATAGAGTGACATTTCCTTTTCTGAAATTTCCTTTCCTGAGCAGTAGTGGGTCAGGAATTCTGAGCAACTGGTGGAGAAGAGACATGGTTTTGAGGAGCTTTTGAGGATGACTTGAATATTTTCTTCGATCCAACTGGTAACTCTTCCTGTAACAATGTCACACGCCATGCCTCCCGCACTTGAGACTCTTTCCACACTCGTCCCCTGAGCTATTAGGAGTTACACCTGCATCTGCCCCCCTAATCTATCATTTGGTACAAATACCTGAGGTCATCAACAATTGGGTGCCGACTAATCAGTTCTGCATTCTGTCGGTTCGATAGCAGTTCTGCGTGCTGTCAGTTTCAGGTCTATAGCTTTCGGTTCCATTCACATTTGGATTTTGGGTTTTCTTCAGTACATCTCGGTGACCCTGCATTTGAGTCTTTTCCATTTCTGAGCCAAACTCCATACAGACAGCACCTATAGTCTGGATCGAACCCGTGTCTCTGCCGCTGTAAGGCAGCAACTCTACCGCTGCGCCACTGTGCTGCCCTGATGTCTGCCACAGGGTTGACAGATCAGCCAGCCAGTATGGACACGGCAGGCAATTCTGATCAGCCTGAAGGGAGTCTTGGCGCTCCCAGTTCCGAACCTGAGGATTTACTGGCTCGGTCGTGCAGGGCCGTTCAACTTCAAGGCTCCACTCTTGGCGCCCATGAGGCTCGAATAGACCAACTTCTGCAGTTGTACAGGGCCCTAGTGAGACCACACCTGGAGTATTGTGTGCAGTTTTGGTCTCCAAATTTGAGGAAGGACATTCTTGCTATTGAGGGAGTGCAGTGTAGATTCACAAGGTTAATTCCCGGGATGGTGGGACTGTCAAATGTTGATAGAATGGAGTGGCTGGGCTTGTATACTCTGGAATTTAGAAGGATGAGAGGAGATCTTATTGAAACATATAAGGGTTTGGACACGCTAGAGGCAGGAAACATGTTCCCGATGTTGGGGGAGTCCAAAACCAGGGGCCACAGTTTAAGAATAAGGGGCAAGCCATTTAGGAGATGAGGAAAAGCTTTTTCACATTGAGAATTGTGAGTGTGGAATTCTCTGTCTCAGAGGGTGGTGGAGGCCGGTTCTCTGGATGATTTCAAGATAGAGTTAGATAGAGCTCTTAAAGATAGTGGAGTCCAGGGATATGGGGAGAAGGCAGGAACGGGGTACTGATCGTGGATGATCAGCCATGATCACATTGAATGGCGGTGCTGGCTCAAACGGACGAATGGCCTACTCCTGCTTTGGAGACAGGCTATTGAAACTTAATGCTCTGATTAACTCATAGCTTCATAGATATCACTGTTGCTCGAATATTTCTGATTCCCACCGTTAAAGTAGAAAAGCCCAGTCAAGCCAGTGCACTTGATGGAAGAATAATTGGTATGGCTTCACTCTCTGCGCTCCCTCTAGTACTTTGTGTTAATGGAAACCACCGGGAGAGAATTCTGTTGCTCCTGCTAAATTCACCTCATGTCCCTGTCACTCTGGGTCGGCCTTGCCTGACTACTCACAACCCCACTGCAGATTGGACCACTGGCTAGATCTCCACTTGACGGGGAGGATTGTCACGTTAATTGTCTTTGCTCCGCCTCTGTGTCTGTTGCTCCTAGTGACAAACCTGACCTGTCCAAAGTACCATCTGAGTATCATTACCTGAAAGAGGTCTTCTGTAAGTCCCGAGCCACTTCTTTACCTCCTCACTGCCCTTATGATTGTGCCATTGACTTATTATTCGGTACTTCTCCACCCCGCGTTTGTCTGTACTCGCATCTACTCCTAAGATCAATGCCATGGAAAGATACATTTCGAAGCCTCTGGCAGCTAGTTTAATTCGTCCATCCTCCTCTCCCGCCAGGGCGGGATTTTTCTTTGTGAGTAAGAAGGATGGCGACCTTGGCCCTTGCAATGACTATCGAGCCCTGAATGACATCACTGTCACAAACCGTTACCCCTTGCCACTCATCTCCAACTGCCTGTTTACCAAGCTGGATCTACGCAATGCCTACCATTTGGTTCTCATCAAGGAAGGAGATGAGTGAAAGGCAGCCTTCAACACACCCAGCGGGCATTACGAGTACCTCATAATGCCCTTCGGCCTGACCAACGCCCCGGCTGTCTTCCAGGTTCTGGTCAATGATGTGCTCCGGGACGTACTGAACCTGTTTGCCTTCGTTTACCTGGATGACATCCTTCGTCTACTCTGGCTCTGCATTGGAACATGCCTGCCATGTCCGTCTCGTCCTGCAGCGGCTATGGGAGAACCAGCTGTTCGTCAAGGCAGAGCAATGTGAGTTCCACCAGCCCACGGTGTCTTCCAGGGATACATCCTCTCTGCTGGCCATGTTGTGATGGATCCAGAAGAGGTGAGAATGGTGGTAGGATTGGCCTGAGCCTACCAGACGGAAGGAGCTACAACCACAGTTCACAATGCCCAGCCTCAACACCTCGATTCTGGTTCGGGACCCCCCAATAAGTTAATTGTCCCAGTCTCCACCGTTCTGAAGTACTCCAGTGGGCCCATTCCTCTAATCTCGCCTGTCATCCTGGCGTCGGCCGCACCCCCTACCTGCTGCGCCAGCGGTTCTGGTGGCCCACCGTGGAGACCAACACCTGGTCTTTCGTCTCTGCCTGCTCTGCCTATGCACAGAATAAGACGTCCCAACAGTCTCCTTCTTGTCTCCTTCATACCCTGCCCGTTCCCCGCCGTTTCTGGTCCCACATCACCCTGGACTTCATCACCGGCTTGCCTCCGTCCAAGGGTAATAGGGTTATTCTTATCATTGCGGACCGTTTCTCCAAGGTTACTCAATTCCTTCCTCTTCCTAAGCTCCCATCTGCTGTAGAACACGCTCACCTAATCGTAAACCAGGTCATCAGACTCCATGGTTTCCCTCGAGACATCGTCTCTGACAGGGATCCGCAGTTCACCTCACAATTTTGGAAGGCTTTCTGCTCCCTGGTTGGCTCCTCTGCCAGCCTCTCATCTGGGTTCCATCCACAATCTAATGGTCAGTCGGAGAGAGCCAACCAGGCCCTGGAGACCACCCTATGTTGCCTGGAGTCCGCCAACCCTACCACCTGGTCTAGAAAATTGGCATGGATCGAATATGTCCACAATTCTTTGCCCATTTCTGCCACCGGTCCATCTCCATTCCACTGCTCCCTTGGTTAACAGTCACCTCTGTTCCCAGACCAAGAGGAGGAGGTTCCCTCTGCCCAGGAGTTTGTGCGCCGCAGTCGTCAGAGCTGGAAGGAAGCCCGTTCTGCCCTGCTCCGCACCACTTCCAGGTACAGACGACAGGCGGATCGTCACCGGACCCTGCCCCTCGCTATCGCTCTGGTCAGAGGGTATGGCTGTCCACCTGAGATCTCCCCCTCTGCATTGAGTCCCATAAGTTAGACTTCACGGTTTATTGGCCGATTCTCGATTCTCAAGATCATTAATCTGCTCTGCTGTCCACCTTAGGTCTATGGTCCCAGTTCTATGCGGATTCACCCCATCTTCCACTTCTCCTGGGTTAGGCCTGTGTCCTCCAGCTCCCTGCCTCCCGCTCCTCTGCCACCCCGCATCATTGACGGTGGTCTGGTGTACACGGTGAAGCAACTGCTGAAGTCCCGGCGGCGTGGCAGAGGGATCCAGTACTCGGTTGGCTAGGAGGACTACGATCCAGTGGAGAGGAGCTGGATTCCTGTCCGTGATATCCTGGACCCCTCCCTGATCCATGACTTTCATCAGCAGTATCTGAACCAGCCAAAGAGGACGCCAGGAGGCATCCTTGGGAGGAGGTCTCCTATCACACTTGCCACGCCTCCAGACACTTGAGACTCTTTCCACACTCGTCCCCAGAGCTATTAGGAGTTACACCTGCATTTAATCTGCTCCCCTAATCTATCACTTGGTATAAATACCTGAGATCATTTCCAATTAGGTGCTGACTAATCAGTTCTGCATTCTGTCGATTCCAGGTCTATAGCTTTCAGTTCCATTCACGTTTGGATTTTGAGTTTTCTTCAGTACTTCACGGTGAGCCTGCATTCGAGTCCTTTCCATTTCTGAACCTGCTGACAGACAAAACTCTCAGTTGTGTGCCTGTTTCAATAGTTCAGGTCAGTTTAGTTTATTGTCAATCTTTATTGAAAAGCTTTTGTTGCGTGCTATCCAGTCTGTGGAAAAACAATACATGATTAAAATCAAGCCACTTGCACTGTATAGGATACATGATCTATTGCAAGGTAATGCCAGTAAAGTCTGATTCAAGATAGTCCGAGGTGATCAAAGATAATCTGGTGTTCAGCATGTGCATGAAGTGGTCTACCTAACATAATCAACTGGGGTCACCCAGGCCTGAATGGTAGGAATGCTGGCATAAGAGTGGACAATTCAGTTCTTTATCCTGCCCAAGGATTCGGCCAATTTTGCAGAGACAGCATTTGTGATGT
Source organism: Okamejei kenojei (assembly GCA_035221665.1). Classification (NCBI taxonomy): domain Eukaryota; kingdom Metazoa; phylum Chordata; class Chondrichthyes; order Rajiformes; family Rajidae; genus Okamejei; species Okamejei kenojei. Next base: position 97,568,045 of record CM069135.1, read on the forward strand.
TTGGCAGATGCCTTGATGTGCTTGCTGTAGGAAATCCAAGTCTCGGAGTAAACGGGGGTCAATTCCGCCTGATCAACCATGAGCTTTGTGACAGAGTTGAGGTCAAACAGACTTTCCTCAGACTAGACAGGGGCTCTGCTTGTGCGTTGGAGATGATAATGACTGAAAAATAAACTACTGGTGGCACAGCAGCATAGCTGCTAGAGTTGCTGCCTCAGTGCCAGAGACCCGGGTTCCATCCTGACTTCGGGTGCTGTCCGTGTGGAGTTTATATGTTCTCCCTGTTACCGTGTAGGTTTCTTCTGGGTGCTATCACATCCCAAAGGCATGCATATTTGTAGGTTATTTGGCCTTTGGTATTGACAAAGGCTTACAGTACGAACAAGGCCATTTTCAAAAGAAGTACTAACACTTCTACATCCAAGAGGAGAAGAACTTCTTCAACTAGAAGGAATGTAATAAAGAAAATATAACTTCTTGAGCAAAACACAAAGTGCTGGAGGAAGAACCAAATAACCTACAAATTTCCCCCACAGATGCTGCCAGATCTGTGGAGTTCCTCCAATAGTTTGTGTTATATGCATATGATCCAGCATCTGCAGTTCCTTGTATCCCCAAATATAACTTCTTTCCTTCTCAGTTTTTCTTGGTTCCACATCTTTCATAATACTTTTACTTTGGAGCTGGGCTGCATGGGTTTTCCCCTGGATGTCTGGTTTCCTGCCACATTCCAAAGACATACAGGTTTGCATGCTCATTGGTTTGGTAAAATTATAAATTGCCCCCAAGTGTGTGTAGGATAGTGTTAATGCGTGGGGATCGCTGGTCGGCGTGGACTTGGTGGGCCGAAGGGCCTGTTTCCGCGCTGCATCTCTAAACTAAAATAAACTAAAAAAAAGTAACTCTGATGTCCCTGAGTGGAAAGTCTCATCTTGTGAGCAGATGTGGCCGAGATGGTGAAATTGAGAGTAGGGGATGATGTTCTTGCAAGAGGCAGGGTGGGAAGAGGTATTGTGGGAGTCAGTGGGTTTGTAGTCAACATCATTCGATAGTCTGACCCGTGGGAGAGAGGGGGAGAGAGGGAGAGGGACCTGCAGTTCCTTGTGTCTGCTGCTTTTACTTGATGTAACCCACCTGTGATTCAAGATCTATTGCAGTTCTCTGAGCACAACTCGGAATGGCCAAACAAACCTCTCGGTTCAAGGACAGTTGGGAATAGGCAGCAACAGTTGGCCTTGTCAGGAAATGATCGTATTTCTTTGATTGTATTAAAAATATTTGCTCAGTCAATTTGTGTTTAGGAAACTGTTAAGGTACCTGAATATTTATTCAATAAAATAAACCAGGCAAACATGTCTATGCTGCCAGTCACAGAGATAAGTGGTGGTGTAAGTGCCTTAGGAATTCATGTTCATGCAATAAAACCACTTACTGACCTTATCTTGATTATTAACTAATCCTTTGCATAGTAGGTGACATTGCTGTCCTTCAGTCTCTTAGCATTGGCAATTACTTGCAACCTGCCACTTGGATAGTGCTTTTGAACAGTGGAATAAGGCATCGCGATGGCTCTGGATCAGGAGAGGAGGTCCATGGGGAGGAGCGAATGCCACCTGGGTGAGGGAGTCTGATATTGAAAGACTCGAAACACCCAATGACCCCAGGTTACATCACTGATGTTATCAGGAGCAACAATAGATGTATTTTTATAAATCAAAAAATCACATGTTGCACAATTTCCCACACATTTCCCAATTAGATCCTTGATTTCCTCATCATCAGACCTCAATCAACCCATCGACCATCGGGCTTTTGAACCACACTGCACAACCACAGCGGTAGAATTGCTATCTTCAGTACCAGAGACCTGGGTTCAATCCTGACTGTAGGTGCTGTCTGCTTGGAGTTAGTACGTCCTCCATGTGACCGCGTGGGTTTTCTCCGCGTGCTACGGTTTCCTCTCACATACCAAAGACGATCATGTTTGTAGGTTAATTGGCTTCTGTAAATTGTCCCTAGTGCGTGGGATAGAACGGATGTACGGGTGATCGTTGGTCAGTGTGGGCTGAAGGGCCTGTTAACACGTTGTATCTCTAAACTAAACTAAACCGTAACCACAACCTTATCTCAACACTGAACTGCTATGGACTCGGTGTAAATTTGCACTATATACTTCAGCCTGCGTTATTATGGTAAACAGATGGGCGGGAGATCTAAAATGTTGGGAGATCTTTACGGGAAGGGGATTTTCCTCTCGTTTCAAGAATTACAGGAGAAATATCATTTGAAAGCAAGTAATTTTTTTAGATATCTTCAAATCCGAGACTATGTGAAAACACGTACACAAGACTGTCACTATATGGGCCCTGGTATATTAGACAAATGCATGAATAGGAGAAGGAGATCTTTACGAGTAGGGTCCCAGGTCAATCGCCGCAAAGGCTGCCTCGCCAACAGTCTGTCTCGTCCTTTCCTTCCTTTGTTGTTTTTTAGTATGTGTTAAATGTTTTAGTGTTCTTTAGCTTTGTTTTATGTGGGGGGGGGGGGGGGGGGGATGGGTTTGGGGAAACTACTTTTAATCTCTTATCTCGACGGAGATGCAATTTTCTTTCTGTATCTTATCTCTCATCGAGGAGGTGGCGGACTCTTGCTGGGGATCGACTTTGGGAGCTCCAACCGCAGGAGCCTGCAAGACTTAACATCATGGAGCTGGCGGTCCCTGTCGGAGATTGAACTCGGGAGCTCCAACCGCGGGAGCCTGCGGACTTTAACATCGTGGAGCTCACGGTCTCTTGGTTGGGGACCGACTTCGGGAACTCCAGGCCGCAGGAGCTTCGACCACCCCGATCGCAGGAACTTCGACCGCCCCGATGTGGGGGGCTTCGATCGCCCCGACTGTGGATGGTTCATGTGCTCTGACCACAGGAGAATAAAGAATGAAGAAGATTAGACTTTATTGCCTTCCATCAGTGAGGAATGTGGGGAATCAGCTATGGTGGATGTTTATGTTAACTTCTATGTAGTTGTGTGTTTTGTTGCTTTTTTAAAAATATGACTGGTAATTTGATTGGTACACGTGACAATAAAATACCTTTGAACTTTTGAATTGGATCCCTCTGCTCTCTTTGAGAAATGCCCCCAATCTCACAGGGGTTAACTCCTGGACCTAAATATCTCCAGGAGTTATCTGGCAATCTCTGGATTGCCAAAACTTCAGTACCCTGTCCTCACCCACTCGGGTGTTATTCCAAGGGAGTAGGAGGAAGACTGACTGATCTTTATTGCCATCCATCACAGTGTTCACTGTGGTAGATGTTTATGTTGAGTTCTATTGTTCATTTAATTGTGTTGTGTTTTAATTGTATGGCTGCATGGTAACTTAAATATCACTGTACCTTAATTGGTGCAAGTGACAATAAATGTGAATTTGAAATTTAGAATTTCAACCCTTGATCTCTGGCACCCTTTCCTAGCATTGGCGAAGGTTCTCTCTCCAATCCAAACCGCTGTAATTGGACCTGACTACACTTTCATGAGTGACATTATTGATGTGTTCTCATCAGCAGTGCCCGAGGCACTGAGTGAACGTTGCAAAAACAAGACCGAGAGCAAAACAGATATTGCCATATTGTGGAGGAAGGGAGTGCAGATGCTGGTTTATGTTGAAGATAGACACAAAGTGCTGGAGTAACACAGTGGGTCAGGCAGCAGCTCTGGAGAAAAAAGAAGGGTGACGTTTTATATCGAACCCTTCTTCAGATTTTTTCCGACCCTAAATATCATCTATCCTTTTTCTCCCGAGATGCTGCCTGACCCACTGAGCTACTCCAGCACTTTGTGTCTTTCTTTGCCATATTGTGGAGCCATCGTTTACCATCATTTTGAATGGTGCAGAAGAATATCTAGGCTATTATATGGTGTCCAAAATTTTGCTCCCCACTTCCCATTTATTCTCATATTTAGAACAGAACAGTATGACACAGGAATAGGCCCTTTGCCCCACATTATCTGTGCCAACATAATGCCAATATAAAATAATCATGCTTGCACAAATTTTATGTCCCTCCATCCCACCTGTTCATGGGACAATTGAAATGCTTAAACATTACTTTTGTATATGCTTACACCACCTCACCTGACAGTGCTTTCTATATAACATGAAAACCATGTAATCCATATCCCTCTGTCCCCTGTGTATCGCACACACTACTCTGTATAAGATAACTTGCCCTGTACATCTCCTTTAAACGATGCCCCTTAAAACTATACCTTCTAGTATTTGACATTTGTTGCCTGTGAAAAAAGGAATTGGACAGGCTAGATGCAGGAAAAATGTACCCGATGTTGGGGGAGTCCAGAACCAGGCGTCACAGTTTAAGAATAAGGGGTAGGCCATTTAGTACTGAGATGAGGAAAAACTTTTTCACCCAGAGTTGTGAATCTGTGGAATTCTGTCACAGAAAACAGTGGAGGCCAATTCACTAGATGTATTTGACAGTTAGATATAGCTCTTAGGGCTAATGGAATCGAGGGATATGGGGAAAAAGCAGGAACAGGGTACTGATTCTAGATGATCAGCTATAATCATATTGAATGGTGGTGCTGGCTCGAAGGGCCGAATGGCCTACTCCTGCACCTATTTTCTATATTTCTATATCTTCCTTGTTCACTCCTAAAAAGTTAATCTCAAGACCTATCAGAAGAAGAGCCCAATCTGAGTCATTGCCTATTTATCCCTTCCCCAGATGCTGCCTGACCTGCTGAGTTCCTCTGGCACATCGTGTTTTGCTCATGATATAGCTGCATCTGTAGCGTCTTGTGTTTCTATAAAAAAGGTCCATGGTATTGCAAGGCAGTGGTCCGCAGTTTTCATTTGGTTTGCGCAGATCAGGTCAGGAACCTAATAGTTGTAGCAAAGTAACTGTTCCTGAACTTTGTGGTGTGGGACTGAGGGTTCTGCACCTCCTACCTGATGGTAACAGCAAGAGGGCATGACCCGGATGATGTGCATCTTTGGCGATACAGCAGATACACCAGCTTCTCAAGGCAGCGCCTCGTGTAGACACTTCAGATGGTGGGGACGGTAGACCGTGTGTACATGGTCACGGTGGCGCAGCGGGAGAGTTGCTGCCTTGCAGCAAAATGCGGCGCCGGAGACCCAGGTACGATCCCGACCACGGGTGCTGTCTGTATGGAGTTTGTATGTTCTCTCCGTGATCTGCGTGGGTTTTCTCCGAGATCTTCGGTTTCCTACAACACTCCAAAGACATACAGGTTTGTAGGTTAATTGGCTTGATAAATTGGCTTGATAAAAAGATGTAAAAATTGTCCAGCATAAAATTGTCCAACTTCCAGTATAGTCCCTGGTGGACGCTTCAGAAATAATGAGCACAAGGTACAAGGACTGTGCATGCGATGGACCGGGCTGGGTACGCCACTACCTGCAGCCCCTTGTGATCCTGTGCTTTAGAGTTTAGTTTATTGTCACATGTACCAGTGAAAAGCTTTTTTGTTGTGTGCTACCCAGTGGAATGACTATAGGCTGTGACGCAACAAGTTAGGACACTTTCGGGTTACTTTCTGTAAAAGTTAATTAGAATTATTTTTGAAGGACGAGGTGCTACCTCTCTTCACTATGACTTGCCAATAAAAACAAGCATGTGGTCTTCTGACTTCCCCTTTCGGTAGTTAACAATGAGATCCCTTGTCTTGTTGACGTTTGAGCGAGAGGTTAATGGTGTAGCACTGCCCAACCAGGTGTTTTGTCTCTTTCCTGGGCCTGACTCAACACCACCCATGATTCTGCTGACTACAATTATGTCATTGCAGAACTGGTAGGTGGCATTGGGACTGTGCTAAGAACAAGCAAGTTCTCCCCATAATAGTTTGGATTTTCTCTGGGGACTTTGGTTTCCTCCAACATCCCAGAGATATTCCGGTAGCTTGAAAGGTATATTGCCCATTTGGTAAGTATGTGGCTGGAGTTGACGAGCATTTGAGAGAGAATATGTGGGGGAATAAAAAGAGGCAATTGGGGGAGGCATGGCGGTGCAGTGGTAGAGTTGCTGCCTTACAGCGCCAGAGACCTGGGTTCTATACAGACCTCGGGTGCTCTCGCATGGAGTTTATACATTCTCCCTGTGACTGCATGGGTTTTCTCCAGGTGCTCTGGTTTCTGCTCACGCTCCAAAGATGAACAGGTTAGTAGGATAATCGGCTACGGTAAAATTGTAAATTATCTCACGTGTAGGATAGCGCAAGTCTACGGGGATCACAGGTCGGCACAGACTAGGTGCTGCTTCCATGCTATATCTTTAAAGTAAACTGAAGGAAAGAAAGAGTAATAAAAGGACAGTTTACATTTTCCTCAGCATATAATGTCTCATCCACACATGGTAAATCTGGGAGGACATTGCGGTGGCGAGGGAACGTTAGCGCTCAAAATATCTCTGGTGGGACATTAGCCCTTAATCTCAGACCCTAAGTACTTGACCACTCTTCAGAAGAATGGAAGCAAAAGGTAATCTTTCCATTTCTGGCAGCACCTATACTACCACATGGGTAAAGTGTAACAGTTCCTGAAACAATAGCGTAAAATAGACTGTAGAAACAAGGAACAGCGGATGCCAGTTTACACAAAAGGACTGTAGTAACTCAACCGATCAGGCAGCATCTCTGGAGAACATGGATGATTGATGTTTTGTGTCAGGACTCTTCTTCAGACAGATTCGCTGCCTTCAGTCTAAAGAAAGGTCCTGGCGTACTTATTTCCTTGCTGTTTGTGAGAATTTACTGAATGCAAAGTTGCTATTGCTTCTTACTTATCCACCTTGGGTACACTTCAAACGTACATTATTGGCTGCCAGTTGTTCGTTGCGTCTAGATGAACAAAGATAATACACTAACAAATGCCTCTTTCCTTGCTTTTTTTCTTTAGCCAAGAAGTACAAGCATTAGAATTTCTCCCATTAATATTTCAAGGCTACCAGCCCTGGAACCTCTTTTCCCATGCATTTCCATTTCCTTTAGATGTTGAATGTTTACCTGTAATACAATGTCAGTTTTAATCAGTTATAATATGCATAAAAATAGTGATTATGTTTGCAAGAGCTATGCATTAATTCTCCTCCAAAATCTGATTAGTCAAAATCAATTGCTTGCATGCAAAGGTCACCCTTAATGTTTTGATTAAATAATTATCTGTATTTAATATTTACACCTTTTATACTATTTGTTTCACTGAAGTTCCGGTTGACGTGAAGTAATTGCTGATCAAATACAACCCCACCTTAATATGTTATATAAAAACGTTCTGAAAACTTGGCAGTGTCCACTGGTGTCGAGTAACGTGCAACTTCTGAAAGAGTGTGAATGTTCTCAGAGAATAACATCAGAAAGGTATTGTTTTAACCTGCTTGGCTGTTAAAGTGGAGCTGCTGATGTAACTATTGTGTAGGAAAGAACTGCAGATGCTGGTTTAAATCGAAGGTAGACTCAAAATGTTGGAGTAACTCAGCAGGATAGGTAGCATCTCTGGAGAGAAGGAATGTGTTTCTATTGTGTTTGGCACTGGTGAGTAATACTGTGTATATCTGGCTATGTAGGCATTGTATCAGGTTTAATCAGGAGCCATGTAGGTAGCACTGTGGAAGTGCTTTGTCCTAGTTGGGATCAGCTGATGATTTTTAGTGGTTTAAAGATACAGAGCGGAAGATGTTAGCAATAATGTAGAAACAAGCAACTACAGATGCTGGTTTACAAACTAGGATTCATCGCGGGAGAGGGGGAGAGGGGGAGAGGGGGAGAGGGGGAGAGGGGGAGAGGGGGAGAGAGGGAGAGCATCAATATTATTCAGCTCCTTCTTAACTGAGTTGCATAAAGCTGTTGGGTGTTCAATGTCAGTTAGTCCGTTTCTCAGACCAGTGATGAAATCTATAGGTATAGTTCAGGGCTTTAAGATTCTTGCAGCATATAATGCAGAAGTCACTATTCCATTTAAGTTTATCCATGCATTCTTGTCCTTATTCACAATACAAAGTTTCCTTGGTGTTATTTGACTGTATTAAAAATGCGCATTTATCTTTACTTAATAAATGTTCTGAAAGGAGGTTACATTTGTTTAAAAAAAAATGTTTCCAAGGTCAACCTTGTGATTCAAGGTTGTACAACTGACTGGTGGCATATGTGGCGAAGGTGACAGTTGGTATATGTACTTCTCCAAGTGACATTGAAAAGTTAAATACACTTGATTATCATGATTAGTTCCATTTTTAAGATCTGTTATCATGAAGTCAATTTTGATGTTTGATTAAAACTGCACTCTTGAATTGTTCTTAAATGGAATGTTCTGGCGCATCAAAATCTGTTATTCACAACTTTTAAAAAATCATTAGAGTTCCTTGTAGCCAGTATCTCTCAGTAAAGAAGCATAAAGAATGGATCTGACACTAACCCCAGTCACTTTTCAATGATGTTTATTGGGAGGTTGATTGAGAAATGTTGGGTAAGAATTAGAATGGGCTCCGAGGAAATATTAAGCTTGCATCTTATTTTCTTTCCAATGTTGATTGGTAGAAACAAATAACTGCAGATGCCGGTTAATACACACAAGGACACATTGCTGGAGTAACTCAGCAGGTCAGGCAGCTGTATCTCTAAAGTCTATTGTCTAAAGTCCAATTGTCCATAAGTCTAAGGTCTGTATCTATAAAGTCTATTTTTCGGCAACCTGCAGTCGCCAAAAAAGTCGCTTAAGTGGGGCAGGCCCATTACTCTACCTCATTTGGTTATTCTGTTCTGGTTTTTAATGTTTTGATCCAAAGCAGGCACAATTTTCCTGCTAGACAACACATGGTCCCTCCCACAGTTTCAACATCCACATGTCTGAGTATCTTTCATCTTAATTTGAAACTTTGTTCTATCAGCTCCAATGATTTCCGTGGGTTATGCGTTGCACTCACATTCTCCTCCATTTACTTACTTGTTCGGAGTGTGGATGTTGCTGTCAGTGACAGCATTTATTGACAATCCTTAATCATCTCTGAACTGATGAGCCATTTAGGAATTAACTACATGGGAGGGTTGGTTTTCACAATACAGGCCAGAACGGTACTCCATACCCCAAGGGTATGGAGTACCAGATAAGTTTTTAAAACCACCTCTGGTTGTTTTCTGGTTACTGAGACTAGGACCTGAGATTAGGAGAGTGAAGAATCAATCTTGTCTGAGTCTCGGTGCCTCTGAAGCTGCTGCAAGAAAGATTATCATTGCACCTACCTGTTCCTCACCATACTTTTGCATATAATAAAATCTATTTGACTTGACTTGATGACTCAACCAGTGAATTCAGTGCAACATATTCAATTTAGGCCGCAGGTAACTTTGAGGAATCAACTGAAAATGACTTTAAATAGCCTGGTCATGCAGGTTATTCCAGTTGCTGTACCAGCCCTGACTGGTTCAATCAGTTTAGACTCGAGACTTTATTTGAGACTAGAGATACAGCACAGGAACATGCCCCTCAGCCCACCGAGTCTGCACCAACGAGTGATCACCCTGCACACTATCCAGTTCAGAAGCAACTGCGAGTTGATATTCAGCAAGAATGGTCTATGGTTCCATACAAATCCCCATCCTTTGATTTCTGATATGAATTTACTGCACAATGTTCAAAGAACAGTTTATAATTACAATAGTAGCTTTAATGAAGTGGCTAGGCCTTCTACATTGTTCCGGCAAATCCCAACACATGATTCAGGAACCGTTTCTTCTAACTGGCCTGTTGCAGCCTATTGGAGTTTAAAACTGACTCAGTGATTTCAAATGGTGCGCCATTCCAGTTTTGTATCTCATTTCTAGCATTCATTTGAGCATTATATGTGTATCAGGGGTTATGGGGAGAAGGCAGGTGAATGGGATTAGGAGACATTATCAGCCATGATTGAATGGAGGAGTAGACTTGATGGGCCGAATGGCCTAATTGTGATCCTATCACATATGAAATTGTGAACATTATAGACTAGTTGCATCACGGCTTGGTTCAGAAACTCGAATGTCCAGGAATGAAGATTACAAAAAGTGGTAAACACTGCCTGATCCATCACGTGAACTGACACTCCCCCCCCCCCCCCCCCCCACCTCCCTCCATATTCTCCAGATGCAGAGAAATACGGATGCTGGTTTACACTGAAGAGACAAAAAATGCTGGAATAACTCAGCGGGTTGGAAAAGGTGGTACCCACAATGGTCCATTGTGGGATCATTGAGATCACAGCTCCACATTTCCAGAGTCGTCTGTGCCGGCTGTGATTTGTTCTGTACCTTTTTGTACCTCTAGCTTTCCTCTCCCCTGACTCTCTTTCTGAAGAAAGGTATCAACACAAAACGTCACCTATTCCTTTTTTCCAGAGATGCCACGTGACATTACAGGAGGGGCTTGTTCCCTAGTTTAATATTGCCAGCTATTGGAGAGATGTGAACATGTTCCTAGCATTACATTGTAACCAGGTACCTGCAGCTCCTGACTGTGTCTTCTAAGGTAGCCTGCGCCTCGAGTCGCCTCCCTACTATTGATTGCACACATCTTTGATCTCTAAGGAGGTGGGAGTTGCTGTTTGAAATACTTGGAATACTTGTTTCACTGAACAAAATAACAAGGTTGATTGTGATTGGTGCACCGTTGTAATTGGTACTTTCATTAAAGCAAATTGTCTCGAGTCATCATGGGGCTGCTGTAAACAGGCAGACATGTGAACAGTAATTTCTCTGAAATAAGAATAAAATCCTGGATAAACTCAGCAGTTCAAGCAGCATCTTTAAAACGCAAAATATTTTTGTATCTGCGACACAGCAGAACTGGTAAAAAAGAAAGATTGTTTTTATGTAGCAACCAAAATATTATGTAGCAACCAAAATATGGGAAATGTTGGAGAAACTGGAGATTCCTGGTTCTGCCCCCATAGCCTTTATTGACTTTAACGAAAAATGGTACCCCATAATCATTTGGGACATAATACCCCCACTTCAGATGCGCAAAGTTGTGTACAATATAAGATGTTTAAGAAAGAACTGCAGATGCACAAAAATGCTGGAGAAACTCAGCAGGTGAGACAGCATCTATGGAGCGAAGGTATAGGTGACATTTCAGGTCGAGACCCTTCTTTAGACTGATCTGGTGGTGGGGCGGGAAGAAGAAAGGAAGAGGCGGAGACAGTAGGCTGTGGGAAAGCTGGGATGGGGAGGGGAAGGAGGGAGAAAGCAAGCACTACCTGAAATTGGAGAAGTCAATGTTCATACTGTTGAGGTGTAAACTACCCAAGCGAAATATGAGGTACTGTACAATATAAGGTAGTTGGCAACTCCCATTAAACAATGCAGAACCAACCATTTAAGTAACCTAGTGTCGGGCAGGCCATGGGTTTTGGATAAGGATGCCAGGAACGATTGGGTTGACACAATGAGCCTTTGACAGCACTGGCCCTGTACTTGTTGGAGTTTAGAAGGATGAGGGGATATCCCATTGAAACTTACCAAATTATGAAATGCCTAGATTTGAATGGATGTGGAGAAGATGTTTCCATTAGTGGGAGAGTTCCAGGACCAAAGAGGACAGCCTCAGAATAACAGGACGTTCCTTTGGAAAGATGAGGAGTAATTTCTTTAGGCAGAGGGTGGTGAACCTGTGGAATTCATTGCGACAGACAGCTTTGGAGGCCAGGTCTTGGGGTTATTTTAATTCGGAGATTGATATTCTTGATTACTAAGGGTGTCAAAAGTTACAGGAAGAGATAGATCAGCCACGATTAAATGGTGGAGTAGACAAGGATGGTCTAATTCTTAAAATGGAGACTGGATATCAGATGAGCCCCAGGTAAACACAAAGGTCTCCCCACAATCTCTGCAGGACTCATGTAATTCCGCAAATTTCAGTTTCAGTTTAAAGATATAGCATAGAAACAGACCGAGGCACACAAAGTCCATGCCCAATTAATTATTGATCACTTGTTCACACTAGTCCCTCTTTCTCATCCACTCCCTACACATTCAGGGAAATTTGGAAAATTAACTTACAAATCGTAAATCTTTGGGAAGAGGGAGGAAACGGGTGCACCCAGAGAAAACCCAATGGTTACAGGGAGAATGTGCAATCTCCATACAGGCAGCATCCAAAGTCAGGATTGAACCCAGATCTCTGGCACTGAGTAACAACAACTCTACCAGCTGTCACCATGCCACCTCACTCTCAAGAAATACATTTGATGGCATCATTATGTCAAGGGCACCTCTTGTTTAGAGAGCGTCAGCAAGCATCCTGAGGTGTTTTTATTGAACAATACCATTTTGTGCTTATATTTTTCAAGGTGGTTAGTTTTGTAATATTTCAGCACGATTACTCTTTCATTGTTATCTGTCATTTACAAAGTATCGAAGCTGATTTTCCATTTTCTCCCAGAAAAGAATTGCAAAATTAATCTCATGGTTTTAATCAAATCGTTTGATAATCCATTTTTTTCATGCAGGCCTGACTGTCAATGGCAAACCATGTGTTTATTTCCAGTCTTCAATGACCCTTGAACTACTGAAAATGGCTTCCTTATTTATTTCAAAGGATATTTAAGGCTCAAATATATTGAAATGGATCTTGAATGGCACATGAGTCAGATTGGCCATTATGATGTAAACTTTTAAAGAAGGAACTGCAGATGCTGGAAAATTGAAGGTACACAAAAATGCTGGAGAAACTCAGCGGGTGCAGCAGCATCTATGGAGCAAGGGTTTCTGAAGAAGGGTTTTGGACCGAAACGTTGCCTATTTCCTTCACTCCATAGATGCTGCTGCACCCGCTGAGTTTCTCCAGTATTTTTGTGTACCTATGATGTAAACTTTATTATGACAGCAGAATTTTCATCTACATAATTTAATTATTTTATCTAAATTTAAATTTCACAGTTACAGTGATTTTGAATGCATGGTTTTGGATTATGGGACAGAACAAAGTAGTTAATTCCTAATCCATGCAAAATGAATTTAATCTGTACAGTGTAAGAGGAGGATATATAAATTATCATTTTCAGAGCTGGATAAATACTACTTGCTTTCGAAGAGGCTAGATTTTCCTTTGCAAGATAAATTCTGAAACCAGTGATTATTGATTTTCTCCTATGTGTCTGCAGTCTGAGCTCAGCTGGATTTTTGAATGAAACCATTAAGTTGTAGGTTCTATTTTAATCATTAGTAACACAAAAGATGAGAATAAAATCTTATCAGTGGATTGAGGCCAAGACACACATGATTAATGGCTGTATTATTTCAGTTCACCTGCATCCGGTCTTGACCCAAAACCTTGGCATGCACCTTTTGCCTCCACAGAAGCTGCTTGATCCACTGAGTTCTTCCAGTGTTCTGTTCTTTGCCAGACATAGTGGAATTTGTGCTGTCTTTATTGATCTTAGTGCTAGAGGTTGTGAGTTTACGACGTTCTGTCAGAGCAGCCTAAGCAAATAATCATAGTGTATTTTGAAGATGGTGCACTTTGCAGCAACAACGCAGTATTTGATGGATACCTATTTTAAATATGTAAAATGGTGGATAGAGGCTCTTGTGCTTTGTTCTGAATGTATTTAGGTCTGGAATACCATTGGAGCTGCACTCATTTATTTATTGTTTTTAGCTGTGTATGTTTGGGGGGTGGGGGGAACTTTTAAATCTGTTCCCTGCACGGGAGACCCAACCTTTTCCCTGTCAGGTCTCCGTTGTCATTGGGGCTTAGCACCATGGAGCGGCCTCCAGCCGGAACAACCTGGGGGCTCCAGTCGCGGAGCCTGCGGACTTACCATTGTGGGGCTGGCCGGCCTCGGAGCGTGGGGAGCTGTGGTGGCGCGCGGCTGCGACCGGGCTTCGGATGCTCCAGCTGCAGGCCCGTGGACGGTGACATCGGGGGCTCACGGGTCGCTGGTGGGAGACCGATTTTCGGAGCTCCCGCGGTGGCAGCCTCTCCCGCCCAAGTTGCGGGGTTGAAAACGACCCGGAGCAGGGCCTGACATCACCGGCGCGGCTTTAACGGCCGCGGGACTTGCCATCGCCCGCCGGGGGTTCCAACATTAAGACCCGGAACAGGGCCTTACATCGCCGGCGCGGCCTTAACGGACTTACCATCGCCCGCCGGGGGCTTTACCATCGGGAGAGGATGGAGAGCAGGGGAGAGCCAAGACTTTGCTTTCCACCACAGTGAGGAGGAGACTCACTGTGATGGATGTCCGTGAAAATTGAGTTGGTTGTGTGTCTTGTATAACTGTTTCTTTTTGCTGCCAAAGGGACTAAAGATGGAAATTAGCTATTGGCTATAATCTTGCATATTTACATGTAAATGTTCATCAATATGCACTGTCCCTATTTAAATTTTAAAAATTCAAATCCGTACAAATAGGCTGCCATCACACTTCTAATGGGATTTATAGAGGCTTTGAGGTGTCAGGATGGTGCTCCCCACTGTAGGATGCCCAGTCTTTGGCCTTCTCTTGCAGCATTAGTATTATACAGTTGGTCCATTTGAGGTTTTAGTTAAGGTTGCTTGCAGGATGTTGACGGAACTTTAGTAAGGCTATTAAATGTCATGGGAAGATGCTTAGGCTCTAGTTGGTGTGGGGGGGGGTCTTTGCATGGTACTTAACAGATGGTAGTGTTTTTTTACGCAGGCGGAGTAGAGGTTAAATATGCTTATGAATACCTCTGCCAGTTGATCCACACAGATCCCGTGAATGCGAGCAGGGACTCCATCTGGACTAATTGCTTTCTGTGAAATCACTCTGAGGAAAGCTGATCAAGCATCTACCATGGTAACCATTGATACAGGCACACCCAAGACTGGCAGGACAGTGGCATTTCACCACTGACCTTATGTTCAAAGGGGCCTAGAATGCATCATCGGGGACGGACCCGTTGTTGCCAGCGATACTGCATGCCTTCATTTTGTAGTGCTTTGTCACAATCTGTAGTTTTGTCACAATCTATGTAGCGCAGTATAGTCTTGTCACAATCTACGGGTATCCGTGTCATTGCCTCGAGACTCCAGTTTAATCCAGAAATCCCTCTCGGCGTTCTTAATGGCTCTGCGAGGGTCGTAGATAGATTTTATTTTATACTGCTCAGGATCATTCGACTCGGCTGCAGGCTTCCAGAAACGTTTAGACCGTTACATGGATAGGATAGGTTTAGAGGGATATGGACCAAATGTAGGCAGGTGGGACTAGTGTAGATGGGGCATGGTCAGCGCAGGCAAATTGGGCCATATGGCCCATTTCTATGCTATATGATTCTGTGACTTGGACTACTCCTGGAAGTGGAACTCACGGTTCATACAGGGTTTCTGTTTGGGAAATACACTTATCGTCTTTGGTGCATGGTCCTCTAAGTACTTGCTGATAAAGTAAGTGACAGCAGTGGCATATTCATCTAGGTTAGCCACAGATTCCTTGAATACGGACCAGTCCACCAACTCAAACCGGTCTCATCTAAATATTTTGCACCTGCTAGGATTAAACTCCACCTGCCATTTTTCCACCCACATCCATCGCTGATCTATATCCCATTGTATATCTTGACAGCCTTCCTCACAATCCGCAACAATAAGCAATCTTGGTGTTACCTGCAAACTTACCACTACTTTAACACATCAGCATCACCATATTCCCATGGCTATCTGGACTACACTTCTTCCCACCTTGCTTCCTGTAAGGACTCCATCCCCTACTCCCAATTCCTCCGTCTATGCTGCATCTGCACTCAGGATGAGGTGTTCCACACCAGGGCATCGGCGATGTCCTCATCCTTCAGGTAACAGGAGTTCCCCTCTTCTACTATAGATGAGACTCTCTCCAGGGTCTCTTCTATACCCTGTAACTCTGCTCTCACTCCCCATCCCTCCACTCGTAACAAAGGCAGAGTCCCCCTTGTCCTCGCCTTCCATCCTACCAGCCGTCACATACAACAAATAATCCTCGCCACCTCCAACGTGACCCCATCACTTGCCACATCTTCCCATCTCTTCCCCTGTCTGCTTTCCAAAGAGACCGCTCCCTCCGTAACTCCCTGGTCAATCTGTCCCCACCCGAACCACCCCCTCTCCGGGCACTTTCCCTTGCAACCGCAAGAAATGCTACACTTGTCGCTTTACCTCCCCCCTTGACTCCATTCAAGGACCCAAGCAGTCTTTCCAGGTGCAGCAGAGGTTCACCTGCACCACCTTCAACCTCATCTATTGCATCCGCTGCTCTAAATGACAGCTGCTCTACATCGGTGAGACCAAGCATAGGCTGGGCGATCACATCGCCGAACACCTGCTCTCAGTTCGCATTAACCAACCTGATCTCCCGGTGGCTCAGCTCTTCAACACCCCCTCCCATTCCAAATCTGACCTTTCTATCCTGGGCCTCCTCCATGGACAGAGTGAGGAGCACAGTAAATTGGAGGAGCAACACCTCATATTTTGCTTGGGCAGTTTGCACCCCAGCGATATGAACATTGACTTCTCTAATTTCAGGTCCCTACTTTCTCCTCCCCTTCTCAGCTCTCCCTCAGCTCACTGACTCCACCTCTTCCTTTCTACTTCCTGCCTCCCCCCACCCTCACATCAGTCTGAAGGGTTTCTATCTGAAACAATGCCTATTTCCTTCGCTCCATAGATGCTGCCTCACCCGCTGAGTTTATCCAGCATTTTTGTCCACCTTATTCTTTCATCTCCCTCTACATATATTTAGGAGGATGTTGCCAGGACTAGATGGTCTGACCTATCGGCAGAGGTTGAGTAGGCTGGGACTCTATTCCTTGGAGCACAGGAGGATGAGGGGTGATTTTATAAAGCTGTATAAAATCATGAGGAATAAATCGGGACGATGCAGTCTCTTCCCTAGAGTGGATGAATCGAGGACCAGAGGACAGGTTTGAGTGAAGGGGAAAAGATTTAATAGGAATCGGATGGGTAACATTTTCACACAAAGGGTGATGAGTGTATGGAACAAGCTGCCAGAGGAGGTAGTTGAAGCTGGGACTATCCCAACATTTAAGAAACATTTAGACGGGTACATGGATAGGACAGGTTTGGAAGGATATGGAGCAAACGCGGGCAGGTGGGACTAGTGTAGCTGGGACATGTTGGCCAGTGTGGGCATGTTGGGCCAAAGAAACATGGAAAATAGGTGCAGCAGTAGGCTATTCGGCCCTTCGAGCCAGCACCGCCATTCAATATGACCATGGCTGATCATCCAACTCAGTATCCCGTACCTGCCTTCTCTCCATACCCCCTGATCCCTCTACCCACAAGGGCCACATCTAACTCCCTCTTAAATATAGCCAATGAACTGGCCTCAACTACCTTCTGTGGCAGAGAATTCCAGAGACTCACCACTCTGTGTGAAAAATGTTTTACTCATCTCGGTCCTAAAAGATTTCCCCCTCATCCTTAAACTGTGACCCCTTGTTCTGGACTTCCCCAACATCTGGAACAATCTTCCTGCATCTAGCCTGTCCAACCCCTTAAGAAATTTGTAAGTTTCTATAAGATCCTCAATCATCTAAATTCTAGCGAGTACAAGCCGAGTCTAACCAGTCTTTCTTCATATGAAAGTCCTGACATCCCAGGAATCAGTCTGGTGAACCTTCTCTGTACTCCCTCTATGGCAAGATTTGGTGACTAAAACTGTACGCAATACTCCAGGTGTGGTCTCACCAAGAACCTCCCTGCTCCTATACTCAAATACTTTTGCAATGAATGCTAACATACCATTCGTTTTCTTCACTGCCTGCTGCACCTGCATGCCTACTTTCACATGGCATGCAGGTGCAGCAGGACCATGACACCCAGGTCTTGTTGCATCTCCCCTTTTCCTAATCGGCCACCATTCAGATAATAGTCTACTTTCCTGTTTTTGCCACCAAAGAGGATAACCTCACATTTATCCACATTATACTGCATCTGCCATGCATTTACCCACTCACCCAGCCAATCCAAGTCACTTTGCAGCCTCCTAGCATCCTCCTCACAGCTAACACTGCCCCCCAGCTTCGTGTCATCCGCAAACTTGGAGATGTTGCATTTAATTCCCTCGTCCAAATCATTAATATATATTGTAAATAGCTGGGGTCCCAGCACTGAGCCTTGCGGTACCCCACTAGTCACTGCCTGCCATTCTGAAAAGGACCTGTTTACTCATACTTTTTGCTTCCTGTCTGCCAGCCAGTTCTCTATCCACATCAATACTGAACCCCCAATACCGTGTGCTTTAAGTTTGTATACTAATCTCTTATGTGGGACCTTGTCAAAAGCCTTCTGAAAGTCTAGATATAACACAGCCACTGGTTCTCCCTTATCCACTCTACTAGTTACATCCTCGAAAAATTCTATAAGATTTGTCAGACATGATTTACCTTTCATAAATCCATGCTGACTTTGTCCAATGATTTCACCACTTTCCAAATGAGCTGCTATCCCATCTTTAATAACTGGCTCTAGCAGTTTCCCCACTACCGATGTTAGACTAACTGGTCTGTAATTCCCCTTTTCTCTCTTCCTCCCTTTTTAAAAAGTGGGGTTACATTAGCTACCCTCCAATCCTCAGGAACTACTCCAGAATCTAAACAGTTTTGAAAAATTACCACTAATGCATCCACTATTTCTGGGGCTACTTCCGTAAATACTCTGGGAAGCAGCCTATCTGGCCCTGGGGATTTTGGCCTTTAATCCATTCAATTTACCTAACACCACTTCCCAGCTAACCTGGATTTCACTCAATTCCTCCATCTAATTTGACCCCCGGTCCCATTATTTATGGCAGATTATTTATGTCTTCCTTAGTGAAGACAGAACCAAAGTAGTTATTCAATTGGTCTGCCATGTCCTTGTTCCCCATGATCAATTCACCCGTTTCTGACTGCAAGGGACCTACATTTGTTTTAACTAATCTTTTTCTCTTCACACATCTATAAAAACATTTGCAGTCAGTTTTTATGTTCCCTGCCAGTTTTCTTTCATAATCTATTTTCCATTTCCTAATTAATCCTGCCCTTGTTTCCACGGATGTCCCCTTTTCCTGGGATCTGCATGCAGACATTGCACATCCACCGTCCCTTTAAGAATCAATTGCCAGGCTATCTGGCAATTAGTCTCATAACCTCAAAGCTTTAAGTTCAGAACCCTTGTTTCTGAATTTTTCCATCTGAAGCATATTATGGTCACTCTTGTGGGCCACACACAACAAGACTGCTAACTAACCCTTCCTCATTACTCTTCTAGAATATCCTCTCTTTTGTTTTCCCGATACATTCCAAGAATCAATTCACCCAATCTATATGTGATTTCCCTTGCTTATCCACGGATGCACTACCTTCCCTGATTTATTCTTTTGCCAAACTCCAGGGATGAAACAAGCTTCAGTTGTAGCTCTTCATCTCCACTGCAGTCTTTAAATGCCTGCCTCTATTCACTTTGCACATCCCACTTGCTGTCAACCCTTTAAGCAACCACTCAGAGACATCCTGGACACAACCAGTGAGGCTCGCCATTCTTGGGTCCAATTTTTTTGCCTCAGAATTTGATCTCTGAAGCCTCTAACAAGGCTCAGTCTGACTGCTTCTCACCAATGGCTCAGAGGCACTTGGACCACTCTGCTGCTGTTCTGCCCAGTCAAACCCCCCCCCCCCCAGCTCCCTAACAGCATACCTGTTGTGCAAAGGAACAGTCCCCGGGGATTCCTGCCCTCTCTGCCGAAACACCCCCAGATAATCCTGAAGTCATCCAGCTGCAGCTGCAGTCCCTTAACACGTTCCTTTCTGCAGCTGAACACACTTGTTGCAAGTGTATTCCTCAGGGGCACTAAGGACTACACTTAAATTCACCTGACTTCCAATATCTTGCAAGCACAACAACCTGCCATCTCAAAGACACGAAAACCAACCAAGAATAGCAAAATTAAATGAGAACTTACCAGTTTGATCTTGATTTATGAGGAGTTACGTTGGTGATTACGTGAAGAAGTCCAGCCAGGCCACATGCGCGTCAATCTTCAAAGCAGCGGTATGAAATCACATAACAATTACCGAAGTGACATAGTAAGATGCCTGACTCGAGAACTACCAGATGACCTTCATGAGAGAGGGTTGGGCGTGGAGGGCACGTAATCACCAACGCAACGCCTCATAAAATCAAGATCAAACTTCAAACCGGTAAGTTCTCGTTTAATCTTGCGTCGGAGACACGCGAGTTATTCCGTGAAGGGTTCAAAGCTTGTGATTTCATGCCGCAGATCCAAATCTCGGCGTCTCACAACATTGATTGGCTCGGGATGAGTGAACAATCAAAAAATGCATTAAGCATGATATTGATTCAAATGTATTAATAGTTTACGTTAATAAAGAAATCAATAGCAACCCCTGTATCTCAGGGGAGGCTAAAATGGACGCAAAACAGAATGGGTAAAACCCCGGGTCAGTAACCGGCCTATGGTAAAAAATATAAAATTTTAAGTTGACCATCCTGCGGTCGCGAGGATATGGTCGATGGGAATGTCCATTGCTCTGGCCGCTGACGTTGATGCTGACCTGGTGGAATGAGATATACAATCGTCAGTGTTAATACCTGCATAACCCAGAACCTGCTGCAGCCACCTTGAAATGGTCTGAACCGACCTTCCCTTGTGTAGTTGTTTGTTGATTAATAAACAATGCTGATTCCACACTTCTCATGATTCTGGTGGCCTTGATATAATATAGCAAGCCTGCCCTCCCACATAGACGTGAGACGCGGGGTATCCGAAAAATGATCTTAAATCCTGCCACCCCTGGTCTGCTCTGCTTGTGTAGATCAGAATGTAAAATGTAATGGCACCTGCAGCCAATTCCATCCTATCTAGCCACAGCGTTTGCAATGTTTGCCCTCGTTGTGCTGATATTAGTGTCATGGCTAAGGATGTAGCTGGAACCCCCTGGTGAAGTAATATTAATACATTTTCAATAACCAAACTGCATATTCTTGTAGTGGGAGAACTTGTGTCAAGATCTCTTTATCAACTCGATAGAGTGAACCCGACAGAGTGGTTCCCGTTTGTTGCAGCTGTAGTGTCTCTATAACTGAATTATTATCAAATATCATTTAAGAATGAACTGGGAGATGTCAGTAATCTGTAACATATTTAAAGTAACATTAACATTTAAACAAAACCACTTCCAATCCCCTCAATAGGAATGTACTGCTTTTTTGGGCGCTATCCCTGCACTCTGCAGTGAGCACATCCATGGCTTGATGTGACAACCTGAGCCGTAAGTCAATCCATTCAGAATGTGTAAGTAAATAATTGTTTTATTATGCAAAGGCCGGTTTCCTGAACCACAGTTTGAACCAGTACGTTTTCTTATTTTGGAATAACCGTATACCGTTGTATTATTATGCCTGATGAAGCAGGCAACATGGCTGCTTAGCCAGTCCGACAGTATGAACCCAAAGCGAGGTCTTGCTGACTGTTTTAAGACCTGGCTACTGAGGCAAAAATTTTGGAAGACATCAAAGAACATTCCTCCTTTTGTAGCGAGAATGTATTTCTCCGCACTGTTGTGCCACATATTTTTGCAATCAGTGAATAAACATGCACCAACATGTCGATATTCGATGTAGTATTGAACCATACTTTCATAATACTTTGAGATCCAACTGTGTGGTCATCGATCTGAACTGGATGATACACCAGTGGCAAAGGTGATTAGGTAAATTATTACAGGATATTTTTACTTGATTGCCATGTGACTAACATATGTCACCACCGTAGTGCAGCAACTTGAAGTTGAGCATGTAGATTATGTATATTCACTCAATAGCCCCCTTACCCATGGGGTGCATCTAGTGTACATATTTACTTGATACCAACAACTGAAGAATTGGTAACTCATGCAAATCTCCACTACCTCCAACTAGAGATCGTATTCGGAACTTCTCACCTTAGAGTCCTTAGCATCAGTTTGTAATAACTGAATTCGACGGACGAAGCTACTGGAGCAATGCTGAATACTGTTTTTTCATCATTGTGACTGAGGTAGCTTCAGCTGATATAGCATAAGGTTGTTAACAAAGGTCTACATGTCCTTTGAGAGGTTGTTACTTTGCACAATATCAGTTCCTTGATTTGCTCAGCTGAAGCACAGTTACTATATTGGCAATTACTCTTGATGAAATAAAAGTCAGTTTTATAACAGGTTGCTATTAACTCCAATCTCTTGCCACAGGGCAGAGTCATAGGCTAATTAATAGTTAAAGGTAAATCCCAATGACCAACAAACAGTTTATCCATTCCGCAATGTTTTACTGTTATTAGTACAGATATATTGTCTTTGATAACCTCTAATGGGAACTGCAGAGCATGGATCTTTGATACCCTTATGAATCTGTTAGTCAGGAAAATAAGTTTTCATATTCGGGAAGTTCATATGCCCGACACTCCATTTTTCATAATAAACATGCCACTCCTGCCTTATTCCATGGGTGTTTTGCATGAGAACTTTGGTCCGATTTCCAAACCTTATCCAATGACATAAGCAGAAAAAGTGATGAGGTCCTGAAGGGAGAATTTAGGGAGTTGGGGGGAAAGTTAAGGAGAAGGACCAAAAGGGTAACGATTTCAGGATTACTGCCTGTGCCGCGTGACAGTGGGAGTAGGAATGAAATGAGGTGGAGGATAAATGCGTGGCTGAGGGACTGGTGCAGTGGGCAGGGATTCAAGTTTCTTGATCACTGGGACCTCTTTTGGGGAAGGCATGATCTGTACACAAAGGACGGGTTGCACTTGAGCCTGAGGGGGACCAATATCCTGGCAGGGAGATTTGCAAAGGCTACTGGGGAGACTTTAAACTAGAAAGGCTGGGGGGAGGGACACGGGTAGAGGGGGCTAGGGGTCAGGGTGTGGGGCAAGAGGCAGAGAAGGGAAGCACTTGGATCCAAAATGTAGGCGAGAAAGATGAAAAAGATAATAGACCGAAAATAAGGGATGGTGAGTTTCTAAAATGTGTATATTTTAATGCTAGGAGCATTGTAAGTAAGGTGGATGAACTTAGAGCCTGGATTGACACCTGGAAATATGATGTTGTGGCAATCAGTGAAACATGGTTGCAGGAGGGCTGTGATTGGAAACTAAATATTCCAGGATTTCGTTGCTTCAGGTGTGATAGAATTGGAGGGACCAGAGGGGGTAATATTGCTTGTCAGAGAAGATATTACAGCAGTGCTTTGGCAGGATAGATTAGAGGGCTCGTCTAGGGAGGCTATTTGGGTGGAACTGAGAAGTGGGAACGGTGTAGCAACACTTTTAGGGGTGTATTATAGACCGCCAAATGGGGAGCGTGAATTGGAAGAGCAAATATGTAAGGAGATAGCAGATATTAGTGGTAAGCACAAGGTAGTGATTGTGGGAGATTTCAATTTTCCAAAAATAGACTGGGAAACACATTCTGTAAATGGGCTGGATGGTTTGGAGTTTGTAAAATGTGTGCAGGATAGTTTTTTGCAGCAGTACATAGAGGTATCGACCAGAGAAGGGGCAGTGCTGGACCTCCTGTTAGGAAATGAGGCAGGTCAGGTGACGGAGGTATGCGTTGGTGAGCACTTCGGGACCAGTGATCACAATACCATTAGTTTCAATATAATTATGGAGAGAGTCAGAACTGGACCTAGGGTAGAGATTTTTGATTGGAGAAAGGCTAACTTTGAGGGAATGCGTAAGGATTTTAAAGGAGTGAATTGGGACACTTTGTTTCATGGGAAAGATGTAGAAGAGAAATGGAGGACATTTAAAGGGGAAATTGTAAGTACAGAATCTTTATGTCCCTATTTGGTTGAAAGGAAATAGTAAACATTGGAAAGAGCCATGGTTTTCAAGTGAAATTGGACACTTGTTTCGAAAAAAGAGAGATATCTACAATAATTATAGGAGGCATGGAGTAAATGAGGTGCTAGAGGAGTATAAAGAATGTAAAAAGAATCTTAAGAAAGAAATTAGGAAGGCTAAAAGAAGATATGAGGTTGCTTTGGCAAGAAAGGTGAAAGTAAACCCAAAGGGTTTCTACAGCTATATTAATAGCAAAAGGATAACGAGGGATAAAATTGGACCATTAGAGAACCAGAATGGACAGCTATCTGCAGAGCCAAAAGAGATGGGGGAGATATTGAACAATTTCTTTTCTTCGGTATTCACCAAGGAGAAGGATATTGAACTCGGTGAGTTAAGGGGAAAGAGTAGAGTAGCTATGGAAACTATGAGATTCAAAGAGGAGGAAGTACTGACACTTTTGAAAAATATAAAAGTGGATAAGTCTCCAGGTCCTGACAGGATATTCCCTAGGACATTGAGGGAAGTTAGTGTAGAAATAGCAGGAGCTATGACAGAAATATTTCAAATGTCATTAGAAACGGGAATAGTGCCGGAGGATTGGCGTACTGCGCATGTTGTTCCATTGTTTAAAAAGGGTTCAAAGAATAAACCTAGCAATTATAGACCTATTAGTTTGACGTCAGTGGTGGGCAAATTAATGGAAAGGATACTTAGAGATAATATATATAAGCATCTGGATAAACAGGGTCTGACCAGGAACAGTCAACATGGATTTGTGCCTGGAAGGTCATGTTTGACAAACCTTCTTGAATTTTTTGAAGCGGTAACTAGGGAAATTGATGAGGGTAAAGCAGTGGATGTTGTCTATATGGATTTTAGTAAGGCCTTTGACAAGGTTCCCCATGGAAGGTTGGTTAAGAAGGTTCAATCTTTGGGTGTTAATGGCAGAGTAGCAAGATGGATTCAACAGTGGTTGAATGGGAGATGTCAGAGAGTAATGGTGGATGGCTGTTTGTCAGGTTGGAAGCCGGTGACCAGTGGGGTGCCTCAGGGATCTGTGTTGGGTCCACTGTTGTTTGTCATGTACATCAATGATCTGGATGATGGGGTGGAAAATTGGATAAGTAAGTATGCAGATGATACTAAGATAGGTGGTGTTGTGGATAATGAAGTAGATTTTCAAAATTTACAGAGATTTGGGCCATTTGGAAAAGTGGGCTGAAAGATGGCAGATGGAGTTTAATGCTGATAAGTGTGAAGTGCTACATCTTGGCAGGACAAATCAAAATAGGACGTACATGGTAAATGGTAGGGAATTGAGGAATGCTGTGGAACAGAGGGATCTAGGAATAACTGTGCATAGTTCCCTGAAGGTGGAATCGCATGTAGATAGGGTGGTAAAGAAAGCCTTTGGTGTGCTGGCCTTTATAAATCAGAGCATTGAATATAGGAGTAGGGAAGTAATGTTAAAAATTGTACAAGGCATTAGTAAGACCAATTCTGGAGTATGGTGTACAATTTTGGTCGCCTAGTTATAGGAAGGATGTCAACAAAATAGAGAGAGTACAGAGGAGATTTACTAGAATGTTGCCAGGGTTCCAGCAACTATGTTACAGAGAAAGGTTGAACAAGTTAGGTCTTTATTCTTTGGAGCGCAGAAGGTTAAGGGGGGACTTGATTGAGGTCTTTAAAATGATGAAAGGGATAGACAGAGTTGACGTGGATACGTTTTTCCCATTGAGGGTAGGGAAGATTCAAACAAGAGGGCATGACATGAAAATTAAGGGACAGAGGTTTCGGGGTAACGTGAGGGGGAACTTCTTTACTCAGAGGGTGGTGGCTGTGTGGAATCAGCTTCCAGCAGAAGTGGTGGAGGCAGGATCGATTTTAACATTTAAGAGTAAAGTGGATAGGTATATGGACGTGAAGGGAATGGAGGGGTATGGTCTGAGTGCGGGTAGATGGGACTAGGGGAAAACAAATGGTCGGCACGGACTGGAAGGGCCGAGAGGGCCTGTTTCCGTGCTGTAATTGTTATATGGTTATATATGGTTATATGGTTATCTTCAAAGCCAACCCTGGCCATAATCCAAACTTGCTTGGAATGCTAATACTGTGCCTCAACCAGATGTTTTTATCATTTGTGTGTTGTACAAACAAATGTAAATATTACAACTTGTGAACGGTGCACTACCCATGTTTTGGAAGTGCCAGACCCACTTTGTTGAGTAGGGTTGGTAAGGTGCATGGAATTTCTGCCCAGCTATCATGCTGCCCTCAGCTCCAGTGAACCGCCTACTACTGCCTGGGGTGCGTTCTGAAACAATGACCTTTGCCCGCCTTTGGCCTTAATTGATTCATCTGCCAGGTTTTCCTCCCCTGTTGAATAGGCCTACCTGAATAACCGATTAGGCGGCTGGCTCTCACATCCCCCTGTTGGCACGGTTCACTGCCGGCACATATGTGCTTCAGTATGTTCCATCGACTTCTTTAGAGCCTGGAGTCAGTTATATCTTGACCTATCACTTTGCCCTCCTCAGAGAGGGCGATTCGTAGGCGATTCATTGGACCTATACCCGAATAGAACATTCTGCTGGGATGGCAACTTTGTTGTCAGGAAAAAGTACCTCTGACACATGCCCTTCGTTCCTTGGGTTATGCCCCACGGCCATACCCTGAGACTCAGCGTCAGCAGCATACTGACCCGTCTTGGTCTCTGGCTACAAGAGGGAGACCTGTAGCAGCTCTGTCAACTGCCGCTGCTGGTGCGGCCTGCAGAGGTGGAACATCTGGCTCAATCTTCCCATCAGAGTCGGGGTCAGAACTAAAATGACCCATGGCTCGTGCCTCCTCATCCATGAAGGTGCTATCAAACAGTTCTCGCCTAGATGCTGCTGGCGCCTTTTAGTTCAGGGTGGTGCTGACACGCCTCCTGTTAGCGTGTGCCTTGCTGTAGCACTGTATCCAATAGTTGCTGCATTTGGGATAGTCATTTCAAACGCACTATCCAGCTCCGGTTAGGAATCATCCCCCAACTCCGTGGGCCTATTATTTTACTATCCAGCCCCGGCGGGGAATCTTCCCCCAATTCCGTGGGCCTAGCAGACTTATGTGTTGCCGACACCGCCTCTCGTAGAGGCCGGCACTTTTTGACATGAAACTGCCCTGTACCAGGCGCTGCTGGCACGGCTCCCCGTAGGCCGGCAATGTCACAAATGAAACAGCCCTGTCCCAGGCGCTGCTGGCTCTCCTGTAGGCCGGCGCTTTCATACATGAAGCAGCCCTGTCAGGCGCGGCCTGTCCCATAGGCCCGCGCTATTATACATGAAGTTGCCCTATCCCAGGCGCTGCTGGTGCGGCCTGTCCCATAGGCCCGCACTATTACAGTGTAGGCTCACTAAATCAAATTTTTAGTGTACAGCTTTACCTGTGGTTAAAGCAATTTTTAACCCTTCACAGCAACTTGTGCTAAACAAGAAATAATTTAATTGTCAGGGACACATGACAATAACTTTTTTGACTTTTAACTTTGCCTTTAACTTTTAACTTTAAGAAAAACACTATAAACTTTATAGTGTATGTAAACTTTATATATATGTAAACTTTATTATAAGAGAAAAACCTTTGTAGCCCAACTCACCTGAGTCCAATAGGGCTGAACGAGCTTTCTCCACCAATCGCTCTGTCAGCGACTCTGGCGTTATTTCCTTGCCATTCCACGGCATCCTCACAGACTGGAAGCTACTGACTGCTTTGTCAGTGGCTCCTTATCTCACAACCCGATCTTTTGCCAGTTATCAGCTTCTGCGGTCGGACCGGGGTTTCCCCATAGTCCATAATCGGCTCACTCTTTGGGCTGTGAAACTGGCAGGAAAACCTCTGTGAAGAGAGGCTCCTGCTTGAAAAACCCCATGTAAGTAAAAACAAACTTACCTTCTAGGTTTAACTTACCGCTGGCAGGAGCGCTGCCCTGCCAGTCTGGTGCTTGCGCCAATGTGGCTGACGTACTGACGTGCATGCGGCCTGGCTGGGCTTCTTCAGGGAATCACTCACGTGACTCCAAAGTAAAATTATAAGTTTATAAATTCCAGGAGCATAATTAGGCCATTCAGCCCATCAAGTCTACTCCACCATTCGATCATGGTTGATCTATCTTTCCCTCTCAACCCCATTCTCCTGCCTTCACCCCATAACCCCTGACACCCTTACATTATATTATACAGAAAAACAGACTGTAGCTTAACCTGCCATTACCCTTTCCACAGTACTTCTCACCAAAGCCTCGTGAGCCAACACCTCAGCGCTGCACTTTCCCACAACGGAGTACTTAAGCCTCGTGAATCATCACCTCCGTGCTGCACTTTCCCACGACACAGCCTCTCCTCCAACATGGCTACTCCACTGACCCAGTCGCCTTTTATTAGCTGCTGTCCCATCCTCTTTTCTCACCAGAAGCCTCTTGAGCCTTCGCCTCAGTGCCGCACATTCCTCAACACAGCACTTAAGCCACCGCCACTTAAACCTGCGCTTTTCCTCCACACAGCACTGAAGCCTCGTGACCCATCACCTCCATGCTGCACTTTCCTGAAGCCTCATGACCCATCGCCCCGTGCTGTACTTTCCCTCCACACGGCAGCGAAGCCTCATGACCCATCGCCTCCGTGCTGCACTTTCCCTCCACACAGCACTGAAGCCTCGTGACCCATCGCCCCCGTGCTGCATTTTCCCTCCACACGGCACTGAACTCATGACCCATCGCCCCCGTGCTGCACTTTCCCTCCACACGGCACTGAAGCCTCGTGACCCATCGCCCCCGTGCTGCACTTTCCCTCCACACGGCACTGAACTCATGACCCATCGCCCCCGTGCTGCACTTTCCCTCCACACAGCACTGAAGCCTCGTGACCCATCGCCCCCGTGCTGCACTTTCCCTCCACACAGCACTGAACTCATGACCCATCGCCCCCGTGCTGCACTTTCCCTCCACACGGCCTCTCCTCCAACATGGCAGCTGCACTATCCCATCCCTGCCTTTTATTGGTTGCTGGGTCTCGTCCTCAGCCAATCAAAGGCCTGCTTCTTTGAACGTCCCACAACAACTCTCCCACTGACATTTCACAATTGATTCCTCAAAATGGCTGCTCACCCGCTCCCTCCACCACTTTTAAAGGTAAAAAATAATATTTTGAAGGTGTCTCGGATGTAGCTCATAAAGTACTGGATAGGGTGGAAAGGAGGTACTTGTTGGTGAGTTGTGTGGGGCCAGGATAGTTCTGTGTGAATTTGGGGGGTGAGGGGAGAGGTAGAAGCAGGCAGTGCGGGGCTGGGGAACGAAAAGGTTGGAGGCTGTGGACGGGGTAATGGCCAGAGGTTTTTTTTTAGTGGTTTAGTTTTAGTTTTAGAGATACAGAGCGGAAACAGACCCTTCAGCCAATCGAGTCCGCACCGACCAGCGATCCCCGCACATTAAACAATTTATACTTATACCAAGTCAATTAACCTACAAATTTGTGCATCTTTGGTGTGTGAGGGGACACTGAAGACCTGGGAGAAAACCCACGCGGTCATAGGGCGAACGCACAAACTCCGTACAGACAGCACCCGTGGTGGGGATCGAACCCAGGTCTCTGGCGCTGTAAGGCAGCAACTCTATCGCTGTGTCACTGTGCCGCCCAGAGGAGATGAGGTCAGAAACAGTCTGGGAGATGGCAGCCTGGTGCTCGTCTGTGGGGTCATGGTCAAGGGCTAAGTATGAGGAGGTGTCCGAGAGCTGGTGCTTGGCCTCAGCGTGGTAGAGGGGGGCGTTTGATGTCACACAGGCAGTTGGAAATAAAAAGGTCCAGAGAGAGTAGGAGGCTGGCAGTGGGAGACCATGAGGGGGAATATTGGAGATGGAGAAGAGATTGTCACTGGGCGGTGAGGAATCCTCACCGGAGAAAATGCCCGGAAGTGGACACTACAGAAGAGCTCAGCATCACCTCTGGCCGGATGCAGGCTGTGGCTATGGATGCCGCCGCCGATCTTCACTTCCCTCTCGGCTGCCGGCAGGCCGGGGCTGCCGACTCACCTGCGTTCCAGGCCAGAGGCTTCCACGCTGCTGGCTCCAACCGCTTGACGTGCATTGACTCCCCTGGGTCCTAGCCCTCCCCCCGTAACAGAGACCCTCAATAATGCACCACTGGGTCCTGCTGCTCTTCCCCCTATTTCAAACATGCAACTTCTCCTACCACCCCACACCCCAGTCTCCTCTGAGCCTCCATCATCCCCCTCAACAGTGCTTCCCCTGAGCCTTTCTCCACCCCTGCACCCCATCTCCGCCCCAGCCCTCACCTTTGTTGGGTTTCCACCATTTCCCCCTCCCCCCACAATTTCTGATGCAGAACAATCAATCCTCAGCAGAAGCTTTTGTTCTCCTCTGCCACACTTCAACGTGCTTCGAGCCCTTCATGACACCTGTCCCTATACCTCCTCCTTCGACTCCGTCCAAGAACCCTGACAGTCCTTTCAGGTGAGGCAGAGGTTTACTTGCACTTCCTCCAACCTCATCTACTGTATCCGCTGTTCTTGGTGCGGACTCCTCTATATCGGCAAGACCAAGCACAGTCTCGGCAATCGTTCCGCTAAACACCTCCTCTCGGCCTACATGATTTTCCTGTTGAGAAACACTTTAACTCTCCTCCCCCCCCCCCCTCCCCCACCCCCCAAAATTCAAATACTGACCTTTCTGACCTCGGCCTCCTCCACTGCCAGAGTAAGACCTAACACTAATTGGAGGAACAGCACCTCATATTTCACGGGCAGCTTACAACCCAGCAGTATGAACATTGACTTCTCTAACTTCAAGTAACCCTTGCTTTTCCTCTCCCTCTATCCCTCCCCATCCTAGTTTTTCGATAAATTTTACTGATTGTATGGCTCATTGCCACCTTCCCCTCAGCAAACATTTCTACATTTTCCTCGATCACGTCTGCTTTGATCTCTCGTTTTCACACCTTACCCTTCCATCTCTCTATGTCTTCCGCTCCTCTGACTCTCAGTCTGAAGAAGGGTCACCCATTCCTTTTCTCCAGAGATGCTGCCTGTCCCGCTGAGTTACTCCAGCATTTTGTGTCTATCTTTGGTGTAAACCAGCACCTGCAGTTCCTTCCCACACATGATGTTGAGCAGATCTTCCATCACCTCTGACTGGGCATTTTTCTCTGGTAAGGAGTCCTTGCCACCCAGTGATGACCCCTTCTCCTGTCTCCAACATTCCTCCTCATGGGCTCCCTCCCTTCTAGCCTCTCCGGACCTTTTTATTTCCAACTGCCAGTACAACATCAACCATCTTGGCTTCTCCACTCCCCTTACCAACCCCAATCTCACCACCTCTGATGGCACAGCCCTCTGCCAGAGAGGGTAGAATGTAGAGTCAAGACCATGACGGGCTCAGAATTTGTTGAGGCGTTGACGGAAGGGTACAAAGGTAAGGCCCCTGCTGAGGGCAGACTGTTTTGCATCGGATAGAGGGAGGTTGGAGCAGGAGGGTGGAGCTAGTGAAAACCTCTGGGCATCTGCTCCAAAGTTAGACTCCATTCTAGTACATTTGAGATGTCCTCTTTCTTTAGTAAATGTGGTTTCCCCCCAGCTGTTATAAGTGGATCCCTAATTTGCATCTTCTCTGTGTCCTGTAGTTCTGCACTCCCCCCCCCCCCCCCTTAGAAATATAAATATATAAATTATAAATGAGTCATATTCAGGCATGTGCCGTGAGTAATTACTCAAGGTTGGCTGTCAGTCAAAATCTTAAACAGCGCATGCACAGATTGTTCTCCTCTCCGTAAAAATAAAAAATAAAAATAAAGAAAGTAACAATTCAATATGCCCAAGGGTTCCAAATCTCCTTCTTTCTGAATTACTGAATGGGTGGGAGATGGAGGGTGATGGCAGGTGGAGAGATGGTGGGGAAAAACAGAAGCACACCGGGACAAGTTGAATCAGTTGTGATCTTATAGAATGACAATACTAGTTCAAAGGACCAATTGAAGGGAGAGTTTCTTTCACAGTGTGTAAAGTGTGTGGGGAGTCTGGCCAGGGGTAAAATTGTGGGAAGGGCAGCACCATTGAGATGGACGGGATTTGGGATCATGCCAGTAACCCACTCACTCACCGCTGCCGTGGCGTTTCGGGCGTGGAGCCACCGCATTGTGGCAGGGTGGCTACGAGCGGCCACCGGGACATCAGCGCCTTCTGCCGGCCTGCTCACCTCTGGCAGTGCTCTCCGTCTGAACAGTGAGGGGACCAGCTCAAGAGCAAAGATCATCGTGCGGAGCGGGTCAGCGGGTGATGGATAACAGGACAGCGGGCAACGGAGCTT
This sequence comes from Okamejei kenojei, assembly GCA_035221665.1. NCBI lineage: Eukaryota > Metazoa > Chordata > Chondrichthyes > Rajiformes > Rajidae > Okamejei > Okamejei kenojei. The sequence goes on from CM069135.1 coordinate 97,600,262, forward strand.
ACTCCTGTGTGAGCGTGAACAAGGGACCGATTGAGGTTACTCGCACTGACAATTTGAGTAAACTCCACCGCCGGCTGTCCTGTTATTCATTGCCTGCTGACCCGCTCTTGAGCCCATCCTTCCCCATCCGACCCCATCCTTCTCAACGCTCCTGCCCTCCCCGCAAGTTTACCCCTGACCAGACTCCCCACACGCTGTGAAAAGAACTCCCATCCTTGCTAACTCCCAAAAAGCACAATCTGTGTACGTAAGCACAATCCCCCTGGTTAGTGCAGAATGTACAGAACAGCCCACTGAGTCCATATGCTAGAGGTGACACTTTGGCATTATTTTTCAGTCCGAGCTATTTTTTTATTAAATTTCAAAATAGACTTTATTCAGGTAATTAATGTATACAATACATGAACCGTGCAAAAAATTCATCTGACATTTTCGGAGCCTATAAAAAATATTGAATACAGTCTACATACATTGCTCAAACTTCACTAATTTATCCCCATCCTTGTCACTGGCGTGGAATCCCTTCCCTTATTTTGAGCGGCGTCTCCACCATGCCCTGCCCCCCTAATGTCCAGCAGCAGAAGGAACCTAGACTGTGGTCCTCCCCCACCGAGCCTTGGCTTTGGCTGCATCGCGCTTCAGTGCGTCCCTCAGCACGTACTCCTGCAGTCTGCAGCGGGCCAGTCGGCAACATTCCCCAACGGACATCTCACTCCACTGGGTGGTGAACAATGCTTGGGCAGACCAAAGAACGTCTTTCACTGAGTTGATGAGCTTCTGCAGTAGGCCACAAAGACCCATTGCAGCCATCGCCTCCATTCTGGTCTTCCTGCAAACCAAGGTCCCTCTCCCACCCTCTTCAGCTATTGTTGAGGTCGATCATTTTACAGTCCACATGATTTTCCATTAATGTGTAATTACGTGTTCTCTCTATGTCCTAGATCATCGCTTCTACTTTTGCCCATTTGCTGGGTGCTGTATGAGATTCGGCCCTGCAGCTCTCAATGAGAAAAGTTTGCTCTTAAACCGGCAAGTTCTCTTAACGTCATTTATTTTAGCCTCTCCTTGTTTTGCATTTCTCCTTTTGATGTAGTTAGTGCAAGGTACAGTCGCTGTAGCAACAAAGGTGGCACGGTGCCCAATATAATCTACACTCAATCTAAGCAGGAAGTGTGAGAGCCTGTAAAATCTTGGTTGAAATTATAATACTCTTTTAAATTCAAATCAGTTTACTTACGGCCCACACATTGCAGTGCTCAGGTAAAAGTGCCTTCTTCTAAACTCCTGAACAGCAAGGAGATGAGGTGACCTACAGGTAAAGAATGTATTTGTAGTAACTGATTGATTTGTTATGGTTGAAGTACAATCTCATCGTGTTGCTTTCAGTAAATGAGGAAGAAATAGAATGGAGTTTGTGGGAAGCAAACTATTTTGGTGGCTGTAGTCAGGAACAAAGACACAGGGCTTTATATTTAAGCTGTACAGGTCAGAAAGCAGCAGAAACACTTATTTTTACCAGAGGTCATAGAACAGAGAAGCAGAGTTAATGATTTACAGAGGTGAAATCCAGCTCCTGTGTGTGCATTATGTATGAAAAATGAGTGCCGTGCAGTTGATGCTTGGGAGGTGAAATACTTTGGTGTTCCTTTCACTCCTAAGCATAGATAGTACCTTTGCTCCTAAGCAAATATATTTCAAGTTTAAAAATAAATAAATGCACGGTACCCCTTAAATGCAAATCACAATTCTATGCCTTCCATTGCACGTTTCTGTTTCAGAAGGCAAGTTGATATCGACACGAGGATACCACAGGAATGTTAATCGATGCTCATTTAAAAAACTACAAAGGTTGCTTAAAGAACAACACGGCATTTTTTTTTTTGTTGAAAGGAACTGCAGTTGCTGGTTTAAACTAAAGATAGACACAGAATGCTGGAGTAACTCAGCGGGACAGGCAGCATCTCTGGAGAGAAGAAATGGGCCCATGAACCAACGTCCCTTTCCTTGCCCGCCTACCTTTGTGTCTCAAGAGGCTTCTCCTGCAGCTGAGCTTGAAGGCACTGGAGGCAATACCCCCGGTCCCTCTCCTACCAGCCTACTCCTTGCGTCTATTATCACTAGCGGCTCTGTCCTCCTCGATTCCCCAGTCTTCGGCGGCTTCCTAACTTCCCTCACAGTCAGCTGCTGCCTGCTGTGTCCTTCTTCACAGCGGCAAACCAGGCCTGCTGCCGCACGTGGCTGGCCCCCGGATCCAAACATATTCACAGTGGCTGCCAGGTCCATCCTCGTTCTCGTCCTTAGCGGCCCACTCTTGTTGGCTCCTAGGCATATCCCAGGAGATTTCTGCTGCTGCCGTAGCACATCCTGGGAAGGGCCATTTTGTGTGCTGTGTAAAAACAAACTTGAAATTATGTAATGGAAATAATGTGGCAGTTCTGAAGAAATGGTTTAACTACTGTTTCGTTGATTATTGTCACATGCACTGAGGAATAGTGAAAAACTTTTGTTTGCGCGCTATCCAGTCAAAGATAGAACATGCATACAATCTAGTCATCCACTGTACACAGATAAAGAAAGGGTAAAGGATGCAGCCTTCAGTGCACAGATATACAATAACATTGATAACATTGAAGTACGATAAAGTGCAACTAAAGATAGTTCAAAGGTCTCCAATGAGGTAGATGGGAAGTTCAGGACCTGCACCCCAGCTGATGAGAGGACCGTTCAGTTCCATGATAACAGTTGAGAAGAAACTATTCCTGAATGCGGAAGAATGCAGTTTCAAACGTCCGCACCTCTTGCCTGTTGGAGAGGGGAGAAGAGGGATTGATTGGATCCTTGATTATGCTAGCGGCCTTGCTGATGCCGGATGGTGTAGAAGGCGACAACGGAAGGGTGGCTGGTTTTTGAGATTGTCTGGACTACAACCATTTCTTTATGAGCAGAGATTAAGAAAACATCTGCCAATTTTGGATGCATTGAATCAACAGCATTTATAACGGAGAAACACGAGATATTTGCAATATCAAATTGCCTCAGATAATCAAATAATTCCGGGTGCAAAATGCTTTTGAAGCAATGCTATTTGCCTGATTTTGGTGTCTGAAGCTTCTCCATGATGTCAGGAAGATGCATTTCATATTTTTACATTGTGCCTCTGTATAGGCAGATCAAGAAGCTTATCTTTAATTCTGTTTTTCAGAGCAAATTGTAGCAGAGAACATGGAGCCAGAATTTGAATTGGAAATTGTGTCCAAGTCGGTCGAGAATCAAAATAATCTTGAACAACCTGACCAACATATGCCTCAGAAAGGTATGTGTTTTGTAGTACATTCCTTAAAATCGTCCTATTAACTTATATTTTTCTCTTCACTGACCCAAACATACATCCCTTCGCCCACTCCTACTTCAGTTTAGTTTGGTTTAGAGATACAGTGAGGTCAAGGAATGGTAGTGAAGTGTCGGCAATGGTCCAGGTGTATTTGAGTGCCGGTTGGAAGTTAGTCCAGTTGGTCCAACTTCCATCCGGCACTCAAATACACCTGGACCATTTCCGACACTTCCCTACTATTTCTTGACCTCACTATCTCCATCGCAGGGGATACACTCCTGACCGACATCCACTATAAACCCACTGACTCCCACGGCTACCTGGACTACTCTTCCTCCCACCCTGCTTCCTGTAAGGACTTCATCCCCTATTCCCAATTCCTCTGTCCACGCCGCATTTGCTCCCAGAATGAGGGCATCACAAATGTCCTCATTCTTCAGAGAACGGGAATTCCCCTCCCCCACTATAGTTGAGGCTTGCACCAGGGTTTCCTCCGTACCCCGCAACACTGCTCTCTCTCCCCATCTCTCTCCCCCCCCCCCCCTCCACTCGCAACAAGGGCAGAGTCCCCCTGGTCCTCACCTTTCACCCCAACAGCCGGCACATACAACACATAGTCCTCCGCCAGTTTTGCCACCTCCAACGTGACCCCACCACTCGCCACATCTTCCCATCTTCCCATCTTCCCCCCCCTGTCTACCTTCCGCAAAGACCACTCCCTCCGCAACTCCCTTGTCAATTCTTCCCTTCCCTCCCGCTCTACCCCTTCCACGGGCAGCTTCCCTTGCAACCGCAAGAGATGCTACACTTGTCGCTTTACCTCCCCCCTCCACTCCTTTCAAGGACCCAAGCAGTCGTTCCAGGTCCGACAGAGGTTCACCTGCACCTCCTCCAACCTCATCTATTGCATCCGCTGCTCTAGATGTCAACTGATCTATATTGGTGAGACCAAGCGGAGGCTTGGCGATCGTTTCGCTGAACGCCTCCACTCGGCCGCAATAACCAGCCCAACCTCCCGGTGGCTCAGCACTTCAACTCATTCCGTATCCGACCTCTCTGTCCTGGGCCTCCTCCACGGCCAGAGTGAGCAACACCGCAAATTGGAGGAATAGCACCTCACATTCCGCTTTGGGAGTCTGCATCCTCTTGGCATGAACATTGAATTCTCTCAATTCTGTTAACCCTTGCTGTCTCCTCCCCTTCCTACCTCTCTCTCAGCCCTCGGGCTTCTCCTTTTTCTTTTCTTTCCCCCGCCTCCCCCTACCGCCATCAGTCTGAAGAAGGGTTTCGGCCCGAAACGTTGCCTATCTCCTTCGCTCCATAGATGCTGCTGCACCCGCTGAGTTTCTCCAGCATTTTGTGTACCCTATGAAAGTAAGCATGCAGGTATAGCAGGCAGTGAAGCAAGCGAATGGCATGTTGGCTTTATAACAAGAGGAATCGAATATAGGAGCAAAGAGGTCCTTCTGCAGTTGTACAGAGCCCTAGTGAGACCACACCTGGAGTATTGTGTGCAGTTTTTGTCCCCTAATTTGAGGAAGGACATTCTTGCTATTGAGGGAGTGCAGCGTAGGTTTACAAGGTTAATTTCCGGGATGGTGGGACTGTCATACGCTGAGAGAATGGAGCAGCTGTGCTTGTACGCTCTGGAGTTTAGAAGGATGAGAGGGAATCTCATTGAAACATATAAGATTGTTAAGGGCTTGGACACACTAGAGGCAGGAAACATGTTCCCGATGTTGTGGAGTCCACAACCAGGTGCCACAGTTTAAGAATAAGTAGTAAGCCATTTAGAACGGAAACGAGGAAATACTTTTTCTCACAGAGAATGGTGAGTCTGTGAAATTCTCTGCCTCAGAGGGCAGTGGAGGCAGATTCTCTGGATACTTTCAAGAGGGAGTCAGGGGATATGGGGAGAAGACAGGAATGGGGTACTGATTGGGGATGATCAGCCATGAATGGCAGTGCTGGCTCGAAGGGCCAAATGGCCTACTCCTGCATCTATTGTCTATTGAGAAGGCATTAAATAAGTCCTCTCCATTTGGATTAATTGTCCCAGTTTTGACTGTCTTAAGTTTTGTCATTGACTTGTCTTTTTTTCCTAGGATCATTCAACTTTGCCCTCCTTTCTGCATCGGTAATTGCTTCCATAAGTGGACTTATCTTTGGCTATGAGCTTGCAAACATTTCAGGAGCACTTCTGCAACTGACCATCGAATTCCAACTTACCTGCGGGTTGCAAGAACTACTTGTCAGTGCAATCTTAATTGGAGGCACAGTGGGTTCCCTTGCTGGTGGTTACATGATTGATCAATGGGAAAGAAGGGTAGGAATCGTTATAACAACTTCGTGTTTTATAATTGGCAATGTCATAATGGCTTCCTCTGCGTCCTACCCAATACTCATTGTGGGTCGCATCATTGTGGGAATCGCTACAACCTCAGGTGTATTTTCAGCATGCATTTATCTGTCAGAGATTGCACCATTCAACAAAAGAGGAATGTTGGTTGCTCTGATTGAATTCCAGATTGTTACTGGAGTTTTATTAGCATATGTTCTTAATTATGTGTTCACTAACACCTCGAAAGGTTGGCGACGGATGTTTGCTATTAATCTCATTCCAGCTGTGCTGCAACTCATTGGCGTGTTCTTTCTTCCACCAAGTCCTCGCTTTATGATTAAGAAAGGCTATGATGAAAAGGCAAGTCTCATCCTGATGAAAATCAGATCCTATTCCAATGTTGCTGATGAACTGACAACCATCAAATCTTCCTTGAGCAATGAAAGCAATTATACATTTCTGGACATATTTCGGACAAAGGAAAACATAAGACGACGAGTGGGCTTAGGATTTGGTTTGGCTTTCTTCTTGCAAGCTTCAGGCCAACCAAATGTTTTATATTATGCATCAACTATCTTAAGAACCGTTGGGTTTGCAAGTGATAAAACGGCAACTTTAGCTTCAGTAAGTGTAGGGCTGGTGAAAGTGCTTGGCACAGTTACAGCAATGCTCCTCGTCGATCGAATAGGACGCAAAACATTTCTTTACATTGGAAGTATTGGTATGATTGTAATGTTGATTATTCTGGCAATGGTAGTGCATGAAATTCCATTGCAATTCAAGGATATCTGCCATCTGCCAAATTATACTTATCATCAGCAAAATAATGTCACTTATATAATGCCTGGATATAATTCAACAACTCCCACTGTCTTTGCATCAAAGGCACATGTTGGTTCATCTGAAATTAGAAACTATTCAATTATGGAACAAAATAACATGGGAAATACAACAATGTCTGTGAAGAATAGAGATGGGACGGAACAAGTCTCTCCTTTGTTGAAATGGCTGTCCCTTGCTTGCCTCCTTATATATATTGCTGCCTATTCAATAAGTTTTGGACCAGGTAAATATCACTGTCAAAATTAATCTTGCATGGATGATACTTTGGGTAGGAAATTGATAAAACTGTAATCTCAGTTCCGTTTAGTTTATTGTCATGTTTTGTATCAGGTGCATTGTCAGATACAGTGAAAAGCATTTGTTACGTGCTATCCAGTAAGCAGAAAGACAATGCATGATTACAATTGAGCCATTTACAGTGTATAAGATAATAATGTTTAGTGCAAGGTAAAGCCAGCAAAGTCGATCAAAGATAATCCAAGGGTCACCATAGAGGTAGATAGTTGTCCAGAATTGCTCTCTGGTTGTGGTAGGATGATTCAGTTCCCTGATAACAGCTGGGAAGAAATTATCCCTGAATCTTGAGGTGTGTGTTTTCTCGCCTGATGGGAAAGGGGAGAAGAGTGAGACTACCCCTTGATTATGCTGCTCGCCTTGCCGAGGCAACATGAGGTATAAATGGAGTCAATAGAAGGGAGGTTGGTTTGCGTGATAGTCTGGGCTGCATCCACAAATCGCTGCAATTTATTGCTGTCTTGGATGGAGCTGTTTCCAAACCAGGCTGTGATGCATCCTGATAAAACGTTTTCTATGGTGCATCTGCAGAATTTGGTGAGAATTATTGGGGACATACCAAACTTCCTAAGCCTTCCAGAATTAGAGTTTAGAGTTAGAGTTCTTTAGTTGGTTAAATGTATTGTAATATAATGTTGACCTAATTGGTGTGATTATGAATTGTGCTTCATTTGCACCGAAGGTTTAAAATCTGCTGAGCCTTTTCATTCATGCTAACATGATGCGCTGTTAAATTTGTAAAATGATTGTCTATGAACAGTATTTAAAGTTTTTTCTGTCTTTAATTACAGTGGTATGGGTACTGCTGACTGAACTATTTCCACTTGGGATAAAAGGCAGAGCTGTAGCTTTCATAGGAAGCTTGAATTGGTGTTTGAACCTGGTTATTGCTCTAACCTTTTTGTCCATGACAGGTAAAGAAAAGTTAATTATCGGATGGCTTGAGATTATAACGTAGACAATAAGTGTTACAGTTTGACATTTTAATTGTATTGCTTTGCAAATCACTTCCCCAGACTAGCAACATGGCCTTGATTGCTCATCCCTCCATCATGGAGGACTGGACCAATGCTGTTTTCCAATTGAAGAATCAACAAAAACATTAGATTGAGTGCAATGAAATAGTTTTTCAGTTTTTAGTTTATTGTCATTTGTACCACTGATGTACAGTGAAAAGCTTTTGCTGTGTGCTAACCAGTCAGTGGAAATACAAAACATCATTCCAATCGAGCCATTCACAGTGTACATGTACATGATAAGGGAATAACGTTTAGTGCAATGTAAAGCCAGTAGTCCGATCAAAGATGGTCCAAGGGTCCCCAATGAAGTAGATAGTAGTTCAGGAAAGCAGGATGGTTCAGTTGCCTGAGAACAGCTGGGAAGAAACTGTGCCCCATTCTGGAGGTGTGCATTTTCACACTTGTCTCCCTTTTGCCCGATGGAAGGGAGGTTGGTTTGCATGATGGTCTGTGCTGCGTCCTTAATTCGCTGCAATTTCTTGCAGTCTTCCCAAACCAAGCTGATCATTTCCCACAGCATTTTTGCAGGGAAATGGAGCTGTTCCAAAACCAAGCTGTGATGTATCCTGATAAAATGCTTTATATGGCGCATCTGTACAGGTTACTGAGGGTTGTTGGGGACATGCCAAACCTCATAAGCCAAGAGGCAATAAATCAAAATAGTGTGGTAAAGTGCTTCAAGATACTTTTTACATGAATTCTCTCACTCATTTCAATCTTCAGACCATCCTTTTCTCCCTTCTTAAACAACGATACAACAAGAGTGAACTTCCAGTCCTCCAGCAAAAGCCTGATTCCAGCGAAGTTTGGAAAATAGTGCTTGGAGCCTTGTCTATTTCCTTCCTTAATGCTTTTCAGAGTCTGGAGCACCCCTTATCTGTCCCTGGATATTTAGCTGCACATCAAGGTGCCAATCTTACAATATTTATCACCCTCAAATGTCGTCATATTTAATATGGACAAACCTCCTTTCTTCCTGCTCTTCATGTACATTTCCGTCTAGTTTAGCAAAAAACAAAGCTTGGAAAGGAGGAACTAAGCGGATCCAGCAGCATCTATTGAGGGAATGGACAGATGATGTTTTGTATCAGGCCCTTTCTTTAATCTGATTGGAGTGGGCGTGTGGGGGAGAGAGAAAGCAGGAAAAGCAAGGTGGGGTCGACAAAACCTGGCAAGTGATGTCAGATATGGGAAGAAGAGGAGGTCTGAAATGTAAAGCTGAAGGGAGGGATATGATGGGGAGGAGAAAGAATAAAAGGGAAATGCCGGACTCGGAGATGAGCGTATGGAGGAGGGGAAGCTTGGAAATATGACATTTTGTCCCCTCATAGATGATTAAGATTTTGAATATTGGAGAACAAGCACTGATTCCAATGGCACCCCACAATTCACAGCCTACCAGTCGGAAAAGGGGAAAATTTATTCCCACTCTTTACTTTCTGTCCAATGGCCAGTTCTGAATCAATGCCTGTAGATTACTCCCAATTTGCATGTGCTCTGACCTTGTTGGCTAATCTCTTGTGTGGAACTTTATCGAACATTTTCGTAATACAAATATCTCACTGCTGTTCCTTATCTATTTTACCAGTCACATCCTCAGAGAACACCGGTAGATTCAGTGATTAAACATTGCCACACTTTTCCAGCTGTTATGTAATGACATCCTTCATTATAGATCCCAGCATTTTCCCCACCATTGATGAAGGCTAATTGGTCAGTACTACCCTGATTTCCTTCACCTTCCTTTCTTAAATAGTTGAATCACATTTGCCATCCTCCAATCCACAGGAACAAATGAAAACCAAGAGGACTTTGGAAGATGATATTCAAAACATCCACTCACCATAAAACACCCCCAACCAAAAAAAAAACAAAGTGCTGGTGGAACTCAGCAGACCTGGCAGCATTTGTGCAGGGAATTGCACAGTGTATTTTATTTCGGAGTCACGTGAGTGACTTCGTGAAGACCCCGCCAGCACGCATGCGCGACATATCGTCGCGCGCATTTGCCTCGACAAGCTGGGGGGGGGGGGGGGGGGGGGGGGGAGTGCGCTCTCTCCACTAGCTCCTTCAAAAGGCCGTCGGGTAAGTCCACTAACCTTAACTTCCAACAGGATAGACACCAAAGGGAAATGGAAGGCGACACTCTCCAGGAGCCGCGGGGCATCGACAAGCCAGCGGCCTTTGTCACCGGAGCTGCGAGCACCACCGGCAGCATCGGGACGGTCGGGGGTAAGAGTGCGGAAGTCGGGCGCTCCCGTTACACCAGCGCCCATCTTATCACCTGAATGGCTAACCGCACAGGAGCTGGATCCTGCCGACCCAGACTTCGTGCCCCCATCCCCCAGGAAGCAGGGGAGCAGACAGGTACGTGGACAGGAGCCTCGCTCGTCGCCAGCGACCTCACCCCGAGTTGCAGTGGATCCATGGGGACCGGGCCGGGGAACGGCTGCGCTACAGGGGAGCCCAGCAGCCGCAACACGCCACGTACAGCCGCCGGGGACATCTGCCATAGGGCAGTCTGGCAGAGCTACTGCTGCGTCGAGCAGGCCTGCAGGAGCAGGTGCTGCCGGCATAACACCTCGTCAGGCTGCGGTCAAGGGCGTTGGTGGCAGCAGTCGGTCAGCTTAGCTCTGGCAGCTGCCGACCATGCACCTCCACGCAGAACATTGGGCGACAGTGGAGGTAAGCCTGCACGGACTCCGGGGAGCCAGGTTCCGGGGGCCGGCGCCGATTCATCTCCACTGCCTTCCTACCAGGCAGGTGCGCCGCCACAGTCTGCTCGAAGGCCGACTAGCGGAGAGTCCGTGCGGGAGTCGTATGAGCCTACAGGGGCGGTAGGCCACGACAACCTGCCTTCAGACCCTAGTCTGCATCTTACGGAGGTGTGGTCCATTGGTGGAAGCCCCAGAGAATTTGCAGGGCCTGGGGAAATCGGCTTGTCCGCCACGAGTAGCGGGGACGGTCGCATTGAGCGGTTGGAGCTCTTAGTGGAGCAACTCCTCCAGCGGGACAGGGACCGGGATGAACGGGACTCTCGGGCCTCTACTAGCCACCCAGGAGCCCACTCAGCCTCTCGTCTTCCCCAGCCAGGAGTGCCAGCAGTGGTCCGGCCGCTGCCTTCGAAGATGACCCGGGACTGCCGGAGACCGCAGAGTCAGAGCACGATGACGACATGCTGGACGTGGTGGGCAAGTTTGCCACGGCCACACACACTGGGGAGCCCCTGCACCACAAACTGGCCACTCACCAGCTTCAGGGTCAGGTACTTAATGAGACCATGGATAAATTCAAACCACCTGAGAACTGCATCAATCTCAGTGTTCCTACGGTTAATGCCCAGATCTGGGGTCACTTGAGTACGACCACCAAGATGCAGGACATCCGTCTCCAGTGCATCCTGAAGCTACTCTCAACGGGCATTACGGCATATGCCAGGACCCTCGATGGGGACAATGTGTCCAGCGAGCAGCAGGATGCCCTGGCACTTCTATGCAACACCCAGTTTGAAATCAACTGCCTGCGCAAGAGCTCCATCCAGCCCACTCTCAACCCGAAACTTGCGGGGTTGTGCCGTCCCTCCACCGCTCCACCACCTCATCAACTGTTTGGAAAAGATCTCTCCAAGCAAGTCAAAGAACTCGATGAGGAGGCCAAAACTGTGGGCCTTATGAAACCTCCTCCGGCTAAACCCCACCCATATCACCGTCAACAACCACACACTACTTGGAAGCAGCGCCAGCCGAATAGGACGCCAAGGACCTATCCCCCTCCATTTCCCCAACCACAGCGGCCTTTTTTGCGGCAAGGCCTGCAGCGGCCCGCATGGAAGATGCGGCCGCCATCCCGACAACCACCGCAACGTCCCCCCCAAAACGCCATACGCCAGGACCCGCTGCTAACTCTGGAGGTAAGGGGGTCTGGTTCCTCCCAGGCAGTAGCATTTCTTTCTGCACAAGTCGGGGGACGGTTGTGGGCATTTAGGGGAGCTTGGGATACTATCAACACTGATGCGTTTATTCTAGAAAGTGTTCAAGGTTATGTCATAGAATTCATTGATGGTCAACTTCCCCCTACCCAGCATGCACCTCACCGAAAATTTACACTCTCTCAAAATGAGATTGAGGCAGGACATGCTGAAATCTTACGGCTCGCAGCCAAAGGGGTGATTGGCAAAACAACGCACGAACCCATTCAGTATGTGTCCAACATCTTCACAAAAACCAAAAAAGATGGGGGGTGTCGGATTATCATAGACCGAACCGAGTTGAACACTTTTGTACAATATACCCACTTTAAAATGGATACCTTCGAAACAGCTAAGCAGACGCTTTACCCAGGGTACTTTATGGCCTGCATCGATTTAAAAGATGCATACTATACAGTGTCCATCACTGAATCGCACCGAAAGTTTCTGAAATTTGTCTGGAAGGGACAGTTGTGCAATACAAAGCATTACCTAATGGGCTCACCACAGCCCCCAGACTATTTACCAAATTAGTGAAACCTATATTGGCCCTCCTCCAACAACAAAATTATATCGTCATGGCGTATTTAGATGATATCCTTATTGTGGGTCAGACCCTCCAATTGGCTACACAGGCAGTTACAGCGACCAAATCTTTATTCGAGAAGCTAGGGTTTGTAACTCATCCAGACAAATCCAAACTGCACCCCTCTCAAATTATGGATTACCTGGGTTTCACCCTTGAAACAACCTTAATGATGATCACTATCCCAACCAACAAAGCTGTCGCCATAAAAGAAGCGTGCCACAGCCTTGCTCGCGCCAGGGTTCCGACTATCCGGCCAATGGCAAAGGTGATTGGGAAGCTGGTAGCTACATTCTCAGCTGCGCAATTCGGCCCATTACATTACCAAAATTTACAAAGAACAAAGATTCGCAGCATTAAAAGCAAATGCTGGGCACTTTGATCGACCAAGCCGGTTGCCACAACAGGCTAGAGCTGAGCTACAATGGTGGATTGACAATATTAGTGAGTGTCACAGACCCATCATTGTTAGCAACCCATCCGTCGTGCTACAGACTGACGCAAGCACACAAGGCTGGGGTGCAACTGACACCATGTCCAGTTGTGGTGGCAGATGGGACTCTCACGAGTCTACCCTCCAGTCACAAGGGATAAATTATCTGGAGATGTTAGGGGCATTCCATGGACTACGGGCTTACTGTACTAACTCACGGCACTTACATGTCCGCCTCCAAATAGATAACACAACGGTGGTGGCTTATATCAATCATATGGGTGGTATCAGGTCATTATCTTGTGATGAATTGGCAAACACAATTTGGCACTGGTGCATCGAGAGAAATATTTGGATTACAGCGACCTATTTTCCAGGGAAGCTCAATATAGTGGCGGACACCAGGTCACGAGTGTTCAATGACAACATCGAGTGGATGTTGAACCCCCAAATCTTTGCTGATATTATAGCTCACTAAGGGACACCAGATATTGACCTCTTTGCGTCCAGGTTGAACCATCAGATACCAACGTATGTGTCTTGGGAACCAGACCCTGGGGCAATAGCTATGGATGCTTTTTCTATCCACTGGGGGAAATGGTTTTGCTACGCATTTCCCCCATTTTGCCTCATCAGTCGGGTATTGCAGAAAATTAAACTGGACTCTGCAACTGGCATATTGATCATTCCAGACTGGCCTACACAGCCATGGTACCCGATGGTCCTCAAAATCTTGAAACATCCATGGCTTCTGATTGGTAAACACCCCAAATTAATTACTAACCCCATTACGGGGGACAGTCACCCGTGCCATGGTCACCTAAACATGTTGGCCTGCAGGTTCTAAAAAGGCCGCTCGCCAAGGCCGGCATCTCACCACGAGCCATGAAACTCATCTCAGCATCATGCCGAGTATCAACCAGGAGGCAGTACCTCACACAGATCAGGAAGTGGGAGGCATTCTGCTCCCGTACCAACACGACTTCCAACTCGGCAACAATTCCTGATGTCCTGGAATTCCTAGCGGGCCTTCATTTTGATGCTGGCCTTAGCTACAGTGCCATCAACAACGCCAGGAGTGCACTGTCCTCATACCTGGACATAGGTATAGGCTCCAACCATCATGTCTAAATTCATGAGGGGAGTGTTTAACACCAACCCTCCACGGCCCAGATACACCTTCACCTGGGATGTAGGGATCGTGCTGACCCTACTGAGGAGCTGGTCTCCAATGACCGAATTACCACTCAAACAGCTCGCCCTCAAAGTGGTGATGCTGATGGCATTGACTACAGCTCAACGAGTCCAGGCATTACAAAAGCTGCGGCTGGATAGCATGGTCTCCACCCCTACACAGGTGACTTTCTTTGTCCAGGTCCTATTGAAGCAGCACAGACCTGGGGCTCATGGGCTGCAGTTGGAGTTTCGGGCGTACCCCACTGATGCCACCCTCTGCATAGTCACCCATCTCCACCTTTACATCCGCATTACACGAACCATCAGGAAGATGGAGCAGGGGCTCCTCATCAGCCACAAACCTCCGCATCACCGGGTGACTGTGCGGACTATCGGCAGGTGGCTAATGGTGGTGTTGGGTGCAGCAGGAGTCGCTACTAACACTTTTAAATCTCACTCTACTAGGGTTGCATCCACATCAGCGGCGAGGGCCATGGAGGTGCCCATGGACCACATCCTCGCCACCGCGGACTGGGCTAGTGAAGGAACCTTCCAAAGGTTCTACAACAAACCATTGGTCGCCCCCGCAACATTCGCAGAAGCCGTGCTGGGAGCCGCTCAGTGAATGTTTGTCCCCGGGTTCGGGGTTATTTGTTTATTATTATTTGTGCAATAAATATGCATTATTTTTCAGCCTGTTCCGACTGAACTGCATTAACAGCCTTCCTCCATCAGGACTGCGGCAGTGTGATAGCATGGACGTTGTCCAGGGCGTGAAATCACAGAGCTTTGAAATCTTCACAAAGTCACTCACGTGACTCCGAAATAAAATAGTAAGATTAAACGAGAACTTACCAAGTTCGAAGGTTGATCTTTATTTTATGAGGAGTTGCGGTGAGGGATTTCGTGCCCTCCGCCCCCACCCTCTATCAAAAGATCAACTGGTATTTTCTACGTTGTTAATCTTACTATTTTCAGTCATGGAGCGTTCTGTGATTCCACACCGCTGCTTTGAAGGATGTCGCGCGTGCGTGCTGGCGGGGTCTTCACGAAATCCCTCACCGCAACTCCTCATAAAATAAAGATCAACCTTCGAACTTGGTAAGTTCTCGTTTAATCTTACTATTTTGTTTTGCAAGCCTTCACACTTTTTCACACAGAGAGTGGTGAATCTGTGGAATTCTCTGCCACAGAAGGTAGTTGAGGCCAGTTCGTTGGCCATATTTAAGAGGGAGTTGGATGTGGCCCTTGTGGCTGAAGGGATCAGGGGGTATGGAGAGAAGGCAGGTACAGGATACTGAGTTGGATGATCAGCCATGATCATATTGAATGGCGGTGCAGGCTCGAAGGGCCGAATGGCCTGCTCCTGCACCTAATTTCTATGTTTCTTCAGAATGATGAAGGGTCCCGACTCCTTAATGCGGCCTGTCCTATTCCCTCCACAGATACTGCCTGGCCTTTCACCAGCACTTTGATTTTTGCTCAAGATTGCAGCATCTACAGTTTCTTGTGTATCTGTAAAATATTCTCCAATGTTCTGTATTAACATACTTTAAGGTTATTTCAGTTTCAAAACTAACTCTCCACTTCAAACATGAAATATGTGTAAGAAACAAGGAACTGCAGATGATGGTTTTACAAAAAAGACACAAAGTGCTGCAGTACCTCAGCGGGTCAGGCAGCATCCCTGGAGAACAGGGATAGCTGACCTTTCAGATTGGGACCCATCTTCAGATTGAGTCTGAAATTGTAATGCAAATTTGCTTTAGACTCTTGCATAAAATAGTTTTTCATTTCCATTAAAGCTTCACAAAATCCAGATTTCTACTGCAAACATAAATATCCAATTTAACTAGATCATCTGATTAATTAAATTGCAACTAAATATTCAGTCAGTTGACCGAGTCACAATATTTATAATATTTGCCAAAATCTGGAATTGTCTAATGTCCCTAAAAAATAGAAGCACGCTAATATTTTGAACATTCAGGGATCATAATAACAAATCAATGTTTGTTTTTTAACAGATCCGGAACATGGTGTACTTTGATAAATCACGCGTATTCCATTGTGACAACTCTGTAGATTTGTAGCGAGGAACTGATTGACTTTCCTGTCCAGCTCATGTTACCAAATGAGATCTTGGCTGAAGGACCCAAAAATGTTTTTTCCCTCCAACTGCAAAGCCAAATGTAAATGTCAGATAAGCTGGGACACAAAGTTAATTTATCACAAAATTGGCATTTACAATGATATACATTTTCTGCTCTTGGCTTTCAAAGGTGCGCCAAGAATATATGTAGATGGACAATTATTCAGAAATGCACCACAATTCCTCTGCACAATTCCTTTAATTTCTCATTAAATGGTTATCCTGATCAGCCAAAATCCTCTAGTCAATAGTTGAATGGATGTGTGGAAAGAACACTTCATGCTTCCTTTCATGATCCTTGAAATACTGCCTTTTGAAATCCCTGGGGGAATTATCATTCTTCAATATTACAATTTTATGATGAGTTCAGATGCTGCCTGAACATGTTATTGTGGCAGATCCAGCCACAGCATCTGTGGAAATCATGTGTGGAAAGTGCACAGCATCTCCATCCACACTTTTGCAGTACCCCTGATGGAGTAGCTGGATCCCTTTCTGTGGGAGCTTCCTGCCTGCAAATTGGCCACCATGTAAAAGGACAAAGATAATTCAATGGGCCAGGCAGCATCTGGGAAGAGAATGGACAGGCAGCGTATCGGGACCCTTCTTTAGACTTAATGCCAAAACGTCGCCTGTCCATTCCATCCCCAGACGCTGCCTGATCCACTGAATTCCTCCAGCACTTTGTGTACGACAGGGAACTAGAAATGCGAGGCAATGCTATCATATTGCATTGAAATATCTCCAAACTCTTGATTCAGTTAATTTTGGTTTGGGAGACACTTGACTTCTCACTGAAGAATATTTGTCTTTGCACTTCAAAAAAACATTTAAGTATTTTAAGTACTTTGAGGCATTTTACCACGATAAGGCTAAATCTTAGTTGGAATCTAAACTTCCAACATCTGCATTTATAAAGGTTACATCTGGATCAATTCATTTGCATTTGAAGGGAATCTGAGTCCAACCTACTCAACTATTTACTGTGCAAACTCTCCCAAAAGTCTGTGGATGTTTGGCTCAAGTGGATCTCTCAAGACTGACAACAATTTATTTTGGATAATGAACTGCTAAGGATGAACTAGCAGGTTAATGGAGCTGTGACACAAGCCAGTCGTAAGCTTGGTGGATTTGGCCCAAAGGGCTGAGTGATCCATGTTTTATACTCTTGTCAATAAAAGATTCATTAACTGGCATGAATTAATTATTTGTTCAAAAGATTAAAAAAAAATACACTGCAAGTTATCTTTAAAACTAGTTGAAAGAGAAGTTAAAGGTGAATTTACACCATAAGTCACTCCTGTGTGATTAATTGCAATTTTAAAAGAATTGTAATTCTTCGTTTTGTTTGTATTTGTAAATTGTATTGTTTATTTGTTCCAGATTATATTGGGATGATGTGGATGTTTCTGATTTATGCCATGCTCAGTTTTGTCGGGCTGATCTTTATTGTTTTCTTTATACCTGAGACTAACGGTCGGACTTTAGAGAACATATCAGAACAACTAACCAAAGGGTAAGTTGATATGAAATTCTAAACTTACAAATTGAGTGCAGCACATGTAAACCAGCCTTGCGATTGGCTGATACTTTTTGCACGGGCTGATAAGAGGTTAGTGACATTTGCAGCACAATAACAGGAGGTAATGACCGTCTCTTTAGTTTAGTTTATTATTGTCGCATGCACCAAGGTACAGTGAAAGGTTTTTGTTTGTGTGCTGTCGACAGTGGTGCAGCGGTACAGTTGCTGCGTTTCAACAGAGACCCGGGTTCGATCCTTACTACGGGCGCTGACTGTACGAAGTTTGTACGTTCTTCTCCATGACCTGCGTGGGTTTTCTTAAGGATTTCCGGTTTTCTCCCACACTACAAAGATACGCAGGTTTGTAGGCTAATTGGCTTGGTCTAATTGTAAATTGGCCACAGTGTATGTAGGATAGTGTTAGTGTGCGGGGATCGCTGGCTGATGCGGACTCGGTGGGCCGAAGAAACTATTTCCCTGCTGTATCTCTAAACTAAACTAAACTGTCAGAAAAAAGACTGTACATGAATACAATTAAGCCGTCCACAGTGCACAGATAAAGGATAAAGGGGACAACATTCATTGCAAGATATAACATTGAAGTCTGATAAAGTCCGATTAAGGATAGTTCAATGATCTCCAATGAGGTAGATGGGAGGTCAGGACTGTACTCTAGCCGATGACAGGACCGTTCAGTTGCCTGATAAGAGCTGGGAAGAAACTGTTCCTGAATCTGGAGGTCTGTGTTTTCAAGCATTTGTGCCGCTTGCCCGATGGGAGAGGGGAGAAGATTGAGTGACCAGGGTGAGACTGGTCCTTAATTATGCTGGCAGCCTTGCCGAGGAAATGTGAAGTGATGATGGTAACTCTCTCACTCAAGAGAATGCAACAACCCACCTTTGATATTCAGTGTCATGACCATTCACGTTCCTCACGTTCAGATACTTATGTATTGCCAGTGACCAGAAGCTCAGCTGAACTAGTTGCATGGATGTGCTTACAAACACAGGTTAGAATATGGATATCTTAATTTCTCAATTGCAATTGGAGATGGACAATAAATACACATCACAAAAAATAATTTAACACAAGAAATCTCTTTGTATATCACTTTGATCTTTTCTAAACTGCACGGTTAATTAAACTTTGCTAGCAAATTATTTGTAGAATAGCAGATTATTTGGAGCCTAGTTCTGAGCTGGTTATTCACTCGTGCATATGTGAGAAGGAAAAGAAACACATTTGAAATAATAAAGTGTGGCCTTGATAGCAATGAAGATGAATTTGGCTGACCAGAGACATATGATCTGGTCATTGCTTTAGCACATATCTTCTCAGGTGGGAAGCTAACTCATCTGATGCATTCTCTGCTACCATTAGTGCTGCTCCCTCATTGTTTAGTTTAGTCCATGTTGAGTCCACGCCGACCAGCGATCCCCGCATACTAACGCGATCCTACACACACTAGGGACAGTTTACAATTTTACCAAGTCAATTAGCCTGCAAACCTGAACGTCTTTGGACTGCAGGAGGAAACCGGAACACCCCGAGAAAACCCACGCAGGTCACATGGAGAACGTACAAATTCCATACAGACAGCACCCGTAGTTAGGATCAAATCTGGTTCTCTGGCGCTGTAAGGCAGCGCCTCTACCACTGCGCCACCGTGCCACCCACCGAATGATTGGAAAGTTTGTTTCCATTCTGATGGCAGTGAAGTAAAGCTTTAAGTTGATACTTGTCTATGACAAGTGAATAATAATTATAACAAGCTATATTCTCATTAGAAAAAAATACTTTAAGTAATTCTTCTTTGGTATATGTTAGTCTATCCATAGTTATTTTCAGTTAATGGGTTCATGACGAGATACTTTCAATCTGGCTTACTTTAAATAAAAGTAACCTATTGCAAAATGTTTGCCCTAGTTTGTCACTGAGAATACAAATATTAATATAAGGGAGAAGAATGATTTATGATTGAAAGGTTAAATTTCAACTTGAACTCGCACAAACATGAAATTTTAATGATCTTTCAGGTACGATATAACTGGAGTTTGCTGTTTGACTGAACGTATAAAGAAACTGTTCCCAGAACGATATTCGAAACAGAAAGGTGGTGAGCACTTAATCTGGGCTACTGCTATCCAATACCACACAGATGGCTTGGAGAACTATTTTGATGATAGTAGTTTGTAACAAAAAGTTCAAAATTTATATCTTTTGAAGTAATATTGCACTGATCTAATGTTCTGTTTTCATTCATAATTGTCAATTAATTCTCATTTATTCTGAAGGAATGGCCTGCAAATATTGGTGGATGATATTTGTTGACGGTCATAGAGATGTGAAGCACAGCAATAGACCTTTCATCCCAAATCGTCCGTGCTGACCAAGATGCTCCATCTAAGCCAGTTCAATTTGCCCATGTTTGGCCCATATCCCTCTAAACATTTCCTATCCATCAGCCTATCCAAATGTATTTTAAATGTTGTTATTGTACATGCCACAACTAAGTCTTCTGGTAGCTTGACCCATATACCCACCACCCTCTGTGTGAAATAGTTTCCCTCAGGTTCCTAGTAAATTATACACTCATTTTAAACCTAAGCCCTCTAGTTCTTAATTTCTCTACCCTGAGAAAAAGATTGTGCATGCACTCTTCATTCCCCTCATGATTATATGCACCACTATTAGGCCGCCCTTCAGCTTCCTGCACTCCAAGGAATAAAATCTTAGCCTGCCCAACTTCTTCCTATAACTTAGGCCTTTGAGTCCTGGGAACATCCTCGTAAATCCCGGTATCTTGATTTTGTTTGTAAAAAAGATACGTTTCCGCATAAAAAAAGTGATAAGGTTCCACATGGTAGGCTGCTCTGGAAGTTTAGATTGCATGGGATCCAGGGAGAGCTAGCCAACTGGAGAGATAATTGACTTAATGGAAGGAAGCAGAGGGCGATGTTAGAAGGTTGTTGTTGGACTGGAGGCTTGTGGTGTGCCTCAGGGATTGGTGCTGGGCCCATTGACGTTAGTGATTTGGATGTAATGTACGAGGCATGATTAAGTTTGCAGGGGAAGATAATTATCAAAAATTACAGTACGATCTTGATCAGTTGTGCAAGTGGGCTGAGAAATGGTTAATGGAATTTAATGCAGATAAGTGTGAGGTGTATTTTGGGAAGTCAAACTAGCTCAGGACCATCATAGTACATGGCAGGGTCCCAGAGAGTGTTGTAGAGCAGATTGATTTAGGAGTGCAGCCACATAGTTTCGTGAAAGTGTCAGCACAGGTAGGGTAGTCAAGTCAACTTCATTTGTCACATACACAGTGAAATAAAAGTGGTAATGCCTGCGGGATTGTGCAAAACAACAGAACAGAACAGAACCAGTATTTACATTTTTTTTTTTAAAGACACAACAGTAATTACTCCCTGGTGAGATCAGAGTTTACAGTCCTGATGGCCTGTGGGAAGAAACTCTGTCTCATCCTCTCTGTTTTTGCAGCGTGACAGTACGCTTGCCTGACCGTAGCAGCTGGAACTGTCCGTTGCTGGGGTGGTAGGAGTCCTTCTTGATCTTGCTGGCTCTGGATCAGCACCTCCTGGTGTATAGGTCCTGCAAGGGGGGAGGTATAGTTCCCATGATGCTTTCGGCTGAACGCACTACTCTCAGCAGCTTCCCTGTCTTGGGCAGAGCTGTTGCCAAACCAGATCGAGATGTTTCCAGACAGGATGCTTTCTACAGCACCAGAGTAGAAGGATTGAGGAATCCTCAGAGAGAATCCTGATTTCCTCAGCTGCCTGAGGCGCTGCCTTGCCTTTCTCACCAGTACGGCAGTGTGTGTAGTCAAGAGGTTTTTTGGCACATTGGCCATAAACAGTGAGTATGCTGAGTATATGAAGGATGTTATGTAATGTTATGTGACAATTATACAAGATGTTGGTGAGGCAAATGTACAGTATTGTGTTTAGTTTTGATCACCCTGCTATAGAAAAAATATTGTTAAGTTGGAAAGAGAGCAGAGAAGATTTACTAGGTTGTTACCAGGACTTGAGGGCCTGAACTATAGAGAGAGGTTGGGCAGGTTAGGACTTTATTCCTTGGAGCGCAGGAAGATGAAGGGTGAAATTATGGAGGTGTTTAAGATCATGAGTGGAATAGATCGGGTAGATGCACCAAGTCTTTTACCCAGAATAAAACAATCAAGAACTGAACGATATACATTAAAGATGAAAGAGGAAACATTCAATAGGATCCTGAGGGGCAGCCTTTTTACATAGTCAGTGGTGAGTATAAGAAACGAGCTGCCAGAGAAGGTAATTAAGGTAAGTACGAAAACAACATTTAAAAGACATTTGGACAGGTACAGTACATGGATAGGAAAGGTTTAGAGGTATATGGGCCAAAAGCAGTCAAGTGGGAATAGTGTAGATGGGGCTTCTTGGGCCGAAGGGCCTGTTTCCATGCTGTAAGACTCTATGTTGCCCAAAGCAAATGCACTATAGTGTGCTAAAAGTAGACAAAAAAGCTGTAGAAACTCTGCGGGTGAGGCAGCATCTATGGAGCGAAGGAAATAGGTGACGTTTAGGGTTGAGACCCTTCTTCAGACAAAGGGTCTTGACCCGAAACATCGCCTATTTCCTTCACCCCATAGATGCTGCCTCACCCAGTGAGTTTCTCCAGCTTTTTTTTTCACCTTCGATTTTCCAGCATCTAGTTCCAGTTCCTTCTTAAACATAGTGTGCTAAAGGGTCTCCAAACTAAATTATCCACTTGGGCAGCATTCTTATATTTGTTCAGTGCACATGCTCTCTGGCAGAACATAACTTAAGTCCAGAGAGCTCAGGTGCATTTTTGCAAGGGCCAAATAATTCAACACTAATGGTTATTGCCTTCACTGGTGAAGTTTAATCTGCTGAATCTATAATGCGCTCAACTGTAGAGCTCCAGTCCCTGTTTGTTCAGCTAGAACAAGTCTTTCAGCTGATGGGTTACCTGAACCATGCTCTGAAGGTTTTCGGCATTATTGACAGGAATAGCCCTCGTGTGTCATGTTCCCTGACAACTACCTATTGCAAGCTTGACTGACTGAGATACATTATGGGTTTTAAATGTGTTGACTTTGTTCTAATCTTTCTTCACTGGCACTTCACCAATAAAATTTGGTTCATTTTAAACTGCAACCCCCAACCCTAAACGTTCTCAAATGCAACCATTTCCAACCCTGCAATCTTCTCACCTCTCGTATTAACAGCAGATAGCAAGTGGACAATCGATTCCTTCCCAGGAGGTAAGTTGATGGGTTGATTATTTAAGCAATCTGATGTGGCTGGAAGCTTCACAGTTAGCTTGTCATCTCAACAAAGATGTGGATTAAACCAAATGAAAGGAAACTACCAACAGAGCTCCACTTGAAGTGCCAAGTAAATGCTTCATTTTGATCACTAACTGAGTTCCTCATTATCATGTCTGTCATCAATCAATTCAATGCACTGTCAAGCAGAAACCTAGGACACTCTGAGCTATAATGCTCAGGAACTCCAGAACTGACAATGTTTCAAACCAAACTGTTTCAGCAGATACTTCCACATCACTACCAAATTACAAATTAGCCCGGATCTGTAATGCTGACTACTAAAAGCACCATTTCCAATCCAACCATTTATCAGTCTACCATTATTTCTTAGACAAACAATTGAAGGTATTTTAGATTCTTACTCATCAGTAGCCTGCTTAATGGTTGGGTTTTGCCTGGTCTAGTTGACTCGCCATTTTACATAGTTGAAGTATGAACAGAATAACATCTGCAGTAGGTTGTGAATGGATCCCTAGACGTCGTGGACAAATTTAAGATAGACACAAAATGTTGGAGTAACTCAGAGGGTCAGGCAGCATCTCTTGAGAAAAGTAATAGGTGACGTTTTGGGTCGAGACCCTTCTTCGGTCTCCTGAAAAAGAGTCCTGGAGGAATTTAACATGGATCATCATTAAAGAGCCTTAATAAAACTTGAAGTCAATAGAAAATGTGAAAAATGTTCCACTAGAAGATGTACCTGGCAAGAAGAAAGTTGGTTGTGGTTACTCGGGCTATTCAGCACAGACCCAACAGAATATTGCACTGGTCCTGCAGGACAGTGTCCTCGGTCCAACAGTCTTCAGTTGTTTTATCAATGACCCTTTCTCCATAATCAGCAGTGGGAATACTTGCTACTATTTTATAGAGTTTAGTTCTACAAGCAATGAAGCAGTCTATACCATTATGCAGCAAGTTCAAGATAACTTTCTGTACTGAACTGATAAGTATCATTCATGTCTCACTGTGCTGAGCTGTGAGCATTTCCAGCAAGAGTGACTGGAACCACGTCAACCCCCAACCCATACTCAATCATCCCTTGACTTTCAACACACTTATCACCATTAACGTCCTTGAGGTCATCGCTGTTTACAGAAACATTCAAAACGGGAACCCCCAAAGTTAAAACTGATCTGTTGTGCTTTGCCGATAAAACAATTAAATTGATCAAATACTTTAAGCTGTCAATTTTTCTCTTGGCAAATGAAAAATGCTCTCACAAAACTAAAACAATCAAGAAATTAAAATGTCTTCAACATTTGGGTTGATTCATTTTATTGAATGATTTTAGTATCCTCTCATCTGAAATGACCATGCTTCAACGGTGATGTGGCTACACGCTCTGGTCGACTTCATGCTGAGCATCTGTAGCAATCCTTCACTACAAAGTACTTCCACTGACGTGACAATTCATGGGTGTTGTTTTTTTATTTGAGAAAGACTTTCAAACAAATTGGAGTATGAATTATCAGAAGATTCACTTTTGGACTGATTTCCTTTAAACTTGAGCAGCTTTTCTGTTATGGAGAGCCAAGTGAGAGTGGGCCTGCGAGTAACAGCAGCTGCGGTTTATTTGCTTTCCTTTCTGTCAGTGAAAACTGCATCTTTTTCACCAGTCAAAGGTTTGAAACTCAATCATCTTGCTATTTCCATTTTTGGGGTAAGTGAAAGAAAGATTTACATTTAAACAGTGTGTTCGATGTCGTGGAACACATCTGCCAGTGCTTTTCAGCCAAAAGTTACTTTTGAAATCTAATTTTACTGGCAAACACAAAGTGCGACTCACACAAAGGTTTATGAATAATTGACCATTTATCTGATTTTGCTGGTGTTAGTTGAGAGGTACTTGGCGACATACAGTGTCCACTCATTTGATAGATACAAAATGCTGGAGTAACTCACGGGACAGGCTGCATCCGTGGATAGAAGGAATGGGTGATGTTTTGGGTTGAGACCTTTCTTCAGACTAGAGTCGGGGGGGGGGGGGGGGGGGAAGGAAATGAGAGATATAGATGGTGATAGAGAGAGATATAGAACAAATTAATGAAAGATGCAAAAAAGGTATTGATGATAAAGGAAGCAGGCCATTGTTTGTTTGCTAGGTGAGAACGAGAAGCTGGTGTAACTTGGGTGGGGGAGGGATGGAGAGAGAGGGAATGTAGGGGTTACTTGAAGTTAGAGAAATCAATATTCATACCACTGGGTTGTAAGCTGCCCAAGCAAAATATGAGATGATGTTCCACCAATTTCCAATTAAACAAGTGGAAATTGGTGGAACATCTCATATTTTGAGTTCCTTACTTTTCCATTTTGTATGTTCATGTGGTTGGGTAGATGATGGGTGTGGGAAGCTTCCAATACCTCATCCAAAAGTCAACAGTTTTGGCATGAATATGCCCTTCATTGAGAACCCCATTGCCCTGTCTGTTCCTGATCTGAGCTGTAAGGTTCATGAGCGTGTTACCCCAGAGACTATCCATTGCCACTCCAACAATCTTGCCCACTTCCATTGAACTTGATGAGACATTTGGTCATAATGCCACATCTGCCCTGGTCATGATGAATCTATTTCATGGACAAAATTTGTAAAGACACAACTTGCAGTAGATGCCAAACAGAATAAATTGTTCATTTTTTTTAAAGTTATATTTTCATGAACAATGTTGTTCTGAAAGAGCAGCCTCTGGGAATAAAAATACTATTGTTCAAAATTTGGAATGAATTGTAAATTTCTTAGAGCTAAAGTTGGGAGGCAGGGTTCCTGGCAGGAGGGTAGTTCATTTCTTGTGGCTTTAAAGGCGCCATATTTCAGAAGATTCGTTAAGAGTACAAACTATTCTAAATTGTCCTTTTATTTTCATACCACAATTTATGAACTTAAACACTCTGGTATTTGCCCAGAAGAGCAATGATGCTAAAATTCACTGAGACCGAGGTCGAGTGGAAGTTCTTTTTATACCTTACTTGGCCCGTGATGGGGAAACAATTGGAACCAGTCAGGCGGCTTAGTCCATTGAATTTTGTTGAAGAATGCTCTGTGGAATCATCTTAATATTACAAACACACAGAAGCGTTATGACCACTAACACATTTGTATCATTTTATAACACCATAGGTGATTTTATAATCCCTAGGTGCACCAAAATTTAAAAGATTAATGAAACATGTGTTTCTGTTTCTCTTGTGCATATTGTGTGTTTCTGTCCCCATTATCACTGCCTTCCTGTGGACTACAGCCTCAATTTTTATTTTGTAAATTGTTTCTCAATAGATACTATTTCAATCCTTATGTTAGCAGAAATTGTTTTCATCTGTATATACAGTAGTATCTCTGAAAATCCAATATTGATTGGGTAACATGTAAAGCAACGCTTTTCACTATACCTCAGTACACATGATTAACCTAACTGAACCTAAGGTAAAACAGTAATTCGCTCTCCCAATTTCAGTCTCCAAATCAGAGTGGGATTTCAAGCTGTAATTTGTAAAGACACAACTTGCAGTATAAAGTTGACTATAAAGCTAAGAATGGCATCAAATCAACTGATCGTTGGTTGTTAGAATAGAATGGCACAGAAGGATACCATTTAGCCCACTGTGACTGAGTTGTGATTTTTTTCAATTCATTATTCCATCCCTCTGCATCACTGTAATGTTTATTTCTTCAACCTATTTATTGGGTTCTATTGGAAAGCTATTACTGCATCAATTTCCATCATGAAACAAGAGTGAAATCCGGATCAGAAAAATGTTACTCATAGATTTTTTTTCTCTCTTGATATGTTGGTGTTTTTTTCTTTTTTCTTTTTTTTTATTAGAAGTAAATGCATAATAAAAAACATTTTGTTTATAGTCATACATTATTTATATTAACAATTGTATCGTAATTGCACTTTATTTTTTTAAATTTTTATATAGATAGAAAAAAAAGAGAGAAATAAAAACATTAAAACAAAAAAAAAGTGAATGGAGTATTCAACTGCTTATGCATCCTTGGAGCTATATCCGTGGATTATAAAATATAATTCTTCATCTATTCCTTAATTCAGGTTTCAGTCAGGTTCTCGTGCTGAACCAATTTGCCCCTTCAAATATTCAATAAATGGAGAGCATATTCTTATAAATAGTTCTTGTTTGTCCATTAAGACAAATCTTTCCAAATGTAGGGTCTCTGACATTTCCATTGTCCACATTTTAATTGTGGGGGTTATAGGGCCTTTCCAGAATTTTAATATTAATTTTTCCCAATTATTAAACTGTAATCGATAAAAGTTCTTTGGTTCGTTGTGAATAATTGATTTGGTTCTAGTATTCCTAATATTATTAATTTTGAATCGGGGACCAAATTAGTATTGACAACTTCCGAAATTATCTTAAAAATTTCCGTCCAAAAAATTAGTAATTTTTATACAGCTTACAAATGTGTGCGTAAGATTAGCCTCTAGGTGTTGACATTTATCACAAATAGGGGATACACTAGGAAAAATTTTGAATAGTGCAATCTATGTAAAACTTTAAATTGTATTAAAGAGTGTCTGGCATTTAACGAACAGTGGTGTATATGTTGTAAGCTATCATCCCATATTTCTGGCCCTATTATTTGGCCTAGTTCATTTTCCCATGATTGCCTATATATTTCCGTCATGGGTGCATCATTATCCAATAATATATAATAAATATAAGATATCAATTTTTCTGTGTTCGGGTGCTTATTCAAACATTCATCAAGAGTTTCTCTCTTTCTATTTCTGTAATCCTGTGTATTTGATTTAGCATAGTCTCTGATTTGTAGATATCTGAAGTACTCTTTTGAGTGAAGCCCATAAATTTGTTGTAATTCCTGAAATGAAAGAAAGGAATTCTTCCTATAGAGATCACCCATCTTAATAATTCCATGATTTTTCCATTGTAAAAAACCTTTATCCATCATTGAGGGTTTAAACGTGGCATTGTTTACAATGGGAAGTGCTAATGGTAAACAATCTAATTTTAGGGTCTTCTTTAATTGTTTCCAAATACGTATTCCACTGTCTATCATTGGGTTTTCTTTATAATTTTTTTTTGCTTAATTTATTATTAGCAAATAGCAAATCCAATTTCAAAGGGTAAACAATCTTGCTTTTCCATTTTTAACCAATCTGGTTGTTTGTCCAGTTCTTCCAACCAAAAGTTCATATTTTTAATATTAACTGCCCAATAATAAAACATTAAATTTGGTAATACTAAACCTCCATTTATTTTTGATTTACATAAATGTTTTTTATTTATTCTGTGGTTCTTATAATCCCAAATAAAGTTGGTGACTATAGAGTCAACCTTCTTAAAAAAAAATTTTCAGAGGTATATCGGGATTAATTGAAAAAGGTACAGTAATTGTGGGAGAAAAATAATTTTTATCACATTAATTCTATCCAACATCGAAATAGGTAATGTTTTCCAGTATAAAATATTCTTATGTAATTTGTTCAATAAAGGCAGAAAATTAATTTAAACAAAGAAATATATCTCTTTGTTACATAGATTCCAAGATATTTAAGTTTTTCATTTACTATTTTAAAAGGGAATTGTTGTAGTATATGTGGATTACTTTCCATTATTGGCATAATTTCACTTTTATTCCAATTAATTCTGTATCCTGAAAACAAACCATATTGAGTTATTAAATTTAATAAGTTAGATATACTAACTTCAGGTTTTGTGATGTAAATTAATGCATCATCTGCATATAAGGAGATTTTATTTTCAGTATCTTTAGTTTTATACCCATATATTTCTGGATTTAACCTCACATTTTGTGCTAATGGTTCTATTACAAGTGCTAATAATAGCGGTGATAACGGACATCCTTGTCTACAGCCCCTAGATAAACTAAATTTAGTTGATAACATGTGATTTGTTAATATTCTAGCCATTGGATTAGTATATAATAATTTTACCCATGTGTTAAATTTCTCGCCCAGTTGAAAAGTTTCCATAACCGAAAATAAATAGGGCCATTCCACCTGGTCAAAGGCTTTCTCAGCATCTAACAAAATAATCGCTAAGTCTTTATTATTACTTCTTTTTGAGTATATAATATTGAATAATCTTCTCAGGTTATATGAGGAATATCGTTTTGGTATAAATCCTGTTTGATCCGGGTGTATTAGTTTATTAATCACTGTATTTAATCTTTGTGCTAGTATTTTAGTTAATATTTTTGGTCAGTATTTAGAAGAGCTATGATCCTGGGTCATCCAGATCTTTATCTATTTTTGGTATAAGTGTATAATAGATTCGTTTAGCGTTTCTGGTAATTTCTGTTCGGTATAAATATGTTCATACAGTGTCTTTAAACGCGGGACAATCAGATCATAGAATATGTTATAAAATTCCGAGCCAATGCCATCTGGTCCCGGAGATTTACCTTTTTTTTTTTTTAGTGATCTGATAGATTCTTCAATTTCTTTTACTGTTTTTTCAGCGTTCAATAATTCTCTATCATTCAAATCTAACCTCTTAAGATTACATTTTGGTAAGAAAGCTTCTATCCCTGTCTGGCGATCTATCGTTTTGGCAGAATAAAGGTTTTGATAACATTGCAGAAATCTCTCATTAATGCCCTTAGATTGTACTAGTGGTTTTCCTTTGTCTGATGTAATCCTATGAATTGTTTTTTCCCCGTCCAGTTTCCGTAATTGACGAGCAGGTAATTTTTGAGGTTTATCTCCAAATTCAAAGTGTAATTGTTTAGTATATTGATAAAATTTTACAACTTGGTCTGAGTATATTTGATTTAATTTATATTTCAATGCTGCAATTTTATCGTGTTTTATCATGGTTGGTGTAGCCGCATTCTCTATGTCTAATTGTTTAATTTCCCTTTCTAATGCCTGTTGTATCATCCGATTCTCTTTATTATGAAATGCTTGGGAGGAGATCATGGCTCCACGAGTAAATGCTTTAAATGTTTCCCATAGTAAGGAGGCAGATGTTTCAGTATTATAATTTATTTCGAAGAAGGTATTAAACTGTTTAGTAAGATATTCCTGGGATGCTTTTTCCTTTAAAATTTGTGGGTTAAGTCTCCATTGTGCATGTTTCTCCGTCTTACCATTTGTTTTAATCATAAATGTTTAAGGAGCATGGTCCGAAATTATAATATTATGGTATTTTGAATTATAAGTAAATGGAATAAGCTTTGAGTCCACCAGAAAATAATCTATTCTTGAGTACTTTTTATGTACCGGTGAATAAAATGAATATTCTCGTCCAGTTGGATTTTCTATTCTCCAAACATCTTTGATACTACTAGTATCTATATATATATATGCATTTAATGAATCACTGGAATGCGATTTTATGTTCCGTTATCTTGATGGTCTATCTAAATAGGGATCTAATGTACAATTTAGGTCTCCTCCAATTATTAAATTATGTTCTGCTAATTCCGGAATTGTATTAAATATTTTCTTAAAAAACAAAGGACTATCAACATTTGGTCCATAAACATTAATAAGAGTCCATTTTTGTGCATATAATTCACCTATTAATATAATGTATCTACCATCACTATCCGTTAAAGTTGATGTATGTTTAAAAGGTATCCCTTTACGGATTAATATTGCCACACCTCTGGATTTGTGTGTAAATGAAGAGTGATATGCTTTATCAATCCATTTAGCTTTCAATCTATGCTCTGCGTACTTTTTTAGATGTGTTTCTTGGAGAAATATTACATCTGTTTTAAGTGCTTTTAAGTGTGCTAATACTTTACCTCTCTTAATTGGTTTGTTAATACCCTTAACATTCCAGCTACAAAATGTTATTCCATCACCCCCGATCTTCCTCTTTGAGTCTAGCATCTTTGATTTAGGGAGGTCTATAATAGAGCAAATGGTTCAGATCTACAAACCCGATATTACACCCGAACTTCAAATAGATTAATTTTAATTCCCGTTGAACTTTCTCACATTTATGTCTCCTTTGATATAGCTTATTACTCCATTCAAACTTAAAATTATAATAGAATATTATATAAAAAAAAGGATAGATTAGAAGGTTAGTAAAGTGCAAAAAGGAAGAAGAAACTACATCTATTAGTAGTGTAGTTAGTGATAGCCATACTAGCATGGCTAACCATCTACCGACTTCCGTAGTCGATGTAAAAAAAAACTTAACTAGCTCCATGTTCCCTTTAGATTGATAAATTTACCTGGGGTAGGTTTTAGGTTCCAAATTGTTCAAATTCCATTAATCAAATATTAAAAAATAAATAAATCATATATGTGTGTGTGTGTGTGTGTGTGTGTGTGTGTGTGTGTGTATATATGTATATGTGTGTGTATATATATGTGTGTGTGTATGTATATATGTGTGTGTGTGTGTATATATATGTATGTGTGTATATATATGTGTGTGTATATATATGTGTGTATGTATGTGTGTATATATATATATGTGTGTATGTATATGTGTGTGTGTGTGTATATGTATGTGTGTGTGTGTGTGTGTGTGTGTGTATATATATATATATATGTGTGTGTGTGTGTGTGTGTATGTGTGTGTATATATAAGAAAAAAAAATTCTAAGTAATTCAGTTGTAATTAATTAGTAACCATTAGTAATAATTATTAATAGTACCACACAGTAATATTAGTATTTGTTAGTTAGTTATATTAATAGTGTTATAGTAGTAACTATGAGTATAATGAATATAACGTCCATAAGAAAGGCCTCATTCATCATCTTTCTCCAATTGTCCTTGGGTATAACAGGTCCTTAGTTGCATCCGATCTTACGAAGTTACATTGTTCATTGGCATAGTTCATTTTGAGGGTAGTATTCAGTCAGCACGCTGATTCTTAATCTTCTGGGCGTACTCCAATGCCTTCGCTGGTTTGGTGAAGGTGTGTTCTTTCTTATTATAGGTAACTCTTAGAGTAGCCGGGTACATCAGACCATACTTCAGATTTTTCACATCCTTCAGTAATCTTTTTGCATCATTAAACAACGCTCTCTTCCTGAGACCTCCGCAGGATAGTCCCGGTAAATGCTGATCTTATCTCCCTCGTATATGAGATTTCTGCTGCGGGCAATTATTTTCACCAACTCCTCCAGTACATGATCATATTGCACCTTTATTATCATTTGTCTTGGAGATGCATCCGGCCGTGAGTGGCGTCTCATCACTCTGTGTGCTTGAGCTAGCAGAGGCTTTTGATCCAGGTTTAGGGCTTTTTGCAATAAATCTGCAGCAAATTCAATAACCATTGCTTATTGACTTTTTATAAAAAGTTTCACTCTTTTTACTCTATTTTAACACTATGATTTAATATTTCTGTATGAAATATCCTTTCAACATCGCCTCACATTTCTTTGCATGAAACGTCATCTGCTGTGCATCTACCCATTCAACAGCCATGGTCACATGGAATGATAGTGCTGGCACAAATGGCCAAATGGCCTACTCCTGTACCTGTTGTCTATTGTTTTTTTCATCTCCTGCTGCGGTCGATATGTTTTTGGATCATAAACAGATTGCTGGAAGAACTCAACAGGACAGGCAGCATTTGTGGAGGCAGGATGGTTGATGTTTCGGGTCAATACACTGTACCAGGACTGAGAGTGTAAAGGAGATATAGGTGAGTATGAGAGGCAGGGCCTGGTAAGCAGTAGGTAGAACTAGGTGGGGGAGGAGGAGGGGTGTAATAGGGTCTCCTTTCCCCTTCACCAATGTTCCATTTGCTTCACATCCCTCTCTGAGAGTGCTCCACTTAACACTTCCTTACTGATCAGATTCCAGCATCTGCAGCTTCTTATATTACCTCATCACCTTATAGCCTCTGTCTCTATCTCCACTTCCTCTCCACCATAGGCTTAATCTGCCCCATTTCTTCTCTCCCCCCCCCCCCCCCCCCCCATGTCTCTACTTATCACCCACTATACTTTGTCTCCCAACTCTAAACCGGGTGGGGGAAGAGGAGGGGTAATCTGCTCATCATCCCCTTTCTCACCTGGTTCCATGCATCGTCATCTTATCGCTCGCTCTCACCTCATTCTACTGCCTATCGTTCCTCTACACTCCCGGTCCTTTTGTAGTGTCTCAACTGAAAACCATCTCTCTATCTCCACACATGCTGCGTTCCTCCAGCAGAATGTAAATAGGTTGTGGGATGCGCAAATGTGCAGCAGTTTAACTCAGGAAATGTGTGGCGATATATTTTGGTAGTAGGAATGAGGGAAAATAGTGCCGAATAAAGTCTATTGTTCTATGAGATGGCAGAGCAGACATCTGGTATATCTGTACAGAAACCATTGCAAGTGGCAGGGCAGGTTGAGAAAGGAATTAACGAAGCATAACTATGTTTGGATTTACCATGCTAAGTCTTTATAAAACTGAACCTTCAGAGTGGTTCATCCTCAACTGTTTTTTTTCACTTTTGCTTTCTTTTGTCTTTCTCTTTATCTCTCTTCCTATAGCTCCTTCCTTCTGTTATTACATTTATACGTGATTTTACATTGAATTAAATATTCCACCTTGGACTTCCTGATTTTTACTTAATGTAGTCATCAGTATTCTGATTGGGGAAGTAGATATGTAAATAGGGTAACCATTGGTTACGTATGGAGGGCACGCTTCCATTTTGGCTTGCCAACTAACTTGTAACACAATAGTTCTAGTTGAGATAAAATCCAGACCAATTAGTGTAGCAGGGCTTGAAATACAAACTTTTGACTGTGAACCATTCTCCACAGCTGGCATCTTTTTAGTCCCTTGGTAGATTCAATGTCTGTGTCCCAAGCACTGTCAATACAGACAAAATGAACCTCTAGTTAAATCAAATGAATAACTTTAATCAGTTATCAATACAAGAACATTAGCACTTACATGCTTCTCTTAAGCTGCCATTGCCTGTCACTGTTATGAATCTTGAGGTTTAGAGGCAGTCGGTGATGTCTCTCTGATTTCCATCTCTGAGCTAATGGAGACTAATTCATAACTTAAACTGCAGTTGCATTGAAGGGGAAATAAAAACGTGTTATGCGAAGACAAGAGTCCACAGGAGAATGCAGGCTAATCTACGCAGAATGTAAAGTGGCAGAAGGGAATGGCACTGAGGAACATGTAGCAGATGAAGCAGTTCTTGCTTTTGACACTCCACACTAACATAAGCAATGTCCTCTGACAGGCTGATTAAACTTGTCGTACTAATTTCTGCAACTCTGTTCTTCACCTAGATGAAAATATATATGAGAACATGGAGGAAGATTAGACTTGGCACTTTGACTGCAGCGCTGCAGGAGCTCTAAGGCACACTACTTAGTCTATCATTTCCAAGTACCTGGTCACAGAGAAGCATCCTGATGATGCACACTGATGATGGGGATGGGTGCTTTCATAGTAATACACAACTCACAAGAGGCCAAATGGAAAAGGAGCTACATGAAGAGCATGTTTTAAACAACAGATTTTTTATGAAAATTGAATTCATAAACTATTTTTCAAAATACACAATTTCTGGCCAGTGCGTTGGAGAGACTAGCAGCAGCACGAGAAGAAACATTAAGATGTCTACTTAGTATAGAAACCTATGGGTGAATGAAAATTAAGGGAAATCCTGAGAGGTGACTTCATCATTGATCATTCTGGACTAACCTGCTTTCAAACTGACGTGGTTGACTGAGGGAGCTTGAGGACCTTCCGTGAGCATAGTTGAGATATGTACAAAGATTACTGAAATCTAGCCTATTGGACGAACTATACGCTGAGGTCAACAATCACCAGAGAGTGTAGCCCAATGCTTTCTCCATCATTGCTGTGGACTTCAACAATCATCATAATCATTGAAAACATCAACGGGCACGGTGCCTTACAATGTTATGTACGACAGTGATCGCAGCTTCTACTGAAGTGTGGATGGCCGTTGGCTTGCTAGGAGCTCATCTGTCTTGTTTCTGGTTCTGCTGGGGGCTACAGCCTCCTAACCTGGAAAACCAGGTGGGGGAGACTGTTTAGTCGCCGACTATTCGACCATGGAGCAGGTAGCATGGGATTACATGGTATCTGTGGCCGTGGGAACTTGAAGACACTTCAAGCTAAGATCAGCATGTCCCCTTCAGCACCAGAGGATCAAACAATTTGGACCACTGGTACTCCACTATCAGTGACGCTGATTGCCTCCATACCACACCACTTGAAATCCCTGTGATCTCAGACTCTGAGGCCGGTGTCAGAAAATCCTTCACGAGAGTGAATCCTTGAAAGCTATACCTGACCACTTACCGACCCACGTCAATTTGTCTACCTCCATAACAGATCGAAGGCGGATGGTATCTCGCTGGCTCCCCACTCCCATCACTGCGAAATACAATTGTAAAACAAGTTCATGGTACTGCCGGGGATGGTCCTCAATGTTCAATTGTTGAGGTAGGATTAAGTTTGTGCAGATCAATTCAATAACTTGACGGATAGAAGAAAGTAATCATTCTTGAACCTGGTGGTGTGAGACTACAGATAGTGGGATTTATTAATGATAGATAGATCATCGCCCTCTACGGGTAGTGCCTCACGTAGATGGTTTTGATGGTGGGAGAGCTATGTCCATTGACAATAGGTGAAGGAGGCGGCCATACGGCCCTTCAAGCCAGCACCGCCATTCAATGTGATCATGGCTGATCATCCATAATCAATACCCTGTTCCTGCCTTCTCCCCATGTCCCCTGACTCCCCTAACTTCAAGAGCCCTATTTAGCTTGCTCTTGAAAGTTTCCTGAGAACTGGCCACCACCGCCCTCTGAGGCAGAGAATTCCACAGACTCACAAGTCTCTGTGTGAAAAAGTGTTTCCTCATCTCCGTTCTAAATGGCTTATCCCTTATTCTTAAACTGTGGCCCCTGGTTCTGGATTTCCCCAATACCGGGAACATATTTCCTGCTTCTAGCGTGTCCAAACCCTTAATAATCTTATATGTTTCAATGATCCCCTCTCTTCCTTCTAAATTCCAGAGTATACATGCCCAGCCGCTCCATTCTCTTAGCACAATGGCTGTCCACCACCCTTTGCAGCCACTTGCATTCCTGTGCATTAGAATTGCCATGCCAAGCCCTGATGCAACAGTCAAAATACATTCCACTTGTTAGAATATTCGGAGACATGCAGAATATCTTTAAACTTCTAAGAATATGGAGGCATTGGTACACCTTCCTTGTGATTACATTGGTGTACTAGGCCCAAGAAAGGTCATCTGAATTTAAAGCTTCTAACTCTCTCCACCACTAACCCACCAAGGGATATGGAGAGAAGGCAGGAACAAGGTACTGATTGTCTGAAGAAGGGTTTCGGCCCGAAACGTTGCCTATCTCCCTCGCTCCATAGATGCTGCTGCACCCGCTGTGTTTCTCCAGCATTTTGTGTACCCTCGATTTTCCAGCATCTGCAGTTCTTTCTTTAACAATACTGATTGTGGATGATCAGCCATGATCACAGTGGATGGTGGTGCAGGCTCGAAAGGCCGAATGGCCTACTCCTGCACCTATTGTCTAATGTAAACTGGCGCATGCTGTCCTCGTGTTCCCTTTCTGAAGCCAACGATTCGTACCTTGATTTTATTGATGTTGCGCAAAAGGTGGTTGTTTTGATCCCATTCAGCCAGGTGTTCCATCTCTCTTCTGGATGGCAACTCATCACCACCTGTGATTCAGCCAACAACAATGCTGTTATCGCATTGGAGTTGTCCTTAGCCACACAGTCATGGATGTAAAGAGGGTGGAGCGGAGGGCTAAGCAGGCAGCCTTGAAGCAATTGGATCCTTGTCTTCCTCATCGGCAGACCTCAATCAGTATGGATTGGCAACAACACCCTCCTTCTCACTGACCATCGGCACTGGGGTATCTTAGGGCTGCATGCTCAGTTCTCTGCACTACCCTGCCTATACCTCTGTGTAGCCAGATACAACTCCAACACTTTCTTTAAACATGCTGACAATACCATGTGTAGGAAAGAACTGCAGATGCTGGTTTAAATCGAAGGTAGACACAAAATGCTGGAGTAACTCAGCGGGACAAACCTTTGAAGAAGGGTCTCAACCTGAAATGTCACCCATTCCTTCTCTCCAGCGATGCTGCCTG
Organism: Okamejei kenojei; assembly: GCA_035221665.1. Lineage (NCBI taxonomy): Eukaryota > Metazoa > Chordata > Chondrichthyes > Rajiformes > Rajidae > Okamejei > Okamejei kenojei. The sequence goes on from CM069135.1 coordinate 97,637,386, forward strand.
TCCTGCTGAGTTACTCCTGCATTTTGTGATACCTGACAACGCTATAGTTGAATGAATAATAGATTATGACAAGTCAGAGTACAGGAGGGAGATCGGCAACCCGGGTGAGTTGTGCCATAACAATCTTGCTCTCAGTGTTAGCAAAACCAAGCAGCTGATTGTTTAAAGGAGGCTGGAGAACGTGGTGGAACATGCCCAGCCCATCATAGATACTAACAAATCCACTATCGAGGGAATCTGTAGTAGGCAGGTAATACCATCAAAGACCCACACCATCCCGACCGTGTTCTCTTCTCACTGCTACCTTCGGGTAGAAAGTACAAGAACCTGTGAACTGTTACCTCCAAGTTCAAGAAAGACTTCTTCCAACCAACCATCAGGTTCTTGAGCCACCCTGCACAAACTTAACCACAACCCTACCTCAACACTGAATCACTAATGACTTTGCCCTGCTATGGTTGTTCCATGTACTTTGACCTTTGTACTGTCATGTTGCTTGTTTACTTTAAATAATTGTTATGTTCTGGTTTATTTATTTGCTGCTGTTGTCGCATCGAATGTGCCTGTTAAACTGCAGCAGGTAAGACTGGTTGTTCCGGTTCATACACCTGCATATATCAAATAAACTCTCTTGATCTCTGTTGAAGATAGTTAAAGAATACAATAATTAATCAGACTAGAAGTATGGGATGAAAGTTTACAACATATACACCATTGTTCATTAAATGCTAGACAGTCTCTTATACAATTTAAAATATTACATAGATTACATTATTCAAAATCCAAATTACATAGTATTTTTTCAAATGTATCTGCCATATGTGATAAACTTAGAAGTAACACACTTAATTGTATAAAAATTACTAAATTTTGGACAGAAATATTTAAGATAATTTCTAATGTTGTTAATATGAATCTGATCCCCGACACAAAATTAATAATATTGGGAATATTAGAAACAGATCAATTAATAACAATGAATCAAAGATTTTTATTGATTACAGTTTAATAATTGGGAAAAAATTAAAATTGAAATTCTGGAAAGGTCCTACATCTCCCACATCCAAAATGTGGATTACAGGAATGTCGGAGACACTTCATCTGGAAAGATTAAGGCTTGGCCTACTTGACAAGTTGGATCTTTTCAGAGGGATATGGTCTCCATTTATTGAATATTTAAAGGGTCAAAATGGCTCGGGGCGAGAGTTGACTGAAGCCTGAATAAAGGAATGGATGAAGAATCATATATAACAAATCATGGATATCCAATGATGGATAACCTGTTTAATACTCCACTCATTTTTTTTTTTTTTTGATTTTCTATTTTTACTTTATTTTTCTCTATCTTTTCCTATCTGCAAACAAAAATGTATAGAAATACAAATAAGACATAATTAATATTAATAATATTACGAATGTATGTGAGAAGTATATTCTATTAATATGTACTTATGCCTAATAAAAATATTTAACAAAAACAAAAATGAGAATACAACAGGATGTAGCCCATTTGGAAATTTGCATGGAGAAAAAAGGTTAGGGTGTGGTCTTTCTCTCTGGAGCACAAGAGATTGAGGAATCAAGAGAACATAGCCAGATGAATGAGCTTAGTTTTTTTCCTCAGAGTAGTGGAGTCTAAAACCAGAAGGCATAGATTGAAGGTGAAAGGGGAAAAATGTAAAGGGGAGCTGAGGGCAATCTCTTCACACAGAAGTTGATATGTATGTGCAATGAGCTGCCAGAGGCAGCTGGAGAGACAGAGTTACACCAACATTTTGTGTCTATCTGGTGTAAACCAGAATCTGCAGATCCTTCCTACATATTTATAGGATATCTGGACAGATACATGGATAGGAGCGACTAAGAGGGATACGAGCCAAATACAGGAAAATGGGACTAACTAGTTAGGCAGCTTGGTTGGCATGGATGAATTAGACCAAAAGGACCTATTTTCCTGCTGAATGACCCTATGATCATAAATGGCAGATGGTGTATAATCCTAACATGTAAGTACTGTTGGATTTTGGGAGGTCAGTGCAAGAGAAATGTATATAGTAAATGGCAGGACTCTGGAGCATGGAAGTACAGAGGGATCTTGGGATTCAAGTTCATAGCTCCTGGAAAGTGACAACCAAAGTGGATTGGGAGGTAAAAAACGTGTATTACATGCAATGCCTTCATCATTTGAGGTGTTAACTGTAAAAGTTGTCAAGTCATACTGTAGCTCATTAAATCATCAGAAAGGTTGCAGAAGTGGTTTATCATGATGTCAGCATTGGAGAATATTAGCTGCAGTATAAGGAGTTTGGATAAACTTGGATTGTTTTCTATGAAGTATAGTCAGCTGATGGGTAATCTGATAAAAGCATACAAAATTATGAGAGGCATTGATGGGGTAGATAGTCAAAATCTTTTTCCTAAGGTGGAAAATGCGAAATGCTGGTGGTCATAAGTTTAAGGTGAGAGGGGGAACTTTTTTTACACAGAGAATGGTAAGTACCTAGAACACACTGCCAAGGCTGGTGGTAGAAGCAGATATGACAGTCATGCTTAAGAGGCATTTAGACATACACTTGTAATAGAGGGATATTGAGCAGGCAAATGTGATTAATTAATTATATTTGGCACAGTGATCGGCAGACTTGGTGGCTTGAAGAGCCTGTTCTTGTGCTGTACTCTCCTACACTCTATGCTCAGATAAAACTAACCTACATTATCTGACATCATGTCTGTGTCTTTTAAAGGGAGCTGATCTCAGACTAGAAGTGTCGCACAGGTGAGATGGTGGTCCAAAGCGAGCCAGCCCTACTCACTGTCCCCCATGATGCATTGACTGCTTCCTTTATGAAATGGAAGCAAGGAAGAAATAATTACAAACTTGGCTGCAGATAGGCAAGGGTGTGCGGGAAACAGGCGCAAAGGAATGCATAAGGGTAGTTAGTCAATGCAGAATGCAAGGTGCTGGAGTAACTCAGCAGGTCAGGCAGCAACACCGGAGAACATAGATTGGCGATGTTTCGGGTTGTCACCCTTCTTCAGATTGACAAAATTTTACACTGATTGGAACTTTAAATATTCATGGCATGTTGATTTTCTTGATCCTGAGGCAGAGAGGATATTTCCACTAGTGGGAGAGTCTAGGACCAGAGGGAAGAACCTCAGAATAAGAAGATGCACCTTTAGAAAAGAGATGAGGAGGAATTTCTTTAGTCAGAGGGTGGTAAATCTATGGAGTTAATTGCCACACACATCTGTGGAGGCCAGGTCATTGGGTATTTTTAAGGTGGGGATTTAGATTCTTGATTAGAAAGGGTGTCAAGAGTTATGGTGAGAAGGCAGGAGAATGGAGTTGAAAGGAAAAGATAGATCAGTCATGATTGAATGGCGGCATAGACTCGATGGTCCAAATGGCCTGCTCCTATGACTTCTGAGCCTCGGGTTTCATGCTGAAGTGAATACCGAACTCAGCAAAAGAGGGATTGTTGCAAGGGGACATGGTTCCTCTGAGGATTCAAATTTCTCTGGTTTCATTATCGGTTTTGAATGGTGAAGCATGCTGGGAAATAGGACTCACTAGTTAGGAAACGTGGTTGACATGGACAAATTGGACCGAAGGACCCATTTCCCAGCTGAATAACTATGACCCTAAATGGCAGATGAAGCATGATCCGAACAGGTATGAACAATTTGCATTTTAGGAGGTATATAGTAAATGGCAAGACACTTGAGCATGGAAGTACAGAGGGATCTTGGGGTGCAAGTCCACCGCTCCCTGAAAGTGACAACCAAAGTGAATCTTTTTCCCAGAATGGAAAAATGAAAGCCAAAGAACATAGCTTGAAGGCAAGCAGGGTAAGGTTAAAGGAGATGTGCAGACCAAGTGTTTTACACAGCGGGTGGTGAGCGGCTGTAATGTGTGCATGGGGTTGTGGGTGAAACAGATGTTGGTGGTATTTAGAAGACTTTTGGATAAGCATGTGGATATGCAGGGAACTGAGTAATATGGGTTGCGTGCAGGTAGATAAGTGGTGGTCTTGGCATCATGTTTTGCAGACATTGTGGGTCGAAGAGCCTTTTTTTGTGCTCTCATCTACATAGAACTAAAATGCAAATTTGGTAACCACTTTGCAGAAAGCCTGTCTTCTGTTTGCTTATAATGTTGCTTCAATTCATCATTCCAATCCCATTTCTGTCTTTGACTTGCTGCAATGTTCCAACATAGCATAAAATAAGCTTAAGGAACAACAGTACCTCATCTCTGTCTAGCAACATGCAGGCCTGGGAATCAATAATGATTTTGATAATTTCAGATAACCAGCGTTTCCTGTTTGGATCAGGACTGGCCCGTTCTGATACAAGATCATCCAGGACATAAACTCTGTCTTTCTTTCTTCACAATTATCGCAGTTAGTTTTATTTCAGAATTCCAGCAACTGTTCTGTATATGATCGCATTGCAGAAGATTATCTTCTCACTTCATTTTTTTAGCACATCAATTCAATAAGACTGGTTTAGAAAAAAAATGTTGAATGAAGAGCAATAGAAGAACTAAAAGAGTTTGACTCAATTACATGAAAAGGAAAATAAAATCATACAAGAGCAAAACACAGTGTTGGAGGATCTCAGCAGGTCAGGCAGCATCTATAGAAGGGAATGTACATTTTGGGCCAGGGTTCTTATTCAGACTTATAGAAGCAGGGGAGAGAAAGTTAAGTAAAGAACATTGTCAGAAATATACTCGTGAGATTAGGGACAGTCGGTATTAGAGACAGGCATTAGAATTAAGCTATTCAGTCATGGTTGATCTAATTTTCCCCCTCAACAATTCTCCTGCCTTTTCCCAGTAACCTTTGTCACACTTATAATCAACTTGTTAAGCTAGAAAAATTCAGAAAAGATTCAGGAGGATGTTGCCAGGACTTAGCTATAGGGGGAGGTTGGGCATGCTAGGGTATTATTTCTTAGCACGCAGGATGCTGAGGGGTGATTTTATGGAGGTGCATAAGATCATGGAAGGGATAGGGTGAATACAAATAGTATTTTACCCAGAGTAGAGCAATCAAGAACCAGAGGACATAGGTTTAAGGTCAGAGCAGAAAGAGTTAACAGGAACCTGTGGGACAACTTATCACACCACCAGCTACCCGCTCATCTCTACGACAGACTAAACACAAAGGCTCACCTGGTGACCTTGACCATGTCACCTCCTGACATGCCAATATCAAATTCAGTGGTCAGCTGTTTAAGACTGATCGATCTCCTCACCTGGAGGGCAATAAATTCTAAACTAAAGAGGGCAGTGGAGACTCAGTCGGTGAGTGTATTTAAGACAGTTAACATTCCCAAGTATTAAGAGAATCCATTAACTTAAGAAAGCAGTGAACGGATGACTTGACCATGATCAAATTGAATGGAGAAATAGACTATATGTCAACTCGTGCCTAAGTCTATTCCTTCTACTTAGAGATGAGCCAGGTCTAAAATATTACCTTCCCTTTCTCCCCTAGTAGAAATAACGTCAGTTTTGTTTTTACAACAGCCAATTTATAGTATATCTGCTGTACTGTAATTGAATGGTCCTTAAGTGGCACCAACCAAATGAAGGAACTTTCTTTCCTCTCAAAATTATCTTCAGCTTCAGCAGCCTGCTTCCAAAATGGCACAAAAAATTTCAATGTTTGTCCCCCCTCGGTAACTATATACATTCCATTTCAGATATTACGTGTCATTACTCTTATCTTTTTAAACAGCAAGACTAATGATTATAACATGTCCTAATTCACCTTTGCCAATTGAGTTGAGCTCAAAACATTGAAATTCCAGGATATTTAAATTTAACATTTTTCAATTCCAACCAATTAGATATTATTACTCTTAACTTTGTGAAAGATTCCAATGTATATAGGCTGCATAGCAAGTGAATGCATTCAGATCCCAGACCACCAGTGAAAATTCCAGAATTATTGAAGCAGAATTTGACATCGAGTCATACCCTTATATTTATATATCTTACATGTCACAAACACAGAGGCCCAGAGCTCCCTCAGTTAGTTTGGCAGAGGAGAAATCCTATTTGTGGCTAATTTTTTAATTGCAAAATATGTTAGATATCCTATTCCTGACTTGCATCTAGAAACTGCTGTGCCAGGTATTTTAGAGCATCTATCCTCCAAGTTATCATAATCCACCGCTCTCCACGTTATCAATGACTTGTATGCATGCGTTCTCAACAAAAATTTCATGTTGCAATTTCTTGATCAAACTGTATCTCAATATCTTAATGTTACCTCATTTTTAAACTTTCACTTGTGATCCAGTCTTTTTATTAAATCAGAAAGTAGTTGGGTAACATATATAAACATTTGGCCAGTGGACAAAAAGCTGGAGAAACTCAGAGGGTGAGGCAGTATCTATGGAGCAAAGGAATGGGTGACGTTTTGGGTCGAGACCCTCCTTCAGACTGAAGGTCTACCTTAGATTTTTCCAGCATCTGCAGTTCTTTCCTAAACTGAACATTTAGCTGGTAAGGCCAAATACTTAATGTTGTCTGTTATGGCTCTGGTAAAGGTGATACTGAACAGGCTTGAACCACTGCTGCTTGTATGTTGATGTACAGCAGCATTGCTGGGTAGGGAGTGGCAATAGTTTGATTTGGCCTCAGTAGAAACAATATTTCCAAATCTGGAAGATTTGTAACTTGGATGAGTTTGCAATCCTTACTCTAAGGTAAAAATTACTTAATCGAGTGGGATTGTTAAAGAACTGTTGACTGCATATCTTGTAGGCCTCTTGGGTACCCATTTTGCAACTGTTCCAATGGTTGCTAATTATGAAACCCATTTGATCTTGAATGGTGCTGTGATTTGTGTAGCATTGTACCGATCCATAGGTGGAAGCATTCCGTAACACTCCTGTGCTGAGTGGAAGGTGGAAAATATAAAATCATCATGAAAAAGCCATTAACCAAAGAGTCAAAGTGGGGAGAAGCATCATGAGTTATCATGGCCCAAGACTGAATACAGGTTCAAGCTTTCTAGCATGTGAGACTACACTTTCATGATTTGAGCAAAGACAGTGACATGAAAGTGGTCTTCTATAAGTAGAAATCGATTCAAATGTCATTATGTAAATATTCTGTTTATCTAAATGCAATGAGCAAACAATTTAGTATGTCAATTAATTGTACAGTACAAATCTAATTCACATGGAAATCCAAGTTAACAATTACTTCCATTTTCCCTGTTAGAGCACAGGCATCAATAAGCGCATATATCACAGGCATACAAAAATACAAGAGACTTCTTTGAAATAATTAGTCTTGCGGATGGCACCATGAAACTTTGTCCCGACTTTGTGGAACATCAGTTGATCTGTTTCCATTGGAGGACCATGCCATTCTTACCATTCCATGCTTTTGATAGGCAGTGCATTTCCTTCCATGCAGGCCAATTCTGATCAGCTGCAACAGCCAATTTTTATTTCCCTTAAAAATAAAGTGTGTACCTAGGCTTTGTTTATCCCAGGCAAATAAAACGGAAACTCATCCATCGAAATACATTCCAACAAAGAAGCTTTGACACTTTGATCTTAATGAAGTGCTCATAAACCTTGCACCTGAAAGTTTCAAAACAATCAAAAACACATTTTCATCGAGTAGATTTAGACGTTTTCCTGAAATTACAGATTTACATTTGAAAGTTACAAGTTTTCTATGAAAAACGTCTACTAACTCAACTACATTTTAGCAACACAAGCACTTGGTCTTTGCGGTACATAATTGTCTTATCCCACCTTAATTTCAAAAGGAAAGGCGATTTCCAAGATATGGCATAAAAGTAATTCCATCTATTGGCAATTGGAATGAAAACAGAACATCTAAGCAAGAATGCTGACAGATTTTGAAGTGACTATTTACATGACAGATGCACTCTGTCGTTCAACATAACCCTTTGAGACCAAGGAAGCCTTGCTGCATAAAATAAACACCAACCATAAAAGTTAAGATTACATTTATTGTGTGAATAGTGTAAATTGGTATGTTACAATTGTGTACATCCATCTACTTCAACTTTGTAGAGAACTGGAAATTTACAAAAAAAAACATAATTGTTCTATAAAACAGAAGAAAAATGCTATTCAAAAGTGCTTTCCAATACTCAAAGGATTATGTTCAAGTAAATTTGGATTCTAATTTATGCGCTGTATAATTTGAAATTTTTGCTTGCAGATTACATGAAATTGCAATGATAAAAGATGACATTGTTTGAAGTTCAATGGAATATTCTTGTTTCAAACAGGTGGTATTCGCAGCGAGTGAGGATTGATACTCAACCTAGGAACAGGAATTTGGCTGGAAATATGGATGCTGAGCCATTGATCATTCACTGCTAGAGTGCAGCATGCTTTCTAATGACAAGCCTCATTTTTTTTTGTACATCCAATTTATTGAACTAAAATCTTGTTCTCATTATAAATAAAATCTGATGAAATACTGGCAATGTCATACTTTATTATGCAGAGCAGAGCCAAACTATTAAATTATCTAGTAGAAACTGGATGGACATTAACTAAGATACAATTTTTTTAAAAAAAGCAACATTTGCTAAAAAGTTGCATTAAGAACTTCAGAACAATGCTATGCTTCATACAGCATTTCTTTTCAAGTAAAACTGGGCATAGAAAAAAATCTCGCTGGTAATAGTTGCAGCAATTCTTTTTGGAGTATGAAAGATTCATAACTCAAAATTTACACTGATCAGTTTGTAGCAAATTATAAATGAAAAACGCCTGGAACTCACTAATAGTGAGATTCTCTTTATTGAAAAGGCATGAGGCTCCTGGTATAAGTTTAAATTAACTTCTGCAGCATTATGGGCTATATAGTTTATTCCCAATTTTTTTCTAATACAGAAAAGTATTTCCTAAGTTACTACTTTAAAATCTTAATGCAATACTTGTTTTTATGTTTTGATATATTTCCAATGGTTGATATACAGTATGCATCACACCATGTAACTATTTTAATAAAACTAATTTACAGTGCCTTTTAGGATCCATTTGATGATGCTGTATATGAAGTTTTTGTTTAGCTTTAGCTGATCAATTTTAAAAATTAAGATCAACAAGCAGCCATGCAAATATTTAAGTGATTTTCAATACCCTAAAATCCAGGAAAGGTTTGATGCACTAGCTTTTCTAATTAATAGGATGTGATTTGATTCCAAATTTAGGAACCCTCCATTTTCATAAGCTCACCAAATATGCATTCTTTTAAAAAATAAACATCAAATTCACATTTACCTGAATTTAAAATAATTTGGCCATCCACAATCCTTACTTGGGAGGAGCCGTTATAGTCAAAATAGCTTTCACAAATAATATTTTGAATTTACCAATGAATGTAAATTGTAACATTTGTAAATTCTTCAATAAATTATGACATAGCAGGGTTCTTATTTAAAATTAAATACACATCTATTAATTGTATTTAAACATTATAACCAAATGAACAACATTGGTGGCATCTTTGGTTTTCATATACAGCATAACGTTTTTTTTTTTAAAAAGACCTTACAATAAAACACTAAGCTCAACCAGAAAAAATGGTTCAACTTTAAATGTAGTGCACATTTTACAATCCTGTTCCCTTACTGCAGAGACTATAAGGAGGGCTCTCCTAAGAAAAACAGCAGCATCATGTCATGTAAACAGTTCACAATAAAACAATATTAACATCCCAATATGAATACATTTGCCCTGTGTTCATATATTCTCAGTGTCTCTCATTTGCTGTATGTCCATTCCTGGAATAGTTATATGGTAAACTTCGCCTCTGTAGCCATCCATTCAGAGCCACCAAGATGGTCCGGTAATAGGAATGGTTATTTGATCGTCTTTCTAGACTCAAAAATCAATGGATAGGCTTGTTCCACTGCTGTAGCAACAAACTGTATGCAGGGTGCTACGAATCAGAGAAAATAAAAGTTAAAGATAAATTAGACTTCACAGTTATCAGAATGTAATGTTATCAAAGATTAAGATGTTTTCTTTTAAATATATTAGTTTAATGCTGCTGATTTTGATGTCATTTCCATGAATATATCACATGTTTAGAATATCACCAGGCAGATAATCTCACAGATGCAGTCTAAGTATCTTGTTTATTGGGGCATTCCAATACTGCTCAATATACCACACAAGTACATAGCAATATGTACATTCTCATGTAGTCTAAACCAGATGATGGTTATGTTATATGCCTTTAAATGCTTAAAAAAAAGCAAAAAGGGTGGTGAATCTGTGGAATTAATTGTCACAGATGGCTGTGGACGCCAAGTCAATGCATATTTTTTAAGGCAGATAGACAGATTCTTGATTAGTACGGGTGTCAGGGATTATGGGGCGAAGGCAGGAGAATGGGGTTGAAAAAGATAAATTAGCCATGATTAACTGGTAGAGTAGATGGGCTGAATGGCCTTATTTTGCTCCGAGAACTTATGAACATTGGGTAAATGAGTGGGTGTTCCAATGAAACTGTTTTACCACACCATACCAACAGAAAACCCATAAACTAAATTAACCTAATTTCAGGTAAACAATTCCTATTTCTATTAGAGTGGTGAAAACAATTGTAAGTAATAATTTATTTTGCCACACCTTTCTTTCAACATTTTGAGTGACCACTGTTATTTATTTTAATGCTTTATACTCAGTGAAATTAGGCAACTATCAATTTAGACCTCAAGATTTCTCCGTGTAGGTTACGTTATTTTAGTGATTAGTTTAAAGATAGAGCGCAGAAACAGACCCTTCGGCCCACTGAGTCTGCATCGACCAGCGATCCATGTACGCTAACACTGCCCAACACACACGAGGGACAATCTTATATCTATATCAAGCCAATAAACATACAAACCTGTATGTCTTTGAAGTGTAGGAGGAAACTGAAAGTCTGGGAGAAAACCCACGCAGGTCACGCGAGAACGCACAAACTCAATGCTGACAAACACCCGCAGTCAGGATCAAGCCCAGGTCTCCAGCTCAGTAAGGAAGTTTCTCAACCTCTATGCCAACACACTGCAACCTCACCGTAATGGCAGCAGGGAATGGAGCCGGAGGTAGACAGGATGATAGAGGATGGACAGACAACCCAAACCACCCCCTACCCGTGTAGTTTCCTCTGCATCACCAAAGATGCAAAACCTGCTCCTATAGATCCTCCCTCAACTCTGTCCAAGGATCTCGATAGTCCTTTCAACTGCATCTACACGATGTCCCAGTTCCCAGTTGCTAAACATTATCTCCCCCTCCCATACTGATCTTTCTGTCCTGGGCCTCCTCCACTGTTACGAGTGTGGCCCAACGCAAATTAGAGGAACAGCTTGTATCACAGCGGTATAAATATTAATTTCTCTAGCTTCAAGTAACCTTTGCTTTCCCCCCCTCCCTCCAATACAAGGATGATCCCAGGAATGAGTGGGTTAATATATGATGAGCATTTGATGGCACGAGGCCTGCAGTCGCTGAAGAACGAGGGGAGACCTCATTGAAACTTACTGAATAGCGAAAGGCTTGGATAGTGTGGATGTGGAGAGGATGCTTCCACTAGTGGGAGAGTCTCAGACTAGAGGTCATAGCCTCAGAATTAAAGGACGTTCCTTTAGGAAGGTGTTGAGGAGGAATTTTAGTCAGAGGGTGGTGAATCTTATGTGGAATTCTTTGCCACATAAGGCTGTTTTTAAGGCAGAGGTAGATTCTTAATTAGTACTGGTATCAGGGGTATGGGGAGAAGGTAGGTGAATGGAATAGATCAGCCAAGATTGAATGGCGGAGTAGATTTGATGGGCCGAATGGCCTAATTCTGCTCCCATCACACGGAGAGAAATTGAGGCTCTGGTCAGATGAAAGGAGGCGGCATGGGCCACATATAGGCAGCCGGGTTCGAGTGCCCTGATTAATTTTACTGATTGTTTGCCTCCTTGTCACCTTCCCAATAGCTAACAATGAACCATTCTACATTTCCTTTTCATCGTCTGCTTTGATCTGTCATTTTCACACCTTACCCTTCCATAGCTCTAGACTCCCCCTCCCCTGACTGTCTGAAAAAGGATCTTGACCCAAAATGTCACCCATTCCTTCTCTCCAGAGATGCTGCCAGTCAGGCTGAGTTACTCCAGCATTTAGTGCCTAACCTCAATGTCAGTCTGAAGGACCCCAGCCCTAAACATTTTCTGTCCATTCCCTCCACCCAATTCTTCCAACACGTAACAAGGGACAAGGACAGCCCGGTGGACACCGAGAACACAGACCCAATGGTCTCAATTTTGCAGCAGCGGCTGGAAGTCCTGAAGACCAGAAAATTGAGGGATTGCTGGCAGCGACGACTGAGCTACTCGCTCGTCCTCCAGGAACTCACCTGTAGCTACATTAATAACTTTATGAATCCAATTGCAAGTTTTGAAAAGGCAGTTTGCACAATAAAATAATGATTTTCTGAAGGAGAGAAAGATGTAGAAGTTGGTAACAACTGTTGTTGACATAACTGTGGGATGTGCAGACATACCTGTTATTGTTATACTGCCCGTTGAAAAGATTTGAAGTGTAGCTTTTAATGCTTTAATTCTGTAAGATGCTGCCGGATGAAGTTCTGGCTCATAGCTATAAGAAAAGCAAGAACTTGCATTTAACTAATTAAAATTATAATGGATTAAAATGAAATCATTACACTCAAGTCCAGGAATCATTAAAATAAAGCTTCAAAGTTTAAATATAAACAAAATCTGGAAATGCAAAAATTGTCTGCCATCATTTGAATAGAAAACTGTCAATTTTGGGCGTGAAAATATTCCATCTAATTGACCAACTGCAGTTGGACAGGTGGGGCCGCAGCTGGGGAGACTGGGAATGCGGCCAGAGGCCTTTACCGAGGCACCAATGCTTTCCGAATTGCCACCTCTCGGGTCAGAGTCTGGCTCGGTAGAGCAGCCGACGGAACCTGCGGCCCGGTTCGGCACCGCGGAGGAGTGAAATGGGTCGTCAACAGCAGTGAGGCCTCTCGACGATGGGACCTCAGTAGCAGTGAAGCCTCTCGGCAGTGGCGATGCCTTGTGGGTCGATCCGCGGTTGATGAGTGTGGAAGACCACCGGGAGGGAGGGAGGGGAAGAACAATGCAGGACCCGGCGTGGGGGGGGGGAGAAGAAACACGGAGGAGCCGGCGTGCTTTGTAACTTTGTCAGCGCCGTAAGTGGCCACTATTTGTACACATTGTGTTTGCAAGCAAAGAATTTGACTGTGCCTAGTCACATGTGACAATAAAGTATTCTTATTCATATTTACTTCCAATAATTTTTTTTATTTTTGGTTATTTTTTTAAATAACTTTTATATTCATACCTTGCAATTGGACGATTCTTTTTGGTGAATTCTGGTAGCCTTATTTCAAATGGCATTGTACATACAGCCAGAACGTTGACTACTTTATAACCAGCAAACTTTACCTTTGGAATGAAGACAAGTTTCATATTTTCATGTTTCCCTTACATTCATGCTTGGCAATACATTATCCAGCTACAAATGCAGTTAGTATATTTGACATTTAGACAATGGTTTTCCACCTTTGTTCTATGTGTTAATACACAATGTGTTCTGATGAGACAGAAATATTTTCTAGTTGTAATAGGCCTGCATAACAATCATAAGCAGTGGGTCAAGGTGCACATCACAAAATTAACTTTAGTTATCTTATAAATAACAGTGATTCACCAATGATAAGAAGATTTTTTTTAATAACAAATGACTCAGAATAAACTAGCAAAAGACAGTTAAGGTCAAATGACACAGAGAGTAGACTACTGCCTCAGTGGCAGAGACCCAGGTTCGACCCTGACCTCGGGTGCTGTCTGTGGAGTTTGCACATTGTCTCAGTGACTGCATAAGGTGCTCTGGTTTATTTTGGAAGTGAAAGAGGGATAACATAGAACTAGTGTGAGTGGGTGATCTATGGTCAGAGGCCTGAAGGGCCAGTTTCTATGCTGCACCTTTCAAATCAGGGTTGGACAAAATTATTCTTAAAGTGCAGAAATAGATGATTTGAAGGTAATTTGCTCAAAATACCCATCATCAAATCCATTTTGATGAAATAAAAATGTAGAAAAAAATGACTAATTTTGAAGAATATTCCCACCATCCTTGGTCCTCCACTCTTCCAATATCCCAGTGGTCCCCACCTTCAAGGTTTAGGGTCTCCATATTTCTTTTAATTTCTTTAATTCTACTTCCATCCGTATACCCTCCAATTATCAGACATATTTTGCTAGCATCACTTTTAAATTCACATGGCTACATCCGTATAACCTTCCTCCCTTTACCAAAACTTCCATGAGACTTGAACTTAAATAATTGTATGAAACAAAATTAAAAAATGCTGTTATTAGTATCTGTATTATTCTGAAGAGAGCTTTTTGGCAAGCAATTCTCAGAACAGCGAGCTGAGAACCATGAAAAGATGTAGCCAAGCTGACCAGACTACCAGCTGGGCAACATCCATCTGAGCTCAAAGGTGGCAAGACTATGGCAAAAATATGAGTAGTGATAAAACAACAGGTCCATCGATTAGTGATTGAATATCTGACACAATAACTAAATCTAGGAAAAGAGAATAAAAGAAAGGCAGACTGAATGCAGTCAAGGTTTCTCTTCACCGCCTCATTTGGAGGATTGCATTTAAATCATCCCCTCAACTCGTTATCCTTTGAGGTTATTATGATTGGTCTTTCCACCTTACTGTATAATTGGTTGACATAATAAATTTCTAGGTTATAACAGGGGTACACCACCCCCTCATCAGCAAGCAAGAGCTGAGATAACTCAGTCCTAGTGGACAGCAGTGAAGAGCCGTGACTGAAGACAAAGTCTGCATGGACCACAGCCAGCAAAGCCCTACTTTGTGCACAGTCCTGCGGGACACCAGTATTGAGTCAAGGTGGAGGAAATGTTATGATAAATTCAAACCTTTCAATGTGTGCCGGTCAGGCAATCTAGAAGCCAATTGCTGATGGAGGTTCCAGTCGAAAGTTCAAAAGTTTAGGGAAGAGCTCATTCACTAGCTGTGTTGGAGGCTCAGCTGCAGTCAATATATAGCACACAAACATATATTTTCTTACTCTCAGTGGTCCAGAACGGAATGTAGTACAAGTGAGATGGCATTCTCCATGGATCTATCTTTCCTGCACACAAATTACAAGGGATCTAGATTGTTCAGAAGACTGCCACAAATGTGTGCCATTACCAATCATTATGGTTGATGTTAGTCAGTTGTAGTCACTTTGACAAGTCATTATATTTTTCTTGGGGAATGGAATGACAAAGGTTTCCTTGAAACAGAAGAGGAAATCAGTAGAATTTTGCATGGAAGAGAGACACAAAATGCTGGAGTAACTCAGCAGGACAGGCACCATCTCTGGATAGAAGGGATGGGTGACGTTCTGGGTCGAGACCCTTCAAGTCTGACTTTTCTTCTATCTGGAGATGCTGCCCGACCTGCAGAGTTACTCCAGCATTTTGTGTCTATCGTTGTTTTAAATCAGCATCTCCAGTTCCTGCCTACACATGTAGAATTTTGCATGTTCGAGTTTCTACCCACATCCCAAAGGCATGCAAGTTAGTAGAGAAATTGGCCACTAAGTTGCCCTTCTGTGTAGGTGAGCAGTAAAATCTTGGAACAGTTGATGAGTGCAGGTGGGGTGGGGAAGAAATTAAACAATGAGATTAATGTAGGATTACCTTATCGTTGGTTGATAATTAGTGTAGTCGAGTTGGTTAATACTCAGTAGGCTAAGAACCTGATTCTCTCTCCCTCTCTGTGACTCCAGTATCTTGCTGTCAAAAAATGTATTTCCTATTATGCATCCAACAAATATTTGGCATGTACATAATTTTCTTCAAAAATATGTACATGTCTGTATCTTCCAAGTTCTTTATGTACTGTAGAGCAGTGATTTATTTATATCATTTTGCTGAATGAGGACTTTGCTGGCAAGGCCAGCATTTATTACCTATTCCTAATAAGGGATATAATCATAAAATGAAAACCAACCAAACCTCAAGGTCTTATTTTTGTACTTCAAGGTGAAAATAAATGATAGCCAATGCTGCAACTCAACATAGAAAAACATTCGGCCGTTCAAGCCAGCAAATGGCTGATCACCTAAAATCTGTAACCCGTTCCTGCTTTTCCCCCCATATCCCTTAATTCCTTTAGCCCCAAGAGCTGAATCTAACTCTTGAAAACATCCAGTGAATTGGCCTCCACAGCCTTCTGCGGCAGAGAATTCCACAGATTCACAACTCTCTGGGTGAAGACGTTTTCCCTCATCTCAGTCCTAAATGGTTTGCCCCTTATTCTTGACTCTTGGTTCTGGACTCCAACATCAGGAAAATGTTTCCTGCATCTAGCCTGTCCAATCCCTTAATAATTTTATATGTTTAGAAAGGATCCCCTCTCATTCTTCTGAATTCCAGCGAATACAAGCCAAGTCGAACCATTCTTGCATCATATGCCAGTCCCGCTGATAATATTGGCCAATTTATTATGTGACAAAATGGAGGATCTCTGCCTTTGCAGAACCTGCTTGACATCTTTCTGCAAAAAGCTGCCAAGCCATGAGGCTCATGGCTCCAAAATGTCTGGATCCTGGGAGGAAGTTAAGCACAGGGTGATGTCCAGATGTCCGGTCAATTGTTAATATGTATGAGCGTTTTGCAGAAAGAGCCGAGCCTGGCTGCAAATGCATGATCAGGATTGGTTATAGAATGGGGCGTTGTAAAAGTATTGTTAACTATGTTGCATGGTTTTTGCACTGTTGAATATGATTGGCCAAGGAATGGAGCCTTGCCCAAATTGTTTATGTTACCTGGGGAAATGTTTCTGTACTTTGGTGAACTGTCTTCCAACTAGAACCTTCTGTAGAAACAACGTAATGGGGTATTTTGTGACTGGGTTAGGGAGCTGTCAATATATGTATTATATGATCTTTATTTGTGATTGGCTTGCAGGGGTTGCCCCGCAGCCCACGTATTTCGCACCACTGGTCCGATACTGTATAAAAGAGGGGACACCATACTAGTCGATGTCGATCTTCCGGGGTCGCACTTGGAACTGTGCTGACTTGCTGGAGGTGCCTATTCGCATGAGGCTGAAGGGCTTGGACAAGTAGAAACAAGAATCTGACCCGCAGTGTTGGTTGGGTATCGTATAGGAAGTTTGTTTGTGATTGAGAATAAAGAAGTTTAGTTGATCTAGTGCTTGACTCAGTGTTTTACTGAACCAGACTAACAGGGTGAGATTAGGAGCAGAATTACACCGCCATCCCAGAATTAACCCGGTGAACCTACACTGCACTCCCTCAATAGCAATAATGTCCTTCCTCAAATTAGGAGACCAAAATTGCAGACAATACTTCTGGTGCAGTCTCACCAGGTCCCTGTACAACTGCAGTAGGGCCTCCTTGCTCCCAAACTCAAATCCTCTCACAATGAAGGCCAACATGCCATTAGCTTTCTTCACTGCCTGCTGTACCTGCATGCTTAGTTTCAGTGACTGATGTACAAGCACACCCAGGTCGTGTTGCACCTCCCTTTTTCCTAATCTGACACCATTCAGGTAATAATCTGCCTTCCTGTTCTTGCCACCAAAGTGGATAACCTCACATTTATCCACATTATACTACATCTGCCATGTATCTGCCCACTCACCCAACCTATCCAAGTCACCCTGCAGCCTCATCGCATCCTCATCAGAGCTCACACTTTCCATCCTAATGCAGAATTACACCATATTATGGTCACTGTTGCCCAAGGGGCTTTGCACAACAAGATCGCCAACTAATCCTTCCTCATTACACAATACCCAGTCTAGGATGGCCTGTCCTCTAGTCGGTTCTTCTACATATTGGTTTAAAAAACCACGCCATATACATTCAAGGAAATCCTCCGCCCCAGCAAGTTTACCAAGTTTGTTGGCCCACTCTATATGTAGATTAAAGTCACCCATGATAGCCGATTAACATAGACAAGACAATTAGACACAAAAAGCTGAAGTAACTCAGCGGGTCAGACAGCATCTCTGGAGAAAAGGAACAGGTGACGTTTCATAAAATGCTAAGTGATAGGAGCAGTATTAGGCCATTCGGCCCACCGTTCAATCATAAACAGATAAATACTTTATTAATCCCCTTTTCAGGGAAATTCAGATGTCCTTGCAGCACACTGATAAAATACAACATAACGTTAAAGAAGAAATTTATCATTAAAACATAAAAACATCCCCCCCATACAGGATGGCGCCCCCATGGCTGATCTAGCTCTACTTCCCATCTCTGCTTTAAAAATATCCATTGACTTGGCACCCACAGCCTTCTGTGGCGAGGAATTCCACAGATCCACCATCCTCCGACTAAAGAAATTCCTGCTCCATCTCCTTCCTGGACCTCTAGTCCTAGACTCTCCCACTAGCGGGGTGCAAGGGTTACTTGAAGTTAGAGAAAATACAAAATATGTGATGCTGTTCCTCCAATTTGCATTTGGCCTCAGTCGGACAACAGAGGCGGCGTAGGACAGAAAGGTCAGGATGGTAATGGGAATGGGAATTAAAGTGTTAAAGAATGAACTGCAGATGCTGGAAAATCGAGGGTACACAAAAAGCTGGAGACACTCAGCGGGTGCAGCAGTATCTAAGGAGCGAAGTAGATAGGCAACGTTTCGGGCCGAAACCCTTCTTCAGACTGATGGGAGGTGGGGGGGGTGGGGCTGCGGGGAGAAGAAAGGAAAAAGGAGCCCGACGGCTGAGGGAGAGGTGGGAAGGGGAGGAGACAGCAAAGGTTAACAGAATTGAGAAAATTCAATGTTCAAGCCAAGAGGATGCAGACTCCCCAAGCGGAATACGAGGTGCTGTTCCTCCAATTTGCGGTGTTGCTCACTCTGGCCGTGGAGGAGACCCAGGACAGAGAGGTCGGATACGGAATGGGAGGGGGGAGTTGAAGTGCTGAGCCACCGGGAGGTTGGGCTGGTTATTGCGGACCGAGCTGAGGTGTTTGGCGAAACGATCGCCAAGCCTCCGCTTGGTCTCACCGATATAAATCAGCTGGCATCTAGAGCAGCGGATGCAGTAGATGAGGTTGGAGGAGGTGCAGGTGAACCTCTGTCGGACCTGGAAGGACTGCTTGGGTCCCTGAAAGGAGTGGAGGGGGGAGGTAAAGGGACAAGTGTAGCATCTCTTGCATTTGCAAGGGAAAGTGCCCGGGGAAGGGGTGGAGCGGGAGGGAAGGGAAGAATTGACAAGGGAGTTGCGGAGGGATCGGTCTTTGCAGAAGGCAGGCAGGGGGGAGATGGGAAGTGGTGGGGTCACGTTGGAGGTGGCAAAACTGTTGGAGGACTATGTGTTGTATGTGCCGGCTGGTGGGGTGAAAGGCGAGGACCAGGGGAACTCTGCCTTGTTGCGAGTGGGGGAATGGGGAGAGAGGGCAGTGTTGCGGGGTATGAATTAAAGTATTTGGTAATCGGGAGATCAGGTATGTCCATGCGGAGTGGGAGAGGGCGTTCAGCTAAACAATAGCCCCGTCTACGTTTGGTCTCGCCGATGTACAACAGTCCACACCTTGAACAATGGATGCAATAGTTGAGTTTGGAGGAGGTGCAAGCGAATCGCTGCCTAACCTCAAATAACTATTGGAGTCCCAAGACAGTGTCGAGTGAGGAGGTATAGGGACAGGTGTTGTATCTCCTGTGGTTGCAGGAGAAGGTACCCGGGGAGTGGGTGGTTTGTGTGGGAAGGGATGAGTTCACTAGGGAGTTGCAGGGGGAACGGTCTCTACAGAAAGGGGGTGAAGATGGGAAGATGTGATTAATGGTGGGATCCTGTTGGAGTGAAAATGTCAGAGGATTATGTGTTGTATGCGACGGTTGATGGGGTGAAAGGCAAGGACTAGGGGACTCTGCCCCTGTTGCGACTAGGGCGAGGAAGTTGATGAAGTCCATGAGTTCTGCATGGGTTCAGGAAGTAGCACCAACACAGTCGTCAATGCAAAAGATATAGAGTTCGGGAATAGGGTCAGTGTACGCCTAGAGCAGGGATTGTTCAACGTACCATTCAAAGAGGCAAGCATAGCTGGGGCCCATGCTCGTGCCCATAGCTATGCATTGATTTGTAGGAATTGGGAGTCAAAGGAGAAGAATGGGCAACTTGCAGCCCAGTGGTATGAATATTGATTTCTCTAACCTTGCATCCAATCTCTCCATCCCTCTCACACCCAAGTCATACCAGCTTCAAAGTAGTCTTGAGTCTCATTGTTGTGTCGTTCTCACCTAGCACACAGCTAACAATGGCCTGTTTCCTTAATCATCGTTACTTGTTTGCATATCTTTAATTCATTTGTTCTATATCTCTCATCACCGTCTATATCTCTCGTTTCCCTCTACCCTAACTCACTCTGAAGGAGGGTCTCAACTCAAAACATCACCTATTCATTTTCTCCAGAGATGTTGTCTGACCCGCTTACTTCACATTTTAGTGCCTTTCTTCAGTTTAAATCAGCATCCGTAGTTCCTTCCTACAGATTATAATTAGAGTTACTTCCATTTATTAGAAAGGTTTGAATTCCAGTTGAAAGTGTAGATGCCAACTCACTCAAATAACAAAAACCCAAAACCCAAATACAATCAGCTAAGTACTTAATGTTCTACAGAAATAGCAGCAAATAACGAGTTACCTGAAAACCCAGTTTCTGCAGAACACGGGCTAATCTTCGAGCACCAGTTTTTGCATCTTCTTCACTAAATTGTGATTTACAGAAAAAGATTGTATCACATATTAGAGCCCCAATGTACATCACATGGGAAGTCTTTGACAATAGAATGTACAAATCTTATGATCAGACAAAAAAAGACATCAAGTCAAATGAAACAATGGGACAGAGTCTTGTTAGGGTACCGTTGGTCACGCATTATGAATTATTTCATAAGGAACTATGTACAAAATGCATTTTTGTCTTCACCTGCTCTATATCCTCACCAACAACAAACTTCACCCGCTGTTCTGAACACCAGGAGACTGCAGACAGGAATGTATGGTGTGAACATAGCAACTAAATACCCACATCAATTACGTCATGTTAGAGCCAAAACTCATATCTAACACACAATGTATCTTGTAACACTTAATGCTCCCTTGTGACTAAGTTGCTTTCACCGGAATATTAACATACACAAATTCCTGGCAAAAATGTTAATACTCTGACAATTACTTACATATATTTGGGAGGGGCAAGTAGTACTTCCTCTGCCTATGATGTTGAAAACATGTAATTCAGTCAATTACAAAATTTGGGAATTTTGTTACCAATGATCAAAATGAAACTACTGGATTGTTAGGGATGAAAATCTGGTATCCCATATACAACTTCAGCAATGTTTTATTCGTTGGTATTTATGCGATATGCGCATCACTGACAAGGACAGCTTTTAAAGCCCAAACCCAATTGCCTTTGAGGTGTTAGTGAGTTTCTTCTTTTGTGTACCCCCCCCCCTTCTTCTTGAACCAAAGGACTTTTGTACATAATATTTCCATCTAAATGAATTCAATAGCAAAATTCAGTTGTACGTAACTGTACCCCAACAAGACACTGTTCCCCGGTCTCATTTGACAATGTCAGCTTTTTAATGTAATAATTAGATGTCAATGATTTGTTGGGTCTAGATAATTCCTAGATTTGCACAATGACAATGGAGGATCAGTGATATCCTAAATCAGTACAATGTGTGGCCAATGGGGTACTTATGGCATTCCAAGCCCTTGCTATTCTAGTCCATGATTGTATAGGTGACAGATTTGAAAGGTGTTGCCAAAAATAGACTAACTGATTAACTGCAATGACGTTGAGCAGCAACATTAACAGTGAGTAAATATTCAGGATGGTGGCTGGGATGTTAATCATGAAGGTTGCTTTGCACTAGATCGGTCAAGTTACTTGAGGATTGTTGGCAGATGCTTTCATACAGTTCAAAGGCAAGTATTCCATCTCGCCATTGATATTGCATGCAAACTATAGAATGAATTTGAAAAGTCAGGAGATTATTACAGGATACTCAACCTCTTTTGCAGCCACAGTATTTGGTGGATGCTCCAAGTAAATTTCTGGTCAATGGGAACCTGAGTGTATCAATGGAGGACTCACTGACGGTAGCACAATAAAGTTAAGGACAGGTAGATTTTATTATTTCTTGTAGGAAATGTTAATTTGCTGGAAATTAGGGAACAACACTACTTATCTGTCCATGCAAGCATGAGCCATTCCATTTTCTAAGGATTTGCAAATGCAATTGAACACCAGCAACATCTGCTCTGGCCTTATTGAGGACGGATGAAACAGTTAAAACTTGCTGGCTCTAGCGCATAGTTTGAAAAACAAGTACAGTAACGTCCTGGGATTGGGACGATAGATGTCCAACAACCACTACCATCTTTAGTAGCCGGTGTATAGTTTGATAATAGGAAGGATGTAATTAGGCTAGAGAATGCAAAAAATGTTCAAGGACAAGCTGTAAGAAGAGACTAAATAGACTGGGACTGTTCCCTGGAGCAAAGGAGGCCGAGGGTTAACCTAATAGAGGTTTATAAAATCATGAGGGCCAGAGATAAGTTTTTACCTTGTAGCTCCAGTGCATATAATTTTCCCTGAAGACCAAATTGTTGCCGTTATTCTGGGTTTCCTCAATTTCATTAACACCTTCTGCAAACAATTATAACAAAATATTAGCAATATGGTGCCTTAGTCAAAGAATTCCTGCTAAATTTAACGCAAACATAAATTTACACTTTAATTCAATCTGGATCACGAGTGTACAAAACTGACATCGGCCAGTCTTGCAAGTTCTTGCATATAACGAGTCTCTAAATGTGATCCGTTTTTGACTCTGCCCAACATTTCTCATTTTATATTAAATCACCATGAATTAGTGCAATTCTGATTTATCCAATAATTTTAAGCACATAGCTATTGCCTTATTCTCAAAATGTTATTCATCTAATCATTTTTGCCAGATGCAAATTTTGCCTAATGGAGGATGGGGTTGGATTAAGGTTTCAGATTTTAATATTTTATTGATTTTGTTACTACAATGGACACAATTGCTAATTAATAACAGCTAAATCAATATTTTGCATGCAAGAATCAAAACTACATGCAAAACACCTACTAAAATAATGAATACTGTAAATATTTTTTCAAAAGGTATTGAGGATCTGTGCTTGCAAAATAAACAAACAGTTCCATAGAATGAAATGGAGAAGGAAGATACTCTTGTATTAAAAAGGAAATTGAAGTAGACTGATTCCCTCAGAATTGAAAGTTTCAATTAAATATTTGACCCTACTTTCAATTTATATCTCTTGGCATTCTTACCATTTTAAAATATATTCACCCATGAAACTTTCAACTCAGAGGGGTTAACAATTACAGATTACTATCATCCATGGCTGAAAAATTGCCTGCTCATATCCTTCCAAAAAGCTTCAGTTGAAATTTAAAATTATATTCTCCTGTTCATGGGCTTGGAGAAATCACCCATTTAATACAAACTCTTTATAATTTTAAACATACAAATTAGATTATTTTCCAATCCTTAAAACGTAGAAGTTAAATATTTCCTCATAATGTAACCTTAAGCCACAAGAACATTCTGATGAATTTGCCAATGTATTTTTCCTGCAGCATGCTAAGAAGACTGACATAGGTGGTGGGGAAGATTATAAAAGATGAAATAGCCGCACATTTGGATAGCAGTAACAGGATCGATCCGAGTCAGCATGGATTTACAAAGGGGAAATCAAGCTTGACTAATCTTCTGGAATTTTTTGAGGATGCAACTAGGAAAATGGTCAAGGGAGTCAGTGGATGTAGTGTATTTGGACTTTCAGAAAGCATTTGATAAGGCCCCACATAGGAGATTAGTGGGCATAATTAGGGCACATGGTATTGGGGGTATAGTGCTGACATTGATAGAAAATTGGTTGGCAGACAGGAAACAAAGAGTAGGGATTAAAGGGTCCCTTTCAGGCAGTGACTAGTGGGGTGCCGCAATGCTCGGTGCTGGGACCGCAGCTATTTACAATATACCTCAATGATTTGGATGAAGGGATTCAGCTCTCCTCCCCACAACTACAACTAGTCTGAAGAAGCGTCTCAACCCAAAACGTCACCTATCCATGTCCTCCAGAGATGCTGCCTGGCTTGAGTTACTCCAATGCTTTGTTTCAATAAAAAAGGAATCAAGAAGCTCTGGGCTAAATTTGAAGTCAATGGGCGCTGCAGAAAACACTCAAACGGCTGGAGTCATAGCTCACACAATGGAAGACGACAGTGATTACAAACTTAAAGCATACGGTATTACAAACTTAAAGCATACGGTATTACAAACTTAAAGCATACGGTATTAGGGGTTCAGTATTGATGTGGATAGAGAACTGGCTGGCAAACAGGAAGCAAAGAGTAGGAGTAAACGGGTCCTTTTCACAATGGCAGGCAGTAACTAGTGGGGTACCGCAGGGCTCAGTGCTGGGACCCCAGCTATTTACAATATATATTAATGATCTGGATGAGGGAATTGAAGGCAATATCTCCAAGTTTGCGGATGACACTAAGCTGGGGGGCAGTGTTCGCTGTGAGGAGGATGCTAGGAGACTGGCAAGGTGACTTGGATAGGCTGGGTGAGTGGGCAAATGTTTGGCAGATGCAGTATAATGTGGATAAATGTGAGGTTATCCACTTTGGTGGCAAAAACAGGGAAAGCAGACTATTATTTAAATGGTGGCCGATTAGGAAAAGGGGAGATGCAGCGAGACCTGGGTGTCATGGTACACCAGTCATTGAAAGTAGGCATGCAGGTGCAGCAGGCAGTGAAAAAAGCGAATGGTATGTTAGCTTTCATAGCAAAAGGATTTGAGTACAGGAGCAGGGAGGTTCTACTTCAGTTGTAACAGGGTCTTGGTGAGACCACACCTGGAGTATTGCGTACAGTTTTGGTCTCCAAATCTGAGGAAGGACATTATTGCCATAGAGGGAGTGCAGAGAAGGTTCACCAGACTGATTCCTGGGATGTCAGGACTGTCTTATGAAGAAAGACTGGATAGACTCGGTTATACTCTCTGGAATTTAGGAGATTGAGAGGGGATCTTATAGAAACTTACAAAATTCTTAAGGGGTTGGACAGGCTAGATGCAGGAAGATTGTTCCCGATGTTGGGGAAGTCCAGGACAAGGGGTCACAGCTTAAGGATAAGGGGGAAATCCTTTAAGACCGAGATGAGAAAGACTTTTTTCACACAGAGAGTGGTGAGTCTCTGGAACTCTCTGCCACAGAGGGTAGTTGAGGCCAGTTCATTGGCTATATTTAAGAGTGAGTTGGATGTGGCCCTTGTGGCTAAGGGGATCAGAGGGTATGGAGAGAAGGCAGGTACGGGATACTGAGTTGGATGATCAGCCATGATCATATTGAATGGCGGTGCAGGCTCGAAGGGCTGAATGGCCTACTCCTGCACCTAATTTCTATGTTTCTATGTTTATGTGATTGTCAGAGACCAATCAATTTAGATCTAGAATATTATAGCAGGAATTCCTCGGGGCAATGTCTATGGGCCAACCATGCTCATACATGACCTTCCTTCCATCTCAAGGTCTGAATTTGAGATGTTTACCAAGATTGCAATGTGCAACTTCATATGCAATGGTTGCAGTTTGCTTGATCCTTTTAAACACATTTGGTCCCAGTTTTGTGGGCTGCTCTCAAATACATTGGGCCCTGTTTTGTGTGATTCCTTTAAACACATTAGATTTACTGGAAAATGGATTGCATGTGAATTAAAAGAGTGTTGGGAGCTAAGTAATATCCAATATTCAGCGAATTAAGCAATAAATACAACCTTTACTGAAGTGATCAGTGAATTACTTTGGCATTTAGAAAATTTGAAAAATAACATTAATATATCAGATCCTTGTAAAGTGATATACCACGGCTTATTGCAGCATTAAGAATATCAGATGGTTTCCAGCAAGGAATACAATGGAAGATTGGCTCAAACTAGAACTTACCCCAACATCTCTTTTGTAGATCACATTTGTTCCTTCCAGTGCAATCTTGCGCAGATTTAAATGGCATCTTGTTTTAAAGACACAGACCACATTTGTTATCAAAATATCCAGTGCAACATCATTGTCTGGTTCCATGGGTATGGCTTGTGATCCAACTGACCAACAGACTGCATACCATCTAGATAGTGCTGCACTAAAGTAGAACAACATGTTAATTTGACATGTTTATCAAAATGATGCACATCAAAGTAACAAACATTCACCTCAAAAGGTGAAAGAAATGAGGTGTTGCATTTTGGAAAGTCTAACATGGGCAGGAACTACACAGTGAATGGTAGGGCCCTGGAGAGTGTTGTAGAGCAGATGGAACTAGGAGTGGAGTCGCAGGTAGATACAGTGGTCAAAAAGGGTAGGGCAGCACATTGGCCTTCATCAGTCAGAGTATTGAGTATTGGTCATGTTGTAGTTGTATAAGACATTGGCAAGACCGCATTTAGACAGGGCTCGAAATTAGCGGTTGCTCAGGTGCCAATGACCACTCAAAGTGCCGCCGGGCAACTTAAACGAAAAGTAATTTTGCCCGGCTTGGCACGCAAATACTAGTTTATACCGATAGACACAAAAAACTGGAATAGCTCAGCGGGTCAGGCAGCATCTCTGGCGAATAAGAACGTGACGTTTCGTGTCGGCGGCGGCACTATTGCGGGACAAAGATACCAGGAGCGAATGACGGGCCCCA
Source organism: Okamejei kenojei (assembly GCA_035221665.1). Lineage (NCBI taxonomy): Eukaryota > Metazoa > Chordata > Chondrichthyes > Rajiformes > Rajidae > Okamejei > Okamejei kenojei. Next base: position 97,664,262 of record CM069135.1, read on the forward strand.
CACAGCTGCCGCGATAGCGGCTCCACCGCCTCCTCGTCCCGCACCCCGCCCGGTGGAAGGAGGCCTCCCCGCTATCACTCTGATAACGGCCACTGCTTAGAAATCTGTTAACGACACTTTCAAAGCAACCCCTCTCGCACGCCGAGGTAGGGAGGGAGGGAGGGAGGGAGAGAGAGAGAGAAAGAGAGGGAGAGGGAGAGGGAGGCCTCCTTCCGCCGTCTGAAGCAGCTGCACCAATAGCTATAGGATCTTTCAGCTGCACCGCTCGGCCCCGCACCTTCCTGTCAGCTGGCGGAGGAGGGGAGGCGGTGGCGAGAAGATCCCAACCGACACCCCCTTTGGCGGCGGCGCTTTGGCGTTGGACAGGGACGGCCAAGGCAGCGGGGCGATGTTGTCCGAGGTGTGCTGACCTTCCTCCCTCCCCACCTCATCTGCCTCCCCCCCCCCCTCTCTCGTACACCCCCCTCCACCCCTCTTATCCTGAGACCCCTCCTCTCCATCCTGCACTGATCCCCATTCCGTCCACTATTCAGTCCTCACTGACATCCCCTTTGCTCCCCCCCCCCCCCCCCAATCTATTCATCACCCTACCCACCTCATTGATTCTCCTGCCACCCACCCCCCCCCCATCCATCCTACACTGGTCCCCCAATTCATCCTGTACTAATCCCCCTCCCATCCATCCTGCACTTCTCCCCCCCATTCATACTGCATGATCCTCCCATTTGTCCCGTACTGACCCACCCCCCATTTACCATGCACCATCCCCCATCCATCCTGTAGTGATCTCCCATTCATCTTTTACTGATCCCCTCATTGATCCTGTACTGATCCCCTCATGCATCCTGTAATGATCCTCCATTCATCCTGCATAGACCCTCCGATCCACAATGTCCTGACCCCCCCCCCCCCCCCCCCCCCCCCCCATTCACGCGGTACTGATCCCCACCATTCACCCTGTACTGATTCCCCCTATTAAAGACGAATGAGAGGAACAGTCTGAAGACGGGTCTCGACCCTACAACGTTGCCTATTTCCTTCGCTTCATAGATGCTGCCTCACCCACTGGGTTTCTCCAGCATTTTTGTCTAACCCCATTCATCCTGTACTGATCCCCCCCCCCAATCCATCCCGTACTGAACCCCCCCCATTCAACACCATAGACCTCCCCCGTGCTCTCCCCTCACAATTTTACATACTCCAACCAACACTTACTAATTCACCTGCCTCAATCCATCCATTCCACACCGATTACCTTCACAACCACCCCCGGCCATCTATTCACCCCGCATTGATTCACACACCCCTCCCAGACCCTATTGCGCTTCATGGTCTTCAGAGCGAACATTGACTATGTTTGATAACGGAATGCAATCAAATGTGTTTTAATTCCCAATGTTATTATTTCTTTTGACACCTTTAAACATATTTGCAAAAGAAAATTTTCTGCAGTTATGTCCTTTGGCCATCTCTTGTCAGTTGGTGTAATGTTTAACCTGTCTGATGGGTATAGTCGGTTTTAACAACTATTATCATAAAATGCCTTTAGAAATTTCCTTGCGACCTCTATATTTTGCTATGGATTAATTGTGGGAAGCGAGAGTGTTTCTGTACCAATAGCAATAACGACCCCATGCTAAGGCCAAGTCATGACAATTTTTGGTCCTTCACAGAGATCATGCTTGCATCAATCTGTAGTGTGCATGGTTAAGCATATATGTTACCATGGTCCAGGATTTATTGACACAGGTTGGTCATATGCTGAATAATCCAACCACATTTTTGTTTGGAAGTGGAAAGAATTTTGTTACTAATTTTAAAACCCTCACGCACCACTGCTCTTTGCATGCTCAAGTTGGATAGTTTGCCCTGTCCACCCGCAGACTCCATCATTGGCATATCCTTATTTATAAGACTATCTTCTGTATTCTCCCTTCATATCTGCAGAAGTATGTAATTCGAAAAAGCACAGGAACTTATCAGCTCCGCTCTGAGGACTTGTTCTTACTAACTGTACCTAATGTCCGTACTGAACTGGGGAAAAGGGCATTTAGTTATGCTGTTCCCTTCGCATGGAACCAGCTGCAGAATAAACTGAATCTTAAGGAGCTGGTTTCTATAAACAGATTTAAATCTCTTAATGATGTTGAAGCAGGCTCTTCTGTCTGTACATGCTTTGTTTGATGATGTTATGACTGTATTTATATGTTCTCTGTTGTTTTTAAATTATTGTCTGTAACTGGGAAACCGTGCTGCTGCCTGTCTTGGCCAGGACTCTCTTGTAAAAGATATTTTTAATCTCAATGAGACCTCTCCTGGTTAAATAAAAATTAAAAAAATAGAAATTGCATTAATGGCAATGTGTAAAAAGAGTTGAGATATTGTATTATAATTGTGCTGCATGTCATTGTGGTATATATCATGTCTTGATTGGTGAATATGTTTAGTTTGTGAGTTATTTGAAGCAGAAATAATATGTGAATGTAGACAAAAGTACTGGAGAAACTCAGCGGATGCAGTAGCATCTATGGAGCGAAGGAAATAGGCAATGTTTTGGGCCGAAACCCTTCTTTTTTATTCTGATGGGTCTCACTTAACAAGTGAGAGTATTGTGTGCAGTTCTGAGCACGTTTTGGGGAAAATGTTGTTAAGCTGGAAAGGGTACAGAGAAGATTTACGAGGATGTTGCCAGGACGAGAGGGTCTAAGCTGTAGGGAGAGGTTAGGTAGGCTGGGACTCTATTCCTTGGAGCACAGGATGATGAGGGGTGATCTGATAGAGGTGTATAAAATCATGAGGGGGATAGATTGGGTAGATACAGAGTCTCTTGCCCAGAGAAGGTGAATCAAGGACCAGAGGAAATAGCTTTAAGGTGAAAGGGAAAAGATTTAATAGGAATCGGAGGGGTAACTTGCTCACACAAAGGGTGGTGGGTGTATGGAACAAGCTGTCAGAGGACATGGTTGAGGCAGGGACTATCTCAACGATTAAGAAACAGTTAGACAAGTACATGGATAGGACAGGTTAGGATATGGACCAAACGCTCTAAAAGCTGGGATATGTTGGCCTGTTTGGACAAGTTCACAGCAGCGCAAATCAAAATGATAATTTTCTGGTAATACACGCGAGGCAATGAATAGAAAAATACTCACCATGGTCAGTTGGGCAACCAAATCTTAATATCGGAGTGAAAGGCAAATGTAAACAATGCCAAGCAGCAAGCAAACCTGTAAATAAAATGCCATTTACCAGTAAGTTTTATGTCTGATAAATAAAAATGCATTCAAACTACGAAATACAAATAATGTGGCCACTTACAGAAATCATTATAAAAATAATTTTGTTGCAATAGACACTTGAATACCAGCTTGAGCACCAAAAATGGCGTCCTATTGCTACGTTTAAGAAACAAGTACATGGATAGCACAGGTTTAGAGGGATATTGGCCAAACGCAAGCATGTGGGTCTAGTGCAAATGAGACATGTTGGTCGATGTGGGAAAGTTGGGCCAAAGGGCCTGTTTCCACTTTGTATGACTGTCTCTGAGTATTAGAAATAGACACATCTTTAAACTAGCAGAGAAAAAGAAAATCAGTCAGGTAAATGCATAGAAACTGGATTAATTTGCACTTTTTGGTAAATCATGTACTAATTTCTTGGTCCCAACCATTGGAAAAGCTGGACTAGAAACATAGAAAATAGGTGCAGAAATAGGCCATTTAGCCCTTCGAGCCAGCATCGCCATTCATTATGATCATGGCTGATCATTCAAAATCAGTACTCCTTTCCTGCTTTCTCCCCATATTCCTTGAATCCGTTAGCCCCAAGAACTATATCTAACTCTCTTGAAAACATCCAGTGAATTGGCCTCCATTGCCTTCTGTGGTGGAGAATTCCACAGATTCACAACCTTCTGGGTGAAAACATTTTTCCTCATCTCAGTCCTAAACAGCCTACCCCTTATTCTTAAACTGTGACTCCTGGTTCTGCCCCCCCCCCTCCCCCCCAACATTGATAATATTTTTCCTGCATCTAGCCCGCCCAATCCCTTAATTTTATGTGTTTCTATAAGATCTCCTCTCATCCTTATAAATTCCGGCGAATACAAGCCCAGTCAACCCATTCTTTCATCATATGTCAGTCCCGCCATCTCAGGAATTAAACTGGTGAACCTACGCTGGACTCCCTCAATAGCAAGAATGTTCTTCCTCAATTAAGAGACCAAAACGCCACACAAAACTCCAGATGTGGTCTCACCAGGGCCCTGTTCATCTGCAGTAGGACATCCTTGCTCCTATACTCAAATCCTCACTATGAAGGCCAACATGCCATTTATTTTCTTCAATGCCGGCTGTCATTGCACCTCCCCTTTTCCTAATCTGATACCATTCAGATAATAATCTGCCTTCTTGTTCTTGCCACCAAAGTGGATAACCTCACAAACTTGGAGGTATTACATTTATTCCCTTTGTCCAAATCGTTAATATATATTGTAAATAACTGGGGTCCCAGCACTGAGCCTTGTGCCACCCCACTAGTCACTGCCTGCCATTCTGAAATGGACCCATTAATCCTACTCTTTGCTGCCTGTCTGCCAACTAGTTCTTTAACCATGTCAATATCCTACCCCCAATATCATGTGCTCTAATTTCACACACTAATCTCGTGTGGGACACTGTCAAAGGCTTATTAAAAGCCCAGATACACCACATCCACTGGCTCTCCCTTTTTCATTCTACTTGGTACATCTTAAAAAAATTCCAGGATAGTCAAGCATGATTTCCCCTTCATAAATCCATGCTGACGTTGACCAAATGCACTGCCATTACATCTTTAATAATAGACTCGAGCAACTTACCCACTACCGATGTCAGGCTAACTGGTCTATAATTCAATTTTCTCTCTCCCTCCTTTCTTAAAAATTGGAGTTAAGGGCCTGTCACACTTAGGCGACTGCCAGGGACTAGTTTTAATGGAATTCACCTACGACACCTAGCGACAATCTAAGACAACACCTACGTCAACCAAAGACAGCAGAAAAATGTTCAACATGTTGAAAATTTTGCGGCAGTCACCTGTAGTCGACCCAATTTTTTTTTTTTTTTAAATCGCCCAAGTGGGGCAGGCCCTTTACATTAGCTACCCTCCAATCCATAGGAACTGATCCAGAGTCTATGGAACATTGGAAAATGATCACCAATGCATCCACGATTTCTAGGGCCACTTTCTTGAGTACTCTGGGATGCAGACCCGAGGAATCATCTGCCTTCAGTCCCAACAGTTTACCAAACACCATTTCTTGACTAATGTGGATTCCCTCCAGTTGCTCCCTCACACTAGATCCCCGGTCCCCTTGGAAATTGATTGCGTCTTCCTTAGTGAAGACAGAACCAAAGTACTTGTTTTACAGATCACCAAGGAGTATATCATGCAAAAATCATGTAATTTGACGTCACCCACCTTGTTTTCGTATTTCAGAAATTCCATCCTATCACAAGTGGTAAAAAACTAATTGGTTTTAGTCCTCAACTCAGATTAGTGCCTGATTTCTGGCCCCACAATGGGCAGCGATAGGATGCCATAATATCCCTCCCACTTTGCCCTTGCAGTATTCCTCATCTGCATGCATTTTTATATGGTGACAACACTTCAACTGCATTGACCTACTTTCCAGTGGGTACATGAGATGGCAGCTGCAAACACAGGCTGCAGTTACTACCAAAGCATAAATTAGATTTGAATGCCTCTTATAGAATAGGTGACGTTTCAGGTCAAAACCTTTCTTCAGTCTGAAGAAGGGTCTCGACCCAAAACGTCGCCTATTCCTTATCTCCAGAGGTGCTGTCTGGCCCACTGAGTTACTCCAGCTTTTTGTGACTATCTTCAAAATAATATCACTGTCTTCTCAGGTCACCCCCCCCCCCCCCCCCCATCTTGTGACCTTAATTACATTAACTTGGCTCGTTTCGTCAGACCACAATGCTCACATGGGCAACATTAGAATCCTGGAACAGATATATGAACCAGGAGCAGATCACTTGGCCACTCAACCCTGCTCCTTCATTTTAGAACATCACAGCTGGCCATGACTTTAACCAGCACTCATTCCCCCAATCTACTCAATTACCTTTCATCCACTCACTTATCAGGAACCTACAAATTTTACTTTCCAGATATTCAAAGACTCCTCTTTCACTACCACTCAGATGCTGCATGACCAGCTGAGTTACTCCAGCACTCTGTCTTTCCTTGCCAAATATTATTCCTGGCGTTCAAACACCATGGCAGAGTTCCTTTCCCGAGCCTTAAACAGCTCCAGCTTACTTTTGTCATTCTGGGAATGGGAAACTGCATACGATTTGCTTTGAAATGCTTCTGATACGACACTGTAAACACGCAAGCTTTTCTTCATTACAACGCTAAAAACATTCAGCCTCAGTAGACACGGAATCAGAGTCATTGCTTCAGGTCCAGGATCTGACAGTCTTTGATTTGAAACAATAACTGTTTCTCCTTCCACATGTTTTGCTTGACCAGAGGGCAGCAGAGAATTGTTCCCCAACAGTGCCAGTGACCCAGGTTCAACTCTGACCTCGGGTGCTATCTGTACATACCACCAGGGGGCACTGCACGTTGGCAGCCTTTTCTTCAATCTTTTACCTTGCCAGAGATGCAATTGTGTTCTGCACCGTATCTCTGGTCACTCTGCGACCTAACATCACGGAGCTGGCGGGTTTGCTTGGGACCAACTTTGAGCTCCACTGCGGGGACGTGGACTTACCATCTGAGCAGACCCCTTGCCTGGGATCGACGCTCCAACTGTGGCCTGCGCATGTCACCATCGAGGAGCTCGCAGTCTCAGGTAGAGACCGATGACTGGAAGCTCCAAACAACGCAGAAGGTTTCGACCAGCCCCGACCCGGGGTCTGATCGCCCGGCGCGGGGGAGCTGAGATCCCCCACCCATGCAGGAGCTTGATCGCTCTGATCGCCTGCTACGGGAGCCAAGATCGGCCCATCAACGGAAGGCTCCCGACCGTGGGAGAACGGCCCGCGACCGTGGGAGAACAAGGGAAGAGATTTAACTTTTTTTTCCGCCTGCCATCACAGTGAGGAATGCGAAGGAGTCACAGTGGTGGATGTTTATGTAAAAAATGTATTTTGTGTGTTCTGTTCCTTTTATTGGTATGACTGTATGGCAAATTAAATTCCTTGTATGTTGCAAAACATACTTGGCTAATAAAGTATTATGATTATGATTATTACTGTGACCATGTGGGTTTTCTCCGGGTGTTCTGCTTTCCTCCCATATTCTAAAAACTTACACATTTGAAGGTTAATTGGCGTCTGTAAAAAAAATAATTGTAAATTGTCCCTAGAATGTGTAGAATACTGCTAGGGTACGGGGCGATTGCTGGTCAGTGCGGAGTTGGTGGGCCAAAGGGCCTGTTTCCGCACTGTATCTCTAAAATCTAAGTGTTTCCAGCATTTTGTGCTTTTATTACAAGAATACATTGCACGGTTTAAATAATCTATTAAATACGAAATTGGTTTCAAAACAGTAATAAAAATGTATACCAAAACAACCTTTCAACATTTAAATAACTGCATGTCCTCCTCTAAACAGGTTTTTATTTGCATACCAAACATACAACACTCATTAATGTAGCAGGAATCTTGCCAAATTAATTACAAATTTGTTATGAGATATAGAAACAAAGGCTATGCTACAGCATACAAGAAGCCCATTTGATTTGCTTCTATTTCAATTCTTTCCTGGAATTATTCAAATTTAATTCCACTGTTCTGCACAAGCCCAAGACTTGATGCCAACAACTTTTGAATATTTTTTATTAGTTGTAAATACATATTAATAGAAAATACTTCTTACATACATTCGTAATATTATTAATATTACCATTTAAGACTTTATATTGCTATACTTTTTTTTAATAAGTAAGAAAAGATAGAGAAAAATAATAGAGATAAAAAATCGAAAATAAGGAAGTGAATGGAGTATTAAAAAGTTATCCATCGTTGGAGATATATCCATGATTTGTTATATGTAATTCTTCATCTATTCCATTATTCAGGTTTCAGTCAAGCTCTCGCACCAAGCCATTTTGACCCTTTAGATATTCAATGTATGGAGACTATATTCCTCTGAAAAGATCCAACCTGTCCATTAGGACGAGCCTCAATCTTTCCAGATGGAGTGTCTCCGACATTTCTGTATTCCACATTTTGATTCTGGGGGATGTAGGACCTTTCCAGAATTTTAATATTAATTTTTCGCAATTATTAAACTATAATCAATAAAAATTCTTTGATTCGTTGTAATTAATTGATCTGTTTCCAGTATTTCCAGTATTATTAACTTTGAGTCAGGAGTCAGGTTCATATTAACAACATTTGAAATTATCCTAAATATTTCTATCCAAAATTTTGTAATTTTTACACAATTTGTAAATGAGTGTGTCAAGTTAGCTTCTAATTGCTGACATTTATCACATATGGCAGATACATTTGGAAAAATGTTATGTAGTTTGGATTTTGAGTAATGTAGTCTATGTAATATTTTAAATTGTATAAGAGAGTGTCTAGCATTTAACGAACAGTGGTGTATGTGTTGTAAACTTTCATCCCATACTTCTGGCCTAATAATTTGACCTAATTCGTTTCCCCATGATTGTCTATATTTCTGTTAATGGGACATCATTTTCCAATAGGATATTATAAATCTATGATATCAATTTTTCTGTGTTCGGATGTTTATTTAGACAATCATCTAAAATTTCTGTCTTTCTACTTCTAATTTCCTGTGCGTTTGCTTTTACATAGTCTCTAATTTGTAAGTATCTAAAATAATCTTTTGAATGTAATCCATAAATGTGTTGTAATTCTTGAAATGAAAGGAAAGAATTTTCCCTGTAGAGATCTCCCGTCTTATTAATTCCCTTATTTTTCCATTGTAAAAAGCCTTTATCCATCATTGAAGGTTTAAATGTAACATTATTTACAATGGTAAGGGCTAGTGGTATAGATTTCAATTTTAATGTTTTCTTTATTTGTTTCCAGATATGTATTCCACTTTCTATTATAGAGTTTTCACTATAGGTTTTCTGACCTAAATTAATATTGGCAAATATTATCGAACTAATTTCAAAAGGAGAACAATCTTCTTTTTCCATTTTTAACCAAATTGGTTGTTTATCTGTCTCTACTAACCAAAAATTCATATTTTTAATATTAACTGCCCAGTAATAAAACAAAGTTTGGTAGTGCTAAACCTCCATTTATTTTTGATTTACATAAATGTTTTTTATTTATTCTGTGGCTCTTATAATCCCAAATAAAGTTGGTAACTAAAGAGTCCACCTTCCTAAAGACATTTTAGGAAGATATATCGGAATTAATTGGAAAAGATATAGTAATTGCATTGATTACATTAATTTTACTGATTCCAACAACTTGTGTGTGGATGGCCTACATTTGCCACGTGAAATCCAATCTCTTAATCCATTGATGACATCAGAATTTGCATTTCTGCAAAAACACAACCTATTGCTAGGCATCAATTCATGGGATTTCTGCCATTAGTCTATCATATCTGCAGAGATAGCATATAAGGAAGCGAAAACAGTTTTAATGGAGACAAGGAATTGCAAATGCTGGAATCCTGTGTCGAATATGGAATGCTGGAGTAACTCCATGCACCATGCTAAGTAAAAATATACAGGATTTATGTAAAAGCTGAAATGCCATGTTTGAAAATTATTAATGTCGTATTTACAATGCACATATAATTAAATGCTCTAAACACAAAGTGCTGGAGGATGCCTGACTCACTGAGTTCCTCCAGGACGGCTTTGCTCCAGATTGTAGCATCTGCAGTTCCTGGTGTCTCCATATATAATTTGTTATTTTTCTGAATAGAATTATTTACCAAGCAATAATAGTGGTTTAGCACACATCTAAAATGCAGACACATCTTACAATAAAGCAGGCAATTTTTAGTACATTTAGTGCACGTCATGTCAGGTCATGCCATTTCCCCATAATTTATCGGAAAGTTGCTAACAGACTGAATAAATCTGAACTACAACAGAGCTGACTGTATTAAAAACAACCACTGAAATACAAATTTTACAATAAATCTTGAGTAATAATGTTGGTATATGTATTTTCACATTGGGTCTGTATTTCTGTCATTTAATGTTTCAAACTGCACTGCTTACAATACTGTCTCAACTTTTCACCTTGAAAATTTTGGATATTGGGCCCCTCATACCACTACCCAACTGCCTTATAGCGATTCATTCTAAGCCAACATAGATATTCAAATTATAGTAATGGCCTAAGATCTAACTATCATCCCTAGTCTGGCTCACAAATAGATCAATCATTTGGATTAAATTGCATGCGTTTCAGCATTAGCTAACAATAAGAAACTACAAGTACCTTCTGGAAATCCATGGACATATTCTTGTTCATTGTCTTATTGAATTGAAAAAATACAGTTTGGAAACAGGCACTTGGACGATTAATCACATAAGGATATGTGCAGCGTATGTGTAGGAAAGAACTGCAGATGCTGGTTTAAATCAAAGGTAGACACAAAATGCTGAAGGAACTCAGCAGGACAGGCAGCATCTCTGTAGAGGAATGGGTGACGTTTTGGGTCAATAGACAATAGGTGCTGGAGTAGGCCATTTGGCCCCTCGAGCCAGCACCGCCATTCAATGTGATCTTGGCTGATCATCCCCAATCAGTACCCTGTTCCTGCCTTTTCCCCATATCCCCCAACTCCGCTATCTCCAAGAGCCCTATCTAGCTATCTCTTGAAAGTATCCAGAGAACTGGCCTCCACTGCCCTCCGAGGCAGAGAATTCCACAGGTCAAGACAATTCTTCAGCCTGATGTCTTTTTCAGTGTATGTCTTTGTTACAAACAGAGACTTGTGGGTGTGTAGATCCCACCATTAGGGGTAGTGGCGGTGTCAGCAGATAAGGTATTGCCATTTTAGAGGCTTTTAGATGGGTATATGGATATTGCTGGAAATTTAAGGAAATAGGTCATGCGCAGGCAGAAGAGATTAGTTTACCTATCTTGGCATCATGTTCAGCACAAACAATGTGGACCAAAGGCATGTTCCTGTGCTTTAATGTTCAACGCTCTAGATCATGCAAATGCTTCTTTCTCAACTATTTTGCAAACCTCACGAAGGAAGCCATCCTATTTTAAACATTTGTTTTATTTTAGTGCTATTATTTTGTTTATTTCTAATATTTTGCTTAATTTAATATTTCATACATATTTTTGCAGTTAAAACTTGAAAGACTAGTATTGACATATGTTTTTAATTATTTTATCAGGCAGCCCCAAAACACTTAAAAGTTAATGATGCACTTTGATGAAACACAGGCAGATAATTTGCCCAGAACAGCCACTCTTGGGCGATAAACACTCAAGTACTAATAAAAAAAATCAATATGAAATGCTTACACGTGTTCTCACTCCAGAGATGCTCTAGCATTGCCGACATTGTAAAGGCATTTGACAGGGCAGGCCACTCTGGAAGGTTAGATTGCATTGGATCCAAGGAGAGGTAGCTGTCTGGATAGAAAATTGGCTTCAAGGAAGAAAGCAGAAGGTAATGGTGGAAGGTTGCTTTTCAGACAGAAAGCTTGTGACTGGGGATATGCCTCAGAGTTTGGTGCTGGGCCCATTACTGTTTGTCAATGATTCGGATAAGAACGTACAAGACACGATTAGCAAGTTTGCGGAGGACACTAAAGTGGGTGGTATTGTAGATTCTGAGGATGGTTCTCAAAAATTGCAGCAGGATCGTGATCGGATGGGCAGGTGGGCTAAGGAATGGTTGATGGAAGAAGTGCGAGGTGTTGCATTTTGGGATGTCTAACAGAGGCAGGACCTATACAGTGAATGGCAGAGCACTGGAGAGTGTTGCAGAGCAGAGGGATTGTAAGATCATAAGTGATAGTAGTAGAATTAGGCCATTCAGCCCATCAAGCTACTCCACCATTCAATCATCTATCTCTCCATCCTAACCCAACTCTCCTCCCCTCGCCCCATAACCCATAGGAGTAGTACATAATTCCATGAAAGTTCCATCACAGGTAGATAGGGTGGTCTAAAAGGCTTTGGGCATTTTGGCCTTCATCTGCCAGAGTACTCAGTATAGAAGTTGGTAGGTTATGTTACAGTTATACAAGATATTGGTGAGGCCACATGTAGAGTATTGTGTTCGGTTTTGGTCACCATGTTATTGGGAAAATGTTGTCAAGCTGGAACGGGTGCCAATTTACAAGGATGTTGATAGGAATTGAAGGCTGGGGCTATAGTGGTTGAGCAGGCTTATTCCTTGGAGCTAAGGAGGAAGAGGGGTGATGTTATAGAAGTGTACATCATGAGAGGGATAGATTAGGTAAACGCAGAGTATTTTGCCCAGAGAAGGGGAATCAAGAAATTAAATTTAAGGTGAGGGGGGAAAGATTCAATGGGAATCCGAGGGACAACTTTTTTTTTACACCAAGGGTGGTAGGTATAGGCAACAACCTGCTGGAGAAGGTAGTTAAGGCAGGTATTACCATAACACTTAAGAGACATTTGTAAACGTACATGGATAGGATGGGTTTAGGGCGATATGGGCAAAGCTAGGGCAAGGGAGACTGGTCTAGATGGACCACATTGGTTGGCAATTTTGACCGTAGGGCCTGCTTCCATGTTGTATGACTCGGACTCTCTAACATCAGGCTGCCAGCACCTTCAGGCTTTCTTCACTTCTGGTGTACTTAAGGTACATTTGATCACTGTATAATTTCTGTATATACTGCCTCATGTTGCATCCAATACTGTGGATTTATCATGTCTTGCCTCTATTGACAGCTGACCATTACTCCCCATGTATAGAAATATAGATGTGCATATATTCATATAAAAGCATTAGCCACCCGTGATAATGTTGAAGGCCCAGCACATGCTGTTAACATGTCACATGAAAAAAAAAATTCTGTGGTGTGGTGGCGCCTAACAGCAGCGGTTGACTGCAGGCAGTCTGTCTTTTTTTTTATTTTTGTCTCTTTAAGGTAGGGGTGCGGGCGTGAGAAACCGTTTAATCTCTTCCCTATTCGGGGACCCGACTTTTTCCCCGTTGGGTCTCCGACGTCATTGGGCTTAACATCGTGGAGCCGTCTGTGGCATCCGGCCAGAACCAACCCGAGGACTCCAGTCACGGAGCCTGAGGATCTGCCATCGCAGAACGGGCCGACTTCGGAGCAGGTGGAGCTGTGGTGGCGCGCGTCTACGACCCGACTTCGGAGCTTCGAAGGCTCCGGCCGCAGGCCCTGTGGACAGTAACATCGGGAGCTCACAGGTCCCTGGTGGGAGACCGCTTTTCGGAGCTCCTGCAATGGCAACTTCTCCTGCTGGAATCGCGGGGTGAAATGACTTGGAGCAGGGCCTAACATCGCCCGGCTCGGCTTAACGGCCGTGGGACTTACCATCGCCCGCTAGGGGCTTTAACATCGGCAGCCCCAGTTCGGCTCGACGTTGCAGTTGGACTGCTGGACCGCGGGAGAAGAACAAGGGAAGAGATAAGACTTTTGCCTTCCATCACAGGGAGGTGTTGGAGATTCACTGTGATGGACGTTTGTGTTAAGTGTGGGTCTTGGGTTTTGTAATTGTTAAGACTGTAGAAAATGCAATTTTGTTCAAACCAAACAATGACAATAAAAAGGCATTCTATTCTTTTCTAGTCTTGCCTCTGACAGCTGACCATTACTCCCCATGTATAGAAATATAGATGTGCATATATTCATATAAAAGCATCAGCCATCCTTGATAATGTTGAAGGCCCAGCACATGCTGTTAACATATCACATGAAATATAAAATTCCGTAATAATCATCCACGCTTGCTGTGTAGTAACAAAACAAGCACAATTATGGCATGGAAACATTATTAATCAAAATGTTAATTAAAAAATTAGATGAATTTCTGAAGCAAATGTTTCTCAGTTATTGACAAGAAAACAAAATAAATGTAAATTGAACTGAATCCCAATCCACACAACAGTTCCATGCAAAATAAAGATAATATCAGCTAAGCATAGATAGGATGTGATGGGCCAGATGCATATTTTGTATTTCATAAATAAATACCCATGTCAGTTACCATAGAGTTATTAAAAACAGTAACTACTACCACCTAACAGCTCAAATCATTTTAAATTGTCACCAATTACAAAATGACTTGAGATGCCTGTACAAGTCTAAAGTATATGTTAAACAGCTGAAAATAGTCACCTCACAATAGAGGGACCACACGATGTACACATGGACAAATGTTTTCATATAGCAAGTCTTTCCATCAATAAACTTATGAAAAGGGAAAAATTATTATGGTAATCGATTTCACTTGCTTGAATTACCTACAGCACAGGACTTGCCTTTGGCAGGTGGGGCACTTTTATCAGCCATACATCAACCGCCGATTGGTGTTTCCATTATTTTTAAAGTGCAAGTTCTCTTAATCAGCAACTTCACCTGGTGCAACTAAGATCGACTTCAAGACAATCAACTCTAACATGGTTGTAGTGTCCTGCACACATCAACTAGATAAATCATTTAGCCATCAACTCCATGAAGTCATTTAGCCTTCACGCTAAGATAATAACCATAGAGACGATGCAAACTAGACAGTATCCGTCCATTGAGAGCTATCGTTTACCGGCTTCCTGAATTACCTGATGCAACACAACAGAAACGCGCCCAGCCCATCACATCAATAGGCAACATTCATTTCTGTAAAGAAGCACCCTCACATATTTTACCCCGTGATCTCATGCAAAAAAAAGAACTGCAAGGTTATACGGCGGGGACACGAAAGGGCGAAGTAACAAGGCTGGGCCACAACAAAGAGGCCGAGTCGGTGCGGTTACAACATGCGGCGTGGATGCACGGTCCAGCTCCCCGGCAAAAGGGTCAACAGATGAGCCGGCGAGTCCGGAGAGGCATCGCTGCAGACGATTATGCAACACCCCCACCCCCGGTAACGACCCGAGCGCGCAGCCGGAGGCGGCAACTCACCGGCAAGCGGCGACCAGCCGAGCCGAGGTCCTCGACGGCGGGCAGAGGGAGGGGAAGTAAAGAAGAGGCCGAGGGGACGAATGCAGACTCCAGCCAGAGGGCTCGGCGCCACTCTCCCTCTCCAGCCCGGTCCGAGGATGCACCCGCCGCAGGGCCCGGGATGGCGGACAAGCGAGCTATTGCCACAAAAGTACCTAACTAGGAAGGCCTCGGCCCGGCCTGAGCTGAGCTGAGCCGGCCCAGCCCCCGGGGGGGGGGGGGGGGGGAGACTCGGTCGAGTGTCAGGTAGGGGAGTGGGTGGAGGGCGCCGCTCCTCTTGCTGCTGGCAGTGGCGATGAGAGGCCGCCGAGGAGTCGCCGCCGCTTGGCCGTTTAACGGTCGGCCGCCAGCGTTCCGACTCTTGTTACTCTTGAAGCACGCAGCGGGACCCGGAAGCGCCAAGGCACCGTCTGACCGGCAGCTCGGTTCGCCAATCGGGCCAGGAGGCCGATCCGCGGGGCCAATGGCAGCGGCTGGTGGGCGGGACTTCCGGGAGGGGACTGGGGGTTTGGCGGGTGGGCGCTCGCGCCCCCGCGGCAGTTGGGCGGAGCAGAGCGAAGCGAAGCGGCGGAAGGAGGGGAGGTCAGAATTCCCAAAATAAACACTCAGCGGGGCAGGGAGCACCTCTGGATAGAAGTACATATCTGAACAGCACTACCATTGATAAGCAGCCCTCTAGTGACCTAACAACACACAAATGGTAGCAATGTTACAACATTTTGAGATTTAAAAAATCAAGTCTGCAATTTATCCCATCAGATAAAGCATAAAAAGAAGTTGAATTTGACACCTAATTCACTTTCATGTCTTCAGTATTAAAAACGTTATGGCCATTTTCATACTCTGAAATTAGCATCTTGTTCCCTATTTGCTTTTCCGTTGACTTCCCAAAAGCTGTGATCGAGGACAGTCAAAAGCCCATAACTTTCTTAAAAATTAAGAGAACTGAATGACATTTTCAGTTATTATAGATTGAAGCATTCTGAAACAAATATGAAACAATATTACTTGGATGACCTAAAATTAAAGCATATAATTAGTTAGTTACCTAATTGTAGTTAATTACCAAATTCAATTACTAGATCTAAACATCTATCCATTTCTTAAGAAAAGGTTAACATTTAAATAGCCTAAGTGTCCAAATAACATTCACACAAGAATTCACAATATAACATGATTTTTAAATCTCATTGTCATGTATTTATAGGCCAAATGGAAAGAATTTAATGTTTAATTCCCGTAAATTAATGGGCACTTTAATCATCTTGCGAGTGGGTTTTTGTGGAACACGATCGATTGGAACGCTGCGGTTGCAGTGAATTTGAACTCCACTATCGGCAGGAAAAACGCTGCCGGTTCGTATGGGGCCAAAATCACATTATCGCCAAGGAAATTATGATTACAGTCATCCTAAGAAGCAAGTTTATATGGAAAATAAACAACTTACATTTTGTTTTGTCTCCTACGTGAGATCCATCCCGTTGTAGGCGTTGATGTCGTTAAAAGTAGCTTTTTATGTTACTCCAGGGATTAAATTGTGCCGCGATTTAAAAAAAAACTTCCGTGAACGGAAGTCGGAACGATTTTTCTGCAGCAGCTTAATAGACTGAGGAAGTTCGACTCCGACAGGCAGGAGAAAACGGCATTTTAATCCCGCCCCCCTCAAAGGCGCCAATGTTGCGCACACGGCCAGTGGCAGAACTGCAGCGCTGCTGATTGTACAAGTATTGTAACATCACTACAAATGGTAATAATATGGTAAATGATAATCTAACCAGATGCAAGTGAACTTGTGAGGGACACCGCAGAAGCAGCGGTCTATATAGACAACGCGTATGGCCTTGCCCTGATCAATCTTCCACGTACAAATCTGTGCTACCTTTGATCCGTGTCTGTCTATCCACATGCATCTATATCTTATCCCTGAGAATCCTCTGTAGTAATCTACCTACCACAGCTCTGATTTATTATTCTGACGATTTTCCTTTGCAGCCCTTCTTAAATAGTGACAAAACATTAGTCACCATTGACTCATCTGACATCTCACCCATGTCTAATAGTTCATATATCACAGCCAAGGTTTCTGCAATTCCTTTTTTAGCTTCCCACAGCATCCTTGAATATATATGATCAAACCCCGGAGATTTATCTACCTTCATACAGCCTAGGACATCCAGTACTTCCTTGATCATAATCCCACCTGTGCCCAAGACATTTCCATTAACTGTCCAAACCTCCGTAGCCTTCATGTTTTTCTCCACAGTAAATACAGCTGAATACTCATTGATACTCATTAATACAGAAATGCTCATTGAGGACCTTGCTCATCTCCTGCGAGCTTCACACTGATTTCTGAGTAACCCAACTTTCCCTAAATGTACATAAAATCTTTTTGAATATTTTAATTTTATCTGCTAGTGTTATCTCCCGCCCTCTTAATTTCCTTCTTAAACATGGTCATCAGTCCCATAATCTCAAGGGATACACTTGAACCCAACTGTCCATATCTGGCCCATGCCTCCTCCTTATACTTAACTAGAGCCCCGATGTATCTTGTCATCCATGGTTCCTTACTCCCAGCTGCCTTGCCCTTCACCCTTGCAGGAACATGCATGCCTTGAACTCTCAGCATCACTCTTTTAAAAGCATCCGACTTTCCGGATGTCATTTTGGCTGTGGACATCCTACTCCAATCAACCTCAACAAGTTCCTGTCTAATCACTTTCTAGAATAACATGGCAGCAATCACAGATCTATGTGAATGTTATTGCATTATTAATTCATATTATGTACATCGTCAATTTAACTAAGGAAAAATGCTGCCTGACCCGCTGAGTTACTCCAACACTTTGTGTCTATCTTTCCACAATCAATCACAATCACAATAATACTTTATTAGCCAAGTATGTTTTGCTACACATGTGGAATTTCATTTGCCAAGTCAGTCATACAAATAAAAAGAAACAGAACACACAAAATACATTTTAACGTAAACATCCACTACAGTGATTCCTCCACATTCCTCACTGTGATGGAAGACGAACAAAAGTTCAATCTCTTCTCTTTGCTCTCTCGCAGTCGTTGACGGAACGATCTTGACTCCCGTAGCCGACGGCGTTTTTGCCCTCCGTGCCGGGAAGATCAGCTCCTGCAGCGGGGGGGGGGGGGGGAATGTCAGCTCTCCCACGCTGGATTTTCGGACCCTGGTTGGGGCTGGTCAAACCTCTGCGTTTGTTGGAGCTCCCGACATCCACGGCCTCTCCTGAGACTGCGAGCTCCCGATGTTAAGTCCACAGGCCACGGTTGGAGCAATCCCAGGCAAGGGATCGACTCCGATTTTAAGTCCACGCCCCACGGTGGGGCCCAAGGTAAGTTTGAGGAGGCCTCCAGCTCCAACGATGGTAGGCCGCAGAGTGACCGGAGACACGATCCGGACAGTAATTGCATCTCAGGCAGGTAAGAAACTGAGAAAAATAAGTTTTCCCCTCCCCCCATATAAAACAAACCAGAGAACATTTACACAAACTTTTAACACACACTAAAAATAAAAAAAGACTAAAAACAGACAGGCTGTTGGCGGGGCTGCCAATCGGATGAAAGTAAAGCATAGGAACTCAAATGTTCAAGGTGGTAAATTCACCTATGAGATGAATCATAGAGTGATATAGTGTGGATACAGGCCCTTTGGCCCAACTTGCCACACCGGTCAAAAATGTCCCAGCTTCACCAGTCCCACCTGCCCACATTTGGTCCATTTCCCTCCAAACTAGTCCTATCCATGTAGGATAGGACAGGTTTCCTTGGACACTTGGATCCTTGATCACTGGGAAATTTAAAGAGTCATAAATGTAGCATAGAAACTGGCTCTAGTGCCCACTGA
Organism: Okamejei kenojei; assembly: GCA_035221665.1. Lineage (NCBI taxonomy): Eukaryota > Metazoa > Chordata > Chondrichthyes > Rajiformes > Rajidae > Okamejei > Okamejei kenojei. The sequence continues at coordinate 97,683,290 of CM069135.1, forward strand.
TACATTTCTCTAAAGATCTGAGGAAATTATTTTAATCCAGAATGGATATTGAAGAGGGATCTGAGGATTGGATAAATTAAGATGTTACATATGTATTAAAACAATGAAAAATAATCTAGATGTCAGCCAAACAAGATAGTGCTGGATCCAATAATGGTCACTAGTCAGTACATTGGTCAATGAGTGACATCATAGATTTATTAAAATGGTGCCTGGTAAACTTGAATGAGCTCTGATATATTACTAAAATATTTGGTCTGGGTGCTAAAAACATTACTAAATACATTTGCCCTTATCTTTTTCCACTTCTAAAGGAATTTGATAAAGTACCACATAATAGATTTGTTACCAAAGTGAAACTCGGGCGATTAAGGTGTACGCATCAGGAAGGAAGCAAAATTGGCTGCGGGACAAAAAGCAGAGAGCAGTCGTGAACAATCGTTCAGAGAAGAGAGAAAGTGAGGAAGAGAGCAAGGAGGTCGTACTGTAGTTGTACAGGACCTGGTGAGACCGCACCTGGAGCATTGTGTGCAATTTTGGAAGGACATTATTGCTATTGAGGGAGTGCAGCGTAGGTTCTAGGTTCTTCTTCGTCCTTGGTTCTTGGTCCTCCAAAATATTCCAAATGGAATTTAAACTGGAGGCTCACTGGGTTAATTCCCGGAATGGCGGGACAGACATATGATGAAAGAATGGGTCAACTGGGCTTGTATTCACTGGAATTTAGAAGGATGAGAGGGTGTTTTATAGAAACATATTAAATTCTTAAAGCATTCGACAGGCTAGATGCAGGAAAAAAATTCCCAATGTTGGTGGAGAGCAGAACCAGGGGGTCACAGTTTAATAATAAGGGGTAGGCCATTTAGGACAGATGAGGAAAACCTTTTTCACCCAGAGAGTTGTGAATCTGTGGAATTCTCTGCCACAGAAGGCAGTGGATGCCAATTCACTGGATGTTTTCAGGCGAGAGTTAGATTTAGCTCTTATGGCCAAAGGAATCAAGGGATATGGGGAAATAGCCAGAACAGGATACTGATTTTAAATGATCAGCCATGATCATATTGAATGGCAGTGCTGGTTCGAAGGGCTGAATGGCCTACTCCTGCACCTATGTTTCTATGTTTATATATATGTTGGACCTTATGAAGTGTTGCTCTTGAGGCAATTTGCTTTGCAACATATTAATAACTAAGACATGAGCTTAAAATGCTTAATTTCAATTTTTGCAGACTAAATAAAGCTTGGAAATGTAGGAGAGGAGGATATGAACTCATGAAATAACCAGACATATGGCAAAGTAATTGAATACAAGGAAGTGTGAAGTGATTCATTTCAATCAGAAGAATAAATTAAATGATACAGTTTTCAAATACATGTAGGAACTTGGAAAACTCGGGTTGATATATATAAATCTATGTATGTGGTAGGACAAACTAATGAAGTCAACCCCATGAATGAAGTATCCTGGGCATAAATACACAAGAGATAAATCACCTCACACACGATAAAGGTCTGTGAGAGTCTAAATAAATCCTCTCTCCTAACAACCAGACCACTGGCCTCGTATACTATTCTATACTTGCCTCACAACAATTCATATCAATCAGCATTTCTCCAAAACAACCATTTGTGCCGCCACACTTACCATTATTTCAATACCTATCTGCACATCATCCATAAGTTCATAAGACGTAGCAGCAGAATTAGGCCATTCAGCCCATCGAGTCTATTCCGCCATTCAATCATGGGTGATCTATCTTTCCCTCTCAACCCCATTCTGCTCCTTTCTCCCCGTAACCTTTAACACCCTTACCTATTAATAACCTGTCAATCTTCGCTTTGAAAATACCCCCAGACCTGGCTTTAACAACTATCTGTGGCTATGAATTCCAAAGATTCACCATCCTCTGGCTAAAGAAATTCCTCCTCATCTCCTTTCTAAAGGTACATCATTTTATTCTGAGGCTGTGCCCTCTGGTCCCAGAGTCCTGGAGTGACTCAGTGGGTCGGGCAGCGTCACAGTAGATCATGGAGATGCAATGTTTTGAGTCGGCACGCTTCTTCAGACTGATTGTGGGGAGATGGAAGGTGAAAGACTGTTGCTGCTAAGGATCCTTACAGGAAGCGGTGATTCATTGGAGCGTACCAACACATCTACTTCCTTAAAAGGCTTAGGAAGTTTGGCATGTCCCAATGTTACGGGGATGCATCACAGCTTGGTTTGGGAACAGCTTCATCCAAGACCACAAGAAATTGCAGAAAATTGTGGACGCAGGCCAGACCATCACACAAACCAACCTCCCTTTCATTGACTCCATTTATACCTCACGCTGCCTCGGCAAGGACAGGACGAGTTACATCCTGGCCATTCTCCTCTCCTCTCCCATCTGGCAAAAGGTATAGAAGTGTGAAAACGCACACCTCCAGATTCACAGACAGTTTCTTTCCAGCTGTTATCAGGCAACTGAATCATCCTACCACAACAGTCCTGAACTACTATCTGCCTCATTCGTGACCCTTGGACTATCTTTGATCGGACTTTACTGGCTTTACCTTGTACCTTAATCGCTGGTTCTTACACTGTAAATGGCTCAATGGCTCAATTGTAATCATGTTTTGTTTTTTCACTGTACCTCGGTACATGTGACAAACTGAACTGAAACTGAAACTTTCGAGGGACTTTCAAGATCACTACTTCTATTGATCCTTTTCCTCTTCCTCATTAACAGCCCTTTTCTTTGTTTTCTGTTTTATCTCTTGCAGTGTTTCGGTGGGCAAAGTGCGTCACTCAATTGCTTAGTTACACATGATACAGCCAATACACTTCCTATTGATCCCAGGCATACAAATTTCAGCACTCCATTTGCCAGTTCTATTAAAAATCCAATTGTGCATCTTGTTTCTCTTATTTTAGAAAGTGAATTTTGTAATGTACAACTTTTGCCTATAACAAGATTTTACTTTACTTTGGAGAAAAACAGCGTGGAAACAGGCCCTTAACCCAAAAGGGAATGCCGAAGAAAAGAGTAACATGAAATTGATGGTAGACAAAAATGCTGGAGAAACTCAGCGGGTAAGGCAGCATCTATGGAGCGAAGGAAATAGGCAACGTTTTGGGTGGAAACCCTTCTTCAGTCTGAAGAAGGGTTTCGACCCAAAACGTTGCCTATTTCCTTCGCTCCATAGATGCTGCCTCACCCGCTGAGTTTCTCCATCATTTTTGTCTACCTTTGATTTTCCAGCATCTGCAGTTCCTTCTTAAACATGAAATTAATGTTCATAACCCCAAGATGGCAGTAGTGAGTAAGGAATGTTACAGTGCAAACGTGGGAGATCAATGTACTTTGAGTTCCAAGATAGACACAAAATGCTGGAGTAACTCAGCGGGGCAGGCAGCATCTCTGGAGAGAAGGAATAAGTGACGTTTCGGGTTGAGACCCTTCTTTGGACATACATAGTTTGAGTTCCAATTGTATTAAGCATTTTCATGTATCAAAACATCACTGATAATTCACTAATCCAACAATCACAATCAATCTTCTTTGAAAAATCTTAGTATAAACGTGAATTTATGTAACTAAGTGGTTTGAAGTTTCTTTCTTTTGAATTCCTGAGCAAGCACTTTGGACTTTAGACTTTAGAGAAACAGCATGCAAACAGGCCCTCCGGCCCACCAAGTCCGCGCCTATCAGTGGTCACCCCATACACTAATGCAATCCTACACACTAGGGACAAGTTATAATATTACCTAAGCCAATTAACCTATAAACCTGTACGTCTTTGGAATGTGGGAAGAGAATGCCATCTTTGGGTAGACCCACAAGAGAAGGGGAAGATATTAAATGAAAACTTCTTGTTTGTTTTACTAAGGAGAACATTGTGGATCGTTTGGAGCACAAAGTTCTGGAGAAACTTTGCAAGTCAGGCAGCATCTCTGGAGGACATGGATAGGCCATGTTTCAGGTCAGGACTCTTCAGGGACTTAGGTTATGATGTCTTTGATCTACACAAATTATCTAAGAAGATATATTGGCAGTTTCAAAGCTCATTAAGGTGGATAAATACCAAGGCCTGACTGAGTGCATTCTTGGACCATGTAGGAATCTAGGGAGGAATTCGTGGAGACTCTTATACAGACATTTGCATCATCTGTAGTCACAAGTGATGTTCTGGAGGACTGGAGGGTGACAAAAAATTGTAAGAAAAAAACTGCAAAAACAAGCCTGGGAACTACATGCCAATGAGCCTGTGGTGGGAAAGTTGTTGTAGGGGATTCTCGGGGACATGATCTACTGGCATTTGGATTGACACGGACTGGTTAAGGATAGTCAGCATGACTTTCTGCATAAATCTTATAGAGCTTTTTGTAGAGGTTACCAAGAAGATAGATGAGGGCAGAGTAATGGATGTTGTCTACATGGACTTTAGCAAGACTATTGACAAAGTCCTGCATGGTAGGCAAGCCTGGAAGATTAGAGCGCATGAAATTTTCAGTGAGCTAGGCATTTGGATTCAAAATTGGCTTTGAGGGATTGCTGCAGCGATGGTGCTGTGACCACTGTTGTATGTTATCTATGTTAACTTTGCAGATGGCTCCAAAATTGGTGGAGAGTGAAAAGTGAAGAAGGATATCTAAGTTTAGAGCAGGATCTAAAGGAATGGCAAATGGAGTTTAACTCTGACAAGTGTGAGGTATTGCACTTTGGTACGTTAAACCAGGGCAGGACATACAAATTAAATGGTAGAGCCCTGGAAAGTGTTGCGTAACAGAGAGATCTAACAGTAGAGGGGCGTGGTTCCCTGAAAATGGCACGTCATGTGGACAGTATGGTTTGACACACTTGTCCCCATTGGGAAGGGTTTTGAGTACAATAGTTGGGACGTCATGATGCATCGGTACAAGCCGTTGGTGAGACCACGGTTGGAGTTCTGCCTGCCATTCGGCTTACCCAGCTAAAGGAAGGCTGTCTAAGTTGGAAAGGTTGCTGAAGAGATTCACCAGAATGTTATCTGGTCTTGTGGGGTTGATTATAGGGAGAGGTTGGATAGTCTTTGGAGCATTGGATGAGTGGTGACAATATTGAGATAAAGAAACTTCGTGTTCGTACAACTATGAAGAGTTTGCGTATTTCAATCTGTGGGGTGAAATTGTGGAATGATTTGGATGTGGAACTCAAGCAAAGCACAAACATTACTCAGTTTAAGAAGAAGTGCAAAAAAAAATATTTTCCAGAGGTATAAGAATGGGGAAGGGCTGTGATGACGGTTAAGTTTTAGTTTATTGACACAGTGATATTCGCATTGTACATAGTATTTGGATAATTTTTTATAAACTGTATATATGTATGTTTGTGTGCGTGCATATGCGAGTATATACGTATGTATGTGTGTAGCTTATGCATGGATATATGTATGTATGTATGTATGTATGTGTATATTTGTATATAGTACAATAGTTGGGATGTCACGATGCAGCGGTACAAGCCGTTGGTGAGTAGATGAGATAAAGGAATAAATAAGTGTATACTTCATACTTTTCGAACATGTAAGATTTAATTTGTGATGTTTATGAGAAGTTATTAAATGAGTTGTGTATAGGTTTATTGTTTATTTCATTTTATTGTTATTTTGCTGTGTTTCTAACTTTTATTGTTTTACATGTTCGAAATAAAAAACTACGACTATTTTAGATCTTGAGGGATCTAATCAACGTGCTTTCACTATCTGGTCATTATCGTCCTCCTGATTGCCACAGTTGACAAGGAACCGTAGCAGAATTTGCATGATGTTATATCACCAATTATAATCTGCTGAAAGTCAGACTGCTAGTTTATCCTGGTTACACTTTCTGTGGTTCAGGACATTTATAAAGTTGCATCATATTCCAATTTGAACATGAGTAAATAAAAAATTGAATGATATATCTTATTCAATTAATAACACATGCAGAGTGAAGATGAAAAGAGATAAACTACATCTGAATAACTGGGGTGTAAGTAAAGAATGATCTATATTTTCCCACTGTCTCAACATCTCCCTACACACTAGTGGCAATTTTCAGAGGCAATGAACCTACAAACCCGCACATCTTTGGGATGCGGGAGGAAACTGAAGCACCCGGAGAAATCCCACGTGGTCACAGGTATGAAAATAGTAGGACAAGGAATCCAGATAGTGAGGTAAAGCCTTGGTTGGAACTATCAACGGTAAAGCTAGTCTTCTGGGTCTCAGATACTGGGGTCAGGATCTGGGAGGCATATTGTGCAGAATCACAGTGAGGTTGGTCTCAATGATTGGATTCCATTTGGAGTCCAATGATGAGGGAACTGACAGGCTCAAATTTGTTTCCTCAAATCTAAACTTGTACAATTAAGAGAAGGACTCGAATGGCATCATGCCAGCAAGATTTAGTCGATTAACTCAATAAAAGTGAAATCAATTGCTGCTCCAAAAGCATTTTCCACAAAAATATTTCAACCAATGTTTATTAATATGTAGGATTTTAAAAAAGTAGCTACTTTCATTAAATGTGGACACTTTTATATTCATTTAGTGAGATATTGCCCATTCATTGTATGTTGAATCTTTCAACTGTTAAAAGAACCTAAATCAACGGTTCAGAAGTGATATTTACTTTATAAGTATAAAGTTAAATAAATCTATCAAATGTTCGGCAGGGTTCTGAATAATTTAGTGGAAATTGGAAATGTTCCATCTGCTCAATGCAACTCCACGGGAGGTCCATAAGAGTAGTCGTTTTTTTAAATGATGGAAAAAATCATTTTGTTTGTGAGGGGAAAATAAATTCCTTTTATGCAACATTCTATTCTGAAAACGCTCCAGATGCACAGAATATGCAAACTACGGGTAGTTGGGGAGAAAGCAGGAGAATGGGCTTTAGAGGGAGAGATTGATCAGCCATGATTGAATGGAGGGGTAGACTCGATGGGCCAAATGGCCTAATTTTGCTCCTCTGATTTATGAAATTATAACGTAAACAAATCCATTGATACGCATGGAGAAACAAGGAACTACAGATGCTGGTTTATAACTAAAGGCACAGAGTGCCTTTAATGCTATTAATGCTATTAGCTATTAATGATTAGTTGGGATCACGGAGACATGGCTCCAGGGTGACCAAGGCTGGGAGCTGAACATCCAGGGATATACAATATTCAGGAGGGATAGACGGAAAGGAAAGGTGGGGTAGCGTTGCTGGTGAGAGAGGAGATTAATGCAATAGAAAGGAAGGACATTAGGATGTGTAATCAATATGGGTAGAGCTGCGAAACTCTAAGGGGCAGAAAACGCTAGTGGGAGTTGTGTACAGGCCACCTAAAGTAGTATTGGAGTTGGGGATGGCATCAAACAGGAAATTAGAAGTGCGTGCAACAAGGGTAACACAGTTATAATGGGTAATTTCAATCTGCATATAGATTGGGTGAATCAAATTGGCAGGGGTGCCGAGGAAGACGATTTCTTGGAATGTATGCGGGATAGTTTTCTAAACCAGCATGTGGAGAAACCAATGAGAGAGCAGGCTATTCTAGACTGGGTATTGAGTAATGAGGAAGGGTTAGTTAGCAGTCTTGTTGTGCGTGGCCCCTTGGGCAAGAGTGACCATAATATGTTTGAGTTCTTCATTAGGATGGAGAGTGACATAATTAAGTCAGAAACAAGGGTTCTGAACTTAAACAAAGGTAACTTTGAAGGTATGAGCCATGAATTGGTCAAGATAGACTGGCAGGTGAGTCTTAAAGGGTTGACAGTGGTTGTGCAATGGAAGGTATTTAAAGACTGCATGGATGAAGTACAAAAATTGTTCATACCAGTTTGGCAAAATAATAAATCAGGGAAGGTGGTGCATCTGTGGCTAATGAGGGAAATCAGGGATAGTATAAAAACTAAAGATGAGGCATACAAATTGGCCAAAAAAAGCAGCCTACCAGAGGACTGGGAGAAATTTAGAATCCAACAGGGGAGGACAAAGGGCTTAATTGGGAAAGGGAAAATAGATTACGAAAGGAAACTGGCAGGGAACATAAAAACTGACTGCAAACGTTTTTTATAGATATGTGAAGAGAAAGAGACTAATTTAGAACAAATGTTGGTCCCTTGCAATCAGAAGCAGGTGAATTGGGGAAGGTAGTGCATCCGTGGATAACAAGGGAAATCAGGGATAGTATCAAAGCAAAGGATGATGCGTACAAAGTAGCCAGAAAACTAGATTCTGGAGTAGTTCCTGAGGATTGACGGGTAGCAAATGTAACCCCTCTTTTTAAGAAGGGAGGGAGAGAGAAAACGGGGAATTACAGACCAGTTAGTCTAACATCGGTAGTGGGGAAACTGCTAGAGTCAGTTATTAAAGATGGGATAGCAGCACATTTGGAAAGTGGTGAAATCATTGGACAAAGTCAGCATGGATTTACAAAAGGTAAATCATGTCTGACGAATCTTGTGGAATTTTTCGAGGATGTAACTAGTAGCGTGGATAAGGAGAACCAGTGGATGTGGTATATCTGGACTTCCAGAAGGCTTTCGACAAGGTCCCACATAAGAGATTAGTATACAAACTTAAAGCATACGGTATTAGGGGTTCAGTATTGATGTGGATAGAGAACTGGCTGGCAAACAGGAAGCAAAGAGTAGGAGTAAACGGGTCCTTTTCACAATGGCAGGCAGTAACTAGTGGGGTACCGCAGGGCTCAGTGCTGGGACCCCAGCTATTTACATATATATTAATGATCTGGATGAGGGAATTGAAGGCAATATCTCCAAGTTTGCGGATGACACTAAGCTGGGGGGCAGTGTTCGCTGTGAGGAGGATGCTAAGAGACTGCAAGGTGACTTGGATAGGCTGGGTGAGTGGGCAAATGTTTGGCAGATGCAGTATAATGTGGATAAATGTGAGGTTATCCACTTTGGTGGCAAAAACAGGAAAGCAGACTATTATTTAAATGGTGGCCGATTAGGAAAAGGGGAGATGCAGCGAGACCTGGGTGTCATGGTACACCAGTCATTGAAAGTAGGCATGCAGGTGCAGCAGGCAGTGAAAAAAGCGAATGGTATGTTAGCTTTCATAGCAAAAGGATTTGAGTACAGGAGCAGGGAGGTTCTACTTCAGTTGTACAGGGTCTTGGTGAGACCACACCTGGAGTATTGCGTACAGTTTTGGTCTCCAAATCTGAGGAAGGACATTATTGCCATAGAGGGAGTGCAGAGAAGGTTCACCAGACTGATTCCTGGGATGTGACTGTCTTATGAAGAAAGACTGGATAGACTCGGTTTATACTCTCTGGAATTTAGGAGATTGAGAGGGGATCTTATAGAAACTTACAAAATTCTTAAGGGGTTGGACAGGCTAGATGCAGGAAGATTGTTCCCGATGTTGGGGAAGTCCAGGACAAGGGGTCACAGCTTAAGGATAAGGGGGAAATCCTTTAAGACCGAGATGAGAAAGACTTTTTTCACACAGAGAGTGGTGAGTCTCTGGAACTCTCTGCCACAGAGGGTAGTTGAGGCCAGTTCATTGGCTATATTTAAGAGTGAGTTGGATGTGGCCCTTGTGGCTAAGGGGATCAGAGGGTATGGAGAGAAGGCAGGTACGGGATACTGAGTTGGATGATCAGCCATGATCATATTGAATGGCGGTGCAGGCTCGAAGGGCTGAATGGCCTACTCCTGCACCTAATTTCTATGTTTCTATGTTAATTGATCATGGGGAACAAGGACATGGCAGATCAATTGAATAACTACTTTGATTCTGTCTTCACTAAGGAAGACATAAATAATCTGCCGGAAATAGCAGTGGACTGGAGGTTAAATAAGATGGCGGAACTGAGTGAAATCCAGGTTAGCCGGGAAGTGGTGTTGGGTAAATTGAACGGATTAAAGGCTGATAAATCCCCAGGGCCAGATGGTCTGCATCCCAGAGTGCTCAAGGAGGTAGCCACGGAAATAGTGGATGCATTAGTGATAATTTTTCAAAACTCCTTAGATTCTGGAGTAGTTCCTGAGGATTGGAGGATAGCTAATGTAATCCCACTTTTTAAAAAAGGAGGGAGAGAGAAAGCGGGGAATTACAGACCAGTTAGTCTAACATCGGTAGTGGGGAAACTGCTAGAGTCAGTGATTAAAGATGGGATAGCAGCGCATTTGGAAAGTGGTGAAATCATTGGACAAAGTCAGCATGGATTTACAAAAGGTAAATCATGTCTGACGAATCTTATAAAATTTTTCAAGGATGTAACTAGTAGAGTGGATAAGGGAGAACCAGTGGATGTGTTATATCTGGACTTTCAGAAGGCTTTCGACAAGGTCCCACATAAGAGATTAGTATTACTATCTCTTATGTGGGACCTATATACTCCATCAGCTACATCCGGTGTTCCCTGACATGGACGAAACCAAGTGTAAATTTGGTTTCGCCGAACACTTGCGCTGTCTGCCAAGCCCTACTGGATCTCCCAGTTGCTAACCATTTTAACTCCTCTTCCCATTTCCATACTGATCATTCTCTCCTGGGCTTCATCCATTGACAGAGGTAGGTCACACGCACACTGGAGGAACAACACCTCATATTCAGTTTGGGTTGCTTACAACCCAGTGGTATGAACATTGAATTTTCATGAGCATTGAATTTAAATAACTACAAAACCCTCCCCTTCTCACTTAGTCATCGAGTGATAGTGTGATACAGTGTGGAAACAGGCCTTTCGGCCCAACTTGCTCACACCAGCCAACATGTCCCAGCTACACTAATCCCACTTGCCTGCATTTGGTCCCTCTAAATCTGTCCTATCCATGTACTTGTCTAATTGTTTCTTAAATGTTGGGATAGTCCCAGCCTCAACCACTTCCTCTGGCAGCTTGTTCCATACACCCAACACCCTTTGTGTGAAAAAAATAACCCCTCAGATTCCTATCAAATCTTTGTCCCTTCACCTTAAACCTATGTCCTCAGGTTCTTAATTCATCTACTCTCGGCAAGTGACTCTGTGCATCTGCCCGATCTATTCCACTCATGATTTTATACACCTCTTTAAGAACACCTCACATCCTCCTGCGCTCCAAGGAATAGTCCCCGTCTTCTCAACCTCTCTCTATAGCTCAGGCCCTCTTGTCCTGGCAACATTCTCGTAAATCTTCTCTGAACACTTTCCAGCTTGACAACATCTTTCCTATAACATGGTGCCCAGATCTGAACGCAATACACTAAATGTGGTCTAACCAACGTCTTATACAACTGCAACATGACCTCCCAACTTCTATACTCATTACTCTGTCTGATGGCCAATATGCCAAAAGCCTTGTTGACCATCTTATCTACCTGCGACTCGACTTTCAAAGAACTATGTACCTGCACTCCTAGATCACTCTGCTTTACAACACTCCCCAAAGCCCAAACATTCACGGTGTAGGTCCTACCCATGTTCGACTTCCCAAAATTCAACACCTCATATTTCTCTGTATTAAATTCCATCAACTCTTCCTCAGCCCACCTGACCAATCGATCAAGATCCTGCTTCAATGTTTCACAACCATCTTCACTATCTGCAAAGCCACCCACTTTTGTATCATCAGCAAACTTGCTAATCTTGACGTGTGTGTTCTCATCCAAATCATTGAAGTAGATGACAAACAGTAACGGGGCCCAGCACCGAACCCTGATGTACACCGCTAGTCACAGCCACTTCCCCCTCCACCCTCTCCGCTGTCCCCCACCTGGACACGCACCTATTCACCTCCTCCATCTCCCCTTCCACCTACATTCCTTCCTCTAGATTCCCAATTCACAACTCTTCAATCCTTTTGACTCACATCTTCTGTAACCCCCCCCCCCCCCCCTCATCTGTATCAATCTATTACCTGCCAGGATTTTCCTGCCTTTCCTCTTTTCCAGCATTCCCCCCCTCCCCCGCACCTGTGATCTGTCTGAAGATTGGTCCCGACCCAAAATGTCACCTTTCTATGTCCACCATTGATACTGCCTCATCCACTGAGTTACTCCAGCACTTTGTGCTGTTTGTACACATTATTGGATACCAGCATTAATTCCAAAGAGACAGAAAGCTATGGTAAAGGAGCTCTTAAAACCAATATAAAATCCCAGAATGGAAACCATGTACATGAGTATTTGACACAATTTTGTGCACTTATTTTCATTATCACAGTTATTCCTTTAACATTAACTTTGGTTCATGTCCTTAATTCAGTTCTTGAGGATGTCCAGAGATTAGTTATTTATCATGGGATAAAGTCAACTCATCACTGACACACCACTGTGGAACATAGAACTGTACAGAACAAGAACCTTTGGCCCATAATGTGTGTGCCGAATACAATGCTAAGTTAAACTAAACTCCTCTGCCTGCACATAATCCATATTCTTCCATTCCTCTCGACCCGAAACGTCACCCATTTCTTCTCCCCAGAGATGCTGCTGAGTTACTCCAGTATTTTGTGTCTACCTTCGATTTAATTCACCATCTGCAGATCTTTCCTACACATTCTTCCATACCTTGATTGTTTGTGCACTCCCATTTTTTGTTTTGCAAACCTCTTGGTTTACTTTGTGGACCATTTATGGTTCAATTAAAAGTTCTGGGATTTTACAGGAAGCCAAAAAACACCTTCATACTTTATATTGGAATTAGTATTTATTTTTTTCCTCCTTATAGTGATAGCGGTGGAAATAAACAGTTGAAGAAGAAATAAATGAAACATCTGGCCACAATGCATTAGTTGTAATTACATAGAACATAGAAAAGTCGAGCACAGGAACAAGCCCACCGGCCCACAATAATTGTTCCGAACATAATGCCTACTTCTTGAATAGTAACAGTTTGAGTTGAGTAATCAACCTGATATTACTAGTGCACATCAGGTTTGTGACTTAATAGTTTAGTTTATTTAGTTTGTTGTTTAGTTTATTGTCATGAGTACCGAGGTACTGTGATTTTTTTTTTGTTGCATGCTAACAAGTCAGCGGAAAGAATGTTTACACTCGAGCCATTCACAATATACAGATACATGATAAAGGGACTAATGTAAATAATGTTTAGTGCAAGATAAATCCAGTAAAGTCCGATCAAAGATAGTGGAGGGTCTCCAATGAGGTGGATAGTAGTTCTGGTCTGCTCTCTAGTTGTGGTAGGATGGTTCAGTTGCCTGACAAGAGTTAGGAAGAAACTGTCCCTGAATGATGTGTGTTTTCACAATTCTATACCTTTTACCCAATGGTAGGAGAAGAGGGAGTGGCCAGGGTGCGACACGTCCTTGATTATGCTGCTGGCCTTGCCAAGGCCGCGTGAAGTATAAATTGAGTCAATGGAAGGGAGGTTGGTTTGTGTGATAGTCTGGGCTGCATCCACAACTCTCTGCAATTTCTTGGGGTCTTGGGGTAAGATGGCGGCGCCTGTCGGAAGTTGGCGGCGTCTGTTACAGAGATTTTCCTGCTGGATTTAATTTTGGGGCGAAGTCCGGACCGGTTATGGACTGCAGGGAATCCCGGTCTCGGACCACGGGGGAACCAGGACCCCGGGGAACCGGCTACGGAGACCGCGGAAGTGCAGGTAGCCGGCGGCCATCGGGTTCGCTACCCGAGTTGCTGACAGTGCGGTCAGCGGCTTCCAGACTGCCGTGGTTCCCCAGAAAGGGGGTAAAACCAAGAGTAAGTCGGTTAGGCCTGTGGACTCGGACAAGTCAGGCCAGGAGGGTTTCCCTCCGACATACATGGATGGGTATGTCCTCGGACGTTTAACCCAGATGGAGCCTGGATAGCGCCCTCAGGCGTTTATCCCACAAATGTGATGCTCCATCCTGATATGATCCATAGAAGGGGCCATATCAGCGCAGGTATCCTCAGGGGCCTGCGGCAGCACCTGTTTCAGGGCTGCTTACAAAGCTCCCTCTCTGTGGAGGGGAGTGGGAGGGGTCGGTGTGTAACTGATTCCAAACTCGGAAGTATGTCCGTGGAACATACTGGAGTACATGCGTATGGTTTCAAGGGTTGCAATATCCTCGCAAACGAAGGAATTGCTGCAGGAAGAGTTGGTTTCCAGCCATTGGCAGAAAACCCTGAGTGGGCCAGAGTTCCCCTCACGTTATAAGCTTTGCAATCATCAGCTACCTCACGTCACATCATTACAGGAACAGGTGATGGCTGTAAGATACCATGCACCTGTAAATTGTTCCTAAAAGTGCCGGCAGTGAACAGTGCTATCTGGGGTGACATTGGAGGGGGCATGGAAACCCAGGAAATGAAACTAGTCACCAAATCTTCTCTTCAGGGAAAACCTATCCAACAGGTAAGACCTGGATGAGGAAACAAAAGCTGTAGGACTAATCAAGGTACCAACGATGAGAACACTAAATGTGGTCTCACCAACGTCGTATACAACTGCAACATGACAACATTGTTCTTTGGCAGCAACACACCCCACGCCTCCATCAGCAGTAAGCGGTTCACTGAAGCTGGTGGCAGCTTGAAAGCTGGGCAGAGGTCTTTCAGGCCAAGGCCCAAGTCGGTCTCAGGAAAAATATGGAATCCACGCACCGCACCAGTACTACTCTCCAAATCAAGGACGGAAATAGAACCCGCATCAGGGGCCTTTGGGCTTACCATAAGACCACCGGTAACCATGGAGGTAGGTGGGTCTGGTTCTTTCCGAAACACGGGGTATGTGGACCATTTACAAGTTGGTAATTGTACAAATGACACTAAATGATAAACATGAGATTGGTTTATACTGCACAGCATACAAGGGTTCCAAGCAGGCTTGGAATTGTTGCCAGAGTTGTCTTTCGTGGCAGGCTCAGTATTATGGCCAGGATTGCCTTTCGAGACAGGCTTGGAAATATGGCCAGAGTTGTCGTTCGAGGCAGGCTCGGAATTATGGCAGGTGTGGCCTGTTCGTTGTGAAAGATGGAGGATGTTGGTTCACCCTTGATTTAACTCAACTATGCAGTATATACATTTCAGAATAGGAAACTTTGTTACTGTCTAACAACTGATTTCCATAGGATCTTTATGGCATGCATCGCTCAAAGATACATACTATTCAGTTCCCATTCACAGGGATCACCAGAGATATTTGAAATTTATCTGGATGGAGCAATGGTAACAGTTAAAGCATTGCAAAGTGGGCTAACTTCAGATCTTAGGTTATTTACCAAATTATTAAAACTGGTGCTTTGGCCTATCTGGATGATATTCTGGTGTTAAGGCTTATCTGGATGATATTCTAAATGCTGTATTTTGCTAAAATTAACTGTTTCAGCCGCAAACTATATTTGAGAAATTGGGGTTTGTCATCCATCCAGTTAAATTTAAGTTGATACCAACCAGAGTTATTGATTATTGGGATTTACCTTTAACTATTAATTTGTCTGTTACTCTGCCCTGGGGCAAAAGATTGGAATTAATAGATGCCTGTAACAACCTTGTTGTTATGAATCAGCCTTCTATCCATCAAGTGTAATTGGCAATATAGTAGCTGTGTTTCACCTGTGTAATTTTGGCCTTTGCATTATCAGAACTTACAACGTGCAAAGGAGTAACCTCTCAAATTGTGTTTTTGTGGGAGGAGGGGGTGGGGGATGGGGGAAACTTTTTAATCTCTTCCCTGTACGGGGACCCGACTTTTTCCTTGTCGAGTCATTGGGGCCTAACATCGTGGAGCGGGTTCCAACCGGAATCGACCTGGGGCTCCAGTCTCAGAGCCTGCTGACTCACCATCGCAGAGCTGGCTGACTTCGGAGTGTGGAGCGCTGTGGTGGCGCGTGGCTGCGACCCGACTTCGGAGCTCAGAGGCTTCGGCTGTGGGCCCAGTGGACGGTAACATCGGGAGCTCGCGGGTCCCTGGTGGGAGACAGCTTTTCGGAGCACCCTAAATGGCAAACTTCACCCGCTTAATCGAGGGGTTTAAATTGACCCGGAGCAGGGCCTTACATTGCCCGGCATGGCTTAAACGGCCGCGGGACTCACCATCGCCCACCGGGGGTTCTAACATTTAACATCCGATGCCTCGTTCGGCTCGATGCAGTAGTTTGACTGCTTGACTGCGGGAGAGGAATGGGCACAGAGAATGGGGAAGACATAAGACTTTTGCCTTCCATCAAAGTGAGGAGGTGTTTGGGGATTCACTGTGATGGATGTTTGTGTGGAATTGTGTAATTGTGTGTTTTGATTTTTTAGTTTGTATATGACTGCAGAAACGTAATTTAGTTTGCACTTATGACAATAAACGATACTGATTCTGATTAGATGGAGCTGTTCCAAAACCATGCTGTGATGCATCCCGATAAAATGCTTTCTACTGCTCATCTGTAGAAGTTGTCAAGCGTTATTGGGGACATGCCGGACTTCCAATGCCTTCTAAGGAAGTAGAGGCGTTGGTGTGCTTTCTGAGACATTACTTCAATATGGGTGGTCCGGAAGTTGTTGCTAAAATCGCAGCCCATCCCCCACCCACCCCCCGGCCCGGAGAAACGGGCACTCCCGCAACGCAATATTCCACTAATTACCTGGAGTAGACACCTAGGATCTTTGGTAGACTCAAGATCGGGGTGATTGTGTGGAGTGCAAATGATGATCTGAACTCGCCCGGGCCCACTGCGCACGTGCGGAGAGACAGCGTCATTTTGCGTCGCTACTGCGTCACTGGCTTCCCCCAACTGCGCAGGCCCAGATGGTCGCAATTTTTTTCCCCAAAACTTCCAGCAGGCTGGAACCAGAATTTCGGGTAATTTCCGTCAAAGTTGAAACGCTGATAGTGCTCCAATTTTGTTTTTCTCAGGATTTTTATTACTCTGGGAAAAAAACACCTTGGCTGGAGGCCCCCTAGATTTTGAGGCCCTAGGCTTCAGCCTATGAAGCCTATAGCTAAATCCGGCCCTGCTGCGCCCCCCCCCCCCCCCTAGATCTCGAGGCCCTAAGCTGAAGCTTATACATAAATCCGGCTCTGTAAGATAGGGAGGGAGAACCAGAAGAGATTAGTCCTTGTTGAAACAGGGGGAGAGGATCAGTAACATTAGTCCATGTTACTGGAGCTCATGGGGGAGGGCTTGTTGCATTGTGAGTTGAGCAGGTCATCAGCTTGTGCTTTGAACTGAAAGCCTTTGCACGAGTTAAAATACCTGGACACATGTACAGGGCGATAATAAAGGTGAAACAAAAGGAAAGCAAATAAAGTATATAAATCATGGTTAGGCAAAGCTATTTTCACAGAGCATTAAAGGTTTGCCAGGAGAAAACTACAACTTGTGGTGGACTTCAGGAAAGAGGGGAGGTATGGCAGAGGCAAGGGGTTGGGGTTGGTAAAATAATAAAGGTATAAATTTATTTTAGTTTTTTTAATTTTATTTAATTCTTTATTTCAAACTGAATAAAAGAATAAAACACAAGTGTGAAACAGCATACAAAAAACAAAACAAGAATATTTATAAAGTGTCATAAACAGTATCTATAAATAAATGAAATTGTATGTGTCCGAAAAGGAGCAGGAAGAAGCCAAAGCTTATTAATTCCCACCCCTTATTCAACTGCTTATAATTATCTTATACAAATTTAGCAGCTGTATGGACACCATATGTACACCAGCAGCTATATTTACACCAAATTATTTACATGTATACACTAATCAAATATTTACAAAGCCATACAAAAAAAGAAAAGAAGAAAAAATAAAATTAAAAACCCTCATATACTATACAGTAATTCTTAGTCATATATACAACCAATCACCCTATAATCACCCTTCCCAATACAATCAGTATAACAAATATGCCACTCACAATCACCTATCCTCATCCCAATATCCTTTTAAAAAAGTGTTTTTATACATCTTTTTAAACTGAATTATGTTTGTGCTAAGTTTTGAAAGAAAATTGAAATAAAGTCAAAGATATCTTAAAATGTAGATTTATAAGGAAATATATTGTTGAAATCATCTCATCTGGAACTGATTTAATTTTCATCAAAATACAATCATAAATTTGCTGGAATTTTTTTACTTCACTGATGTTGGTTTTACAGCTTTATGTTTGTAGAGATTTGCAAAGCCACGTTTGTTTTGACGGTATAGTCACAGAGCTGTTTAGCACAAAAATGTGCCCTACAGCCCACCACGCCCATGCCGACCTTTGTGACTGCCCAAGATTTTTTTTTCCTTGAATTCTTTCTGATCTCCATCCACTCTATCTCTGAGATGTCCTGGACCATGAGTTACATCACTCATCCTTTTCCCCATTACCTCCAAAGCAATAATTGGCACATTTTCATTCCTAGCCCTTGTGTTAATTGAAAACATTATGGTCTCCTCCTGAGACACGTCCACCTTACCCAGAAGGTGCTCGACCTGAAACTTCACCCATTCCTTGCATCCAGAGATGTTGCCTGTCCCGCTGAGTTACTCCAGCATTTTGTGTCTACCTTCACCATATCTACCATTTTCATTGGCAATTTTAAAAAGTGCAGGAAAGTGGAATTCTGGAATAAAAGCAGAAAATGCTGGAAACACTCTGATGAATCTGTGGAGATTTAGTTTTAGTTTAGAGATACTAAATGGAAGATGGTCAGCAAGCCTACTGTGCCCTCGCCGACCATCGATCAACGGTTCACACTAGTTCTATGTTATCCTACTTTCCTATCCACTCCCTACACACTAGAGACAATTTCCAGAGGCCAACTAACTTACAAACCTGCACATCTTTTGGATATGGCAAGAAACTGGAGGAATAAAGTCAACAACTGATGAGCAGCAACAAGGCAAACTGAAGGACCTGTTTCCATGCTGTATGCCTCTAGAAACAGAATATGTTTATGAGAAAGATCCCCGTGATGATTAGGTCAATGTATGATCAGTGTATGGAGGTTCCAGGCCTATACTCACTGGAGTTTGGAAGAATGAGGGTAGATTTCATTGAAACTTACCGAATAATGAAAGACCTAGATAGAGTGGATGTGGACAGGATCTTTCCACTAGTGTGTGAGTCTAGGACCAGAGGGCATAGCCTCATAATAATAAGATGTAGCTTTTGAAAGGAAATGAGGAGGAATTTATTTAGCCAGAGGGTGGCGAATCTGTGGAATTCATAGTCAGACAGCTGTTGAGGTCAAGTGGGTATTTTTAAAGCATAGACAATAGGTGCAGGAGTAGGCCATTCGACCCTTCAAGCCAGCACCACATTCAATGTGATCATGGCTGATCATCCCCA
The DNA here is from genome assembly GCA_035221665.1 of Okamejei kenojei. Taxonomy (NCBI): domain Eukaryota; kingdom Metazoa; phylum Chordata; class Chondrichthyes; order Rajiformes; family Rajidae; genus Okamejei; species Okamejei kenojei. The sequence goes on from CM069135.1 coordinate 97,702,508, forward strand.
ATCAGTACCCCGTTCCTGCCTTCTCCCATATCTTTAAGAGCCCTATCTAGCTCTCTTATGAAAGTATCCAGAGAACCGGCCTCCACGCCCTCTGAGGCAGAAAATTCCACAGACTCACAACTCTCTGCGTGAAAAAGTGTTTCCTCATTTTAAATGGCTTACCCCTTATTCTTAAACCGTGGCCCCTGGTTCTGGACTCAGCCAACATCGGGAACATGTTTCCTGCCTCTAGCGTCTCCAAACCCTTAATAATCTTGTATGTTACAATAAGATCCCCTCTCATCCTAAATTCCAGAGTATACAAGCCCAGCCGCTCCATTCTCTCAGCATATGACAGTCCCGCTATCCCGGGAATTAATCTTGTAAGATTAAGATTGGTAGATTCTTGATTAGCACGGGTGTCAAAGGTTATGGGGAGAAGGCAAAGAATGGGGTTGTGAGGGAAAGATATATCAGCCTTGATTGAATGGTAGAGCAGAACTGATGGGCCGAATGGTCGAATTTTGCACCTCTGTCTTATGAACACAGATTGGGTGAGTGCTCTGCACAACACTGCCTGTCATTTCACTTCTCCGTCCCACTCTGATCTCTCTTTATTTGGCCTACACTGTTCTTACAAAGCCCAAGGCGAGGTTGAGGAGTAGTGATTCATCTTCTTACAGAGCATGTTACAGCTTTCCAGAATCAATATTGATTTACTACTATTTCAGATAACGAGGTTATCAGTTTGCATTGAAACAGTCCATTTGAAATATTATTTTAAATTTCAAACAAGGCAAACAAAATTACTGATGAGGAGAGTTGTTTATTAGATTGGAACCACTTTCTTTTGTTTTGATAAGTGTTCAGTTTTGATTTCCACAAGTCCACAATCCTCGGACATGTGGGAGTGGGTCGAAAGGGAACGGATATTTTGGAAAACTATTCGGGTTGTTCTCTATCCTTCTGTCTAGCCATCATCACTGCATTTCCCTATTGCTTAGAGCTCCCAGTAGAAATATCTACAAAGTTCCCCTACTCTTGGTGTACAAATTACATTTGACTGCAATTTGGGAATTGGACTTAAAACATAGCAAAGACACCATTAGGATTGAACAGACCACTAGTTTGGCTGTACCAATAGCCTTGGTTACTTTCTGCTTTCACTTCATATCCTCACAAATAATGGGGTTATTGTTTCAAGTTATTCCAAGGGGTCCCGACCCAAAAAGTCACCTATCCATTTTCTTCATAGATGCTGCCCGACCCGCTGAGTTACTCTAACACTTTGCGTCTATCTTTCCATAATCACAATAATACATTATTAGCCAAGTATCAAATCAAGTCAAGTCACTTTTATTTATATAGCACATTTGCAAAACAACTCCCGTTGGCCAAAGTGCTTTACATTGGTGGAGTTACTAACGTTATACAACAGTGGTTCATAGATTAAGTACGTACATAAGTACATACATATAGCCCTCACTCAGAGGACGTCAAGAAAGGCTTGAGAGTAAAGATAAGTTTTTAGTCTCGACTTAAAGGAGTCGATGGAGGGGGCAGTTCTGATGGGAAGAGGGATGCTGTTCCACAGTCTAGGAGCTGCAACCACAAAGGCGCGGTCACCCCTGAGCTTATGCATAGACCGTGAGTAGTTCAGTAACCCCAAGTCGGCCGATCTGAGGGATCTGGAGGTGGTGTGGTGGGTAAGCAGACTTTTGATGCTTACCCATGAAGTATGTTTTGCAGCATTGGAGGAATTTCATTTGCCAAGTCAGTCATACAAATAAAAAGCACCGGAACACACGAAATACATTTTAACATATCCATCACAGAGACTCCTCCACATTCCTCTTTGTGATGGAAGGCGAAAAAAAGTTCAATCTCTTCCCTTTGCTCTCATGCGTTCGGGGGCCTCGAGCCTTCGTTGACGGGATGATCTTGACTCCTGTAGCCGGTGGTGGGCCCTCTGCGTCGAGGAGATCTGCTCCTGCATCGGGGGGGGATGTCAGCTCCCCCGCGCCGGACAATCGAACCACACGTCGGGGGTGGTCGAACCTTCCGCGACATTGGAGCTCCCAACATCCATGGCCTCTCCCGAGACTGCAAGCTCCCGATGTAAAATTACATGTTTTGTCTTTGTTATGCCTTTGGTCAGTGTTTATCTAGTGCCACTTGGATCGAAGACAGATGAAGGAGAAATTAATCTTAAAAGATTATTAAATAAAGTGACAGACAAATTAATTAGCCAGCATTCAACCATGAATGAATTAGGTGCTGTGGCCAAGTGGAAGAAACTTGAACTAATCTGCCATTTATAATCTTTGCTTTATTTATTGTACTTTATTTTTTCAGGATTTTGTATAATTTCATATAATGTCCTTTCAATCTTTGAAAAATCAATAATTAGAAATATGAAATTAATACAGAATTTAGTACAGAAAATGTACTTTCCTTGATGGAAAGTTCAGAAATTAGGATGTTTCCAGGATTTGAGGGCTTGAGCTATAAGGAGATGTTGGACTGTCTCAGACTTCATTCCTTCGAGTGCAGGAGGATGAGGGGTGATCTTCTGAGGTGGATAATATCATGTGGGGAATAGATAGAGTATTTTACAGAGAAACCCGAGTCTTTTACCTAGAGAAACCTGAGGGGGACCTTTTTCACATTGAGGGTGGTGGGTATATGGAACGAGCTGCCAGAGGTAGCTGAGGCAGGTACTTTAACAACATTTAAAGACATATGGACATTGATAGGAAAGGTTTAGAGAGATCTGGGCCAAATCTGGGCAGGTGCGATTAGTTTAGATGTTCATAAAACATTCAGTTGATGGATTAGTGAGGGAAATTAGAGAGACGGATGTCGAGCTTCTGCTGTTGGAATAACTTAGGTCACACACAGTGATTAAGAACCAACGACTTTATTAGCATTACAGCATAGGTAACTTCATCTTAATACGTAACTCAAGACTGTGTGAGAAAGGGCTGAGTAGCTTTCTGTTGAACTAGTGGGCCACTTTCTGTAGAACTACCTAGCCTGTCGTGGGGCCAGGTACACAAAATGTAATCATGAAGACGAAGCAGCGCCCGTACTTTCTCGGAAGTTTAGAGCGATTTGGCATGTACTGAATAAACCTCTACATGTGCAATGCAGAAAATATCCTGACTAGTTTCACACAATGGGTGGTGCTTGTATGGAACAAGCTGCCTGAGGAGATAGTTGAAGCAGGGACTATCCCAACAATTAAGAAGCAGTTGGACAGGTACATGGATAGGACAAGTTTGGAGGGATATGGACCAAATGCTAGCATGTGGGACTAGTGTAACTGGAACATGTTGGCTGGGATGGGCAAGTTGGACCGAAGGGCCTGTACCTACATTGTATCACTCTATGACTCCAGTTGCGTCATGGTGTGGTACAGCAATTCTAACACAAAGGTGGTGCACTCAGCCACCCGATCCATCACAGATGCAGCTCTGCCCACCATTGAAAACATCTACAAGGTGCTGCCTTATGAAGGCAGCATCTGTCATCAAGGATACTCACTATCCAGGCAAGTCCTATTCTCGCTGCTACCATTGGGTAGGAGCTACAGAAGCTAGGAATGTTACAAAATTTGAGATTTTAAAAATCAAGCCTGTAATTTATCCCATCAGATAAAGCATAAAAATAATTTGATACCTAATTCACTTCCATACCTTCAGTATAAAAAAGTTATGGTCATTTTCATACTCGGAAATTAGCATCTTGCTTCCTTTTGCTTTTCCATTCACTACTTTCCCATTAAAAATGTCCTGTAGATCATCACATTTGGAGTAGTCCAAATTCGGATAATCTCTGTGAATGCTGTCTAAATCAGTCTCTTTTGCTGGGCATTTGGATTGACAATTTTGCGTTTCTTCTACGGAGACGTCTGTTTAAAATGTAAAGAAATAAAACACTGAACAGCATTAACAGAAACAAGTTATTATTTGCAGTTTTAGAAAAAAGGTAGAAATGATAAAGTTAAACGCTAAAACAAATAGTAAATACCCAACAAAAAAAATCATATAATCAGTTTCATCAAATCAATTAAATTCATCTGATCAATTACATTTACCTAAATTAAATTACTAGATCTAAACATCTATCCATTTCTTAAGAGACTAACCTGAGTATCCAAATAACAAATAACAAACTGATCCCATTCACACCATAATTCACAATATAACATGATTTTTAAATCTAACTTGAATTTATATGCTAAATGGAAAGAATTTATTGTTTAATTCCCATAAATTAATCCATAAACAAGATAATCAAAATCATTATTTTTTGCACAATACATCTGACTAAAATGGTACTGTGGATATTTAGTATAAAAAATATTGATTATGGATGGACAATAACACAAAATATAGATGTTAAATGTTTTTATTGTGAGATAGATGATTGTGCAAAACAAAATTGTAGATGGTTTATATGCAACCAATAATATAGTTACCTCACTCCCATTAACCCCGCCCAGTTAACATCAATCATAACGCCTTCCCCTCAGTAGAAAAATGTAGCCGGTGCTTGAAGGTGTATGTAATACCCAGTGCTATCATTAAAAGATGTTGTACACTTAAGAGCTTGTAAAGTTTTCATTTACATGGTGTCAGAAGTGGGATGATACTTGCGTCTCCTGTTTATCGGTTTTTATTTCTTTTTTTTGATTTGTGTTTTTTGTGCTTTTGATCTCTTTGGCCATGGCGTCCTCTTGCAGAAAGCCCGAGCAGCTTGTCTTTGATGCTGACATCTCTGAGCGCTGGGCCACGTTTGAATTTGATTTCACACACTTTGTCAAGGCACAAGCTTCCAGTCCCAGTCTAAACATGCTGGCCCAATCTGATCTCTGTTTCGACTCACAGCCCAATTTAGTTGAGTGCAATGGTGCGGAGCCAATTAATTCTGCCGAGGACTCTCATGTGTTTACCCTCCTACAGACACCCGCCCACCGCAATGATCCCTCCGTACCTGTGACTGTCAATGGCGTAACCTTCTCTGCCAAATTAGATACTGGCGCGAGAGTCAATGTTTTGTCCATGAATCTTTTCAACAAGATAAGGAGTAATGAGCCTCTGGTTGTTGACGATGCTACCCTGCACGCCTATGGTGGAGAGATTCTAAGGCCTGCGGGGAGGGCCACTTTAACTTGCGTGCTGCAAAAGGCCACAAGAAACGTGGTTTTCTATGTTTTGAACTCTGACTGTGTAACCCTGTTGGGCAACCGTGCGTGCCAGGATCTTGGCCTGGTCTCCTTTGACCGCACGGTCCACAAAGTGCAACTTTCGTTTGACCCGGTTGCTGAATACCAGGACCTGTTCGACGATGACCTGGGGAAGTTACCAGTGTCATACCATATTTCCATTGACCCAAATATACAACCCGTGGTCCGCGCACCTCACAGGGTGTCTCACGCCATGAAGGACAAGGTCGAGGCGATGCTCAACGAGATGGTCGAAAAGGGGGTGCTAGTAGCAGTTAGCGAGCCCACCGATTGGGTCTCCACCATGGTTGCCACGATTAAGAAAGACAAGAACGAGATACGCGTGTGTATCAACCCGAAGGACTTAAACCTTGCCATCAGGCGACCACATTACCCCATGCGGTCTGTTGAGGATGTGGCGGCAAAGGTCGGGCAAGCCACCATCTTTTCGGTCCTAGACGCTAAGAACTCGTTTTGGCAGGTCCCGTTGGACAAAGCGTCTTCTGACCTGACGACCTTCGCCACACCGTTCGGCAGATTCAAGTTCCTGCGAATGCCATTCGGCATCAATTCTGCTAGCGAGGTGTTCCAGCAGACGATGGAGCAATTATTCGCGCACCTGCCATGTGCCATCATCGTGGATGATATCCTGGTTTACGGGAAGGACCTTGCCGAGCACGACCTGAACCTCCGCCGCGTCCTGGATCGCGCGCGACAGGCGAACCTGAAGCTGAATCCCAAGAAGTGCCGGTTTCGTGTCTCAGAGGTCACGTATGTTGGACATGTTTTCACCCCTAACGGACTAAAGCCCGACCCCTTGAAGGCCGCTGCCATCTCCGAAATGGCAGCCCCCACCGACGTGCCAGGTCTGCAACGATTCTTGGGCATGGTGAACTACCTTGGCAAGTTTATACCAAACCTCAGTGAGCTGAGTGCTCCCCTGCGGCAGCTGACAAAAAAGGATATCGCCTGGGCCTGGCTCCCATATCACCAGCAGGCTTTTGACCGCCTCAAGTCGAAACTGATTAGCACTCCGACGTTGCGGTTCTTCGACGTGGGTCGCCCCATCACCGTCACCTGTGACGCTTCCAAGTTCGGTCTGGGTGCGGCCTGCCTTCAGTCTGTCGATGGATCGCTGCATCCCGTCTCCTATGCCTCCCGCACCATGACGGACACCGAGCAGCGGTACGCTCAGATCGAGAAAGAGCTGCTCGCGGTGGTGTTCGCCTGCTCCAAGTTCAGAGACTTCCTGTTCGGCAGCAGATTTACGGTCGAAACCGACCACCAGCCACTGGTGACAATCCTGAACAAGCCGATTCACGCTGCCCCTGCCAGGCTGCAGCGTATGATGCTGCAGCTCCAGCGCTTCGACTTTGACATAATCTACAAGAAGGGCACCGAGATGCACATTGCGGACACCCTGTCGCGAGCCCCGCGTACCTCCTGCGCTCGCCACCCCTACGAAACAGAGGACTTGCTCGTACTGGGCGTTAACTTTATTCCCACCAAGCAGCTACAGGTTTTGGCCGAGCACACCGCTGCCGATCCGGCCTTGCAGCAGCTTGCATCGGTGATTAAAGCAGGGTGGCCAACAAAGCGCTCCGCCGCGCCATCTGAAGCACAGCCTTTCTTCCTGGTCCGCGACGAACTGGTGCTCCAGGATGGCGTTATCGTCAAGGGACATAAAGTTGTGGTCCCGTCCTCCCTGTTTGACTTTTACTTTTGTGCAGCCCACAGCGGACACCCTGGGGTCGATGCAACGCTTGCCCACGCTCAGTGCCAATTCTATTGGCCTGGAATGGCCAAATATATCCGAGACAGAGTTTCTGCCTGCTCCACGTGCAACAGTCTTGCGCCGCACCAGCAGCGACAGCCCCTGCTGCAACAGCCCGCCCCTGCTTTGGCCTGGTCCTCGCTGGCTGCCGACATATTCGAGTGGCGTGGTAACCACTACCTTGTCCTGGTCGACTCGTACTCCAACTGGTTCGAAGTGGATTTGCTGACATCCCTCACGTCGGAGATGGTGATCCGCAAGCTGCGGAAACACTTCTCCACTTTTGGGACCCCGGTCAGGCTGCAGACTGACAACGGCAGGCAGTTTACAAGCCGAGAATTCAAAAGCTTTGCCGACAAGTGGAACTTCGTGCATTTCACCAGCAGCCCAGAGTACCCACAGAGCAACGGCCTAGCAGAACGGGCCGTCCGCAGCGCCAAGCTTCTGATGGAACAGGCGCGACTATCCAATTCTGATTTGTATTTGGATCTCCTGAACCTCAGGAATGTTTCCAGGGATCCGGCCATGGGGTCCCCTGCTCAACGTCTGATGTCCAGAACTACCAGATCCACCGTCCCGATTGCCCAGCGCCAGCTGAAACCTCGGGTGCTGGAGCCCGCCTCCGTGCAGAGGCGAATTCAAGAGAAACATGACAGCCAGCGGCGTTCCCACGATCGGTCGTGCAGACCACTCGATCCTCTGTTGCCCGGACAGGTTGTTCGTTTGCAGACCGCCAGTGGGCACTACCGTCTGGCCACCGTGGTTGGGGTGGCCGACTCACCTCGTTCGTATCTGGTCGACTGTGAGGGTTCCATCTACCGAAGAAGCCGACAACACCTGCTTGCGGTTAATGAGCCACAGCCGCAGCCCCCTGGGCCCTATGCCCCTCCACTCTCCTATCAGCAGCCGGCTGCCGCCCCGGCTGGTGTTCCCTGCATGCCTCGGTCCCCGTCGCGGGCGCCTGGTTCCCCTCTGCGCGGGTCCCCTGTTGCCGATCGCGGTTCTCCCTCTCCTGTTTCTCCCACCCCAATGCCCTTCCCTGGTTCCCCGGCTGCCTTGCGTCCTCCTGCTTCTTCTGCTCTTTCGGGGGGAGGGGGAGACATCCGTACGCGCTCGGGCAGGATCAGTAAGCCGCCTGTTCGCTACGGCGATTTCGTTTAATTCTGCTGTTTAATTCGGTTGTCGTGACAACAATCTGTTTTTTTTTTATTTCTAAGGGGAAGGATGTAGATGGTTTATATGCAACCAATAATATAGTTACCTCACTCCCATTAACCCCGCCCAGTTAACATCAATCATAACGCCTTCCCCTCAGTAGAAAAATGTAGCCGGTGCTTGAAGGTGTATGTAATACCCAGTGCTATCATTAAAAGATGTTGTACACTTAAGAGCTTGTAAAGTTTTCATTTACAAAACAAAATGAATTTCATTATCTTGAGAGTGGATGTTTCTGGAATGTGATCGATTGGAATGTTGCCGTTGCCATAAATTTAAGCCCATATCAGCAGGCAAAACATGGCCGATTCTTATGTGGGCCTAAATAACATTTTTTGCATCATAAGACCAAAATGAAGCCACACCAAAAAGCAAAATAATATGTTAAATAAATGACATACCTTTTGTTTTGTCCTGATAATGCGATCCGTGATGTTGAAGGCGTTTTTAGTTTGCGTTTAAGTTCAATCCAGCGACGCAATGGTCCAGCAAATTTTTAAAAAACGGAAAGGGAAGCGTGTACGATTTTTCTTCATCAGCTCACAGCCCGAGGAAATCCCTCCCGACAACCAATACAAACCTGTATTTTAATCCCCCCCCCCAAAGCGCCGCTGATGGTAGGTTTTGTAACAACGCTACAGAAGCCTGAAATTTCCCACATTCCTACAGCCATCTGCATTCTTAAACTGACCTGTAAAACCCTAACCATGCAATGGATTACAATGGACCATCTTTTGCACTTCCATGGACTTGTTTTCTAATTGTGTTTTTACACGAACAACTCTTTTTGTACCGTCCTTTTTCTTTTCATTGTATTGTATGATTTATGTATAATGTATGTTTTGTACGTTGTCTGAGCTTATGTGCCTGTGATGCTGCTGAAAGCAAGATTTTAATTGCAGATGAACTCACCGTACTTGTGCATATGCCAATAGACTTGGCTTGGACATGATGAATGACTCCTGTTATAATGTCCATGCATTTATGCATTACTAAAGCACAATGTTTCCAATCAAACGGTTATCACTTCAATCCATTTTCTTCAAATTCATCCTGATTTTAAGTAGTGTAATCCAGCCTTCCTATTTTTAAGGATGAAGGAACTGCAGATGCTTGTTTCCATCGAAGATAGAGAAATGGGAGAGGATTCTTCAATTAATCAATACCTCTTCAATGTGTGCAAGACACGCTTTGATACAATTCGCAGAGCTCATATGTCAAAAGATAAGTTGGCTCGTTTTTATGGTCATATAAACCCTACCTGTGACAGATGTAACTCTGAAGTGGCCTCACTGACCCATATGTTTTGGTCCTGCCCACTTTTGGAAAAATATTGGAGACATTTTTTATGCTATTTCTGTTGTCTTAGGTATTGATTTACAACCTAATCCTATTACTGCAATTTTTGGGCTACCAATGTTAGATTCTATTCATTTGTCCCGCTCTGCCCATTGGCTGATTGCTTTTACCACATTAATCACCAGAAGATCTATTTAATTTAAATGGAAAGACTCCAAACCTCCGATCACAATCCAGTGGTATTCTGAAACAATATCATGTTTAAATTTAGAAAAAAATAGGAGTGACATTGTTGAACCCTTGGTTAAATTTGATAAGACTTGGGGAAAATTTATTGAACACTTCCATACAATATAAATTGCACCCTCTTTATCCGTTATAAAAACTATTTTACTTCTATATGGTGGAACGGACTTGACGTCGTACAGACTTAAATTGGTGAAACGTTTAGTTCAGATTTTGTTTTGCTTTGTTTAGTTTTTATTTATTTATTTAATTTTTAGTTTTATTTTATTATTATTATTATTATTTATTTTTTTTTTAATTTTACTTTATGGTTTTTTTTAGTTTAGGGGGGTTTTGCTTTTTCATTTTTTTCTTTTTCTTTTTTCTTTTTATTTTTGTGTTTTTTTTCTACATTTATAAATTTACTTTTAAAGATTTAACTATATTTACATAGAGACCGGGAGGTCTATACTCAATGTGTATTTCGACATCGGTTTCATACCAGGTTATACCTGTTATTAATGTTATCTCCTTCGCTCCTTAGATGCTGCTGCACCTGCTGAGTTTCTCCAGCTTTTTGTGTAACCCTCGATTCTCCAGCATCTGCAGTTCCTTCTTCAGCACATTAATGTAATCCTGATCCCTATGCATCAATATCATTGTTACGTTTATCACTATTTTTATTTTTTTCTTGCACTGTTTAAAAAAAAAAAATTATTAATGTTTTATTTTTGTTTTCTTTTGAAAAAAACCCAACAATAAGATTTTAAAAGAAAGAAGATAAACACAAAGTGCTGGAGTAATTCAGTGGGACAGGCAGCATCTCTGGAGAGAAAGAATGGGTGATGACTGAAGAAGGGTCCCGACCCAAAACATCACCCATTCGTTCTCTTCTGCGATGCTGGCTGTCTCGCAGAGTTACTCCAGCATTTTGTGTCTATCATCCTATTTTTGTCTACACCCCAACCTTACAATTTTCGCTGTGTTGATGATGCAAAGGAGAACCCAAAAAACAATCTGGAAATTAACATTTAAAAAATAACTCAATGTCCAGATTTTGATTGCTTCTGCCATAAATTGTTGACTACCAACATACATTGAGGACTAGTGGATAGCACAAGTTAGTAAGTGCTAACTTAAACAATTTACAACTATACTATGGTCTATGCAGCATCAGCATACAGATTTAATAGGAGTGTAGCGAGACCAAGCGGGTAGGGCAAATAGTTTTATTAACAAAACGGCATTTGAAATACACGTGCACTTAGTCGAGAGAAACGGTTTAAGTTGTTGTTGTTGCAAAGAGCACTAGCTAACTGAACACATCTACTAACTCAAAACTCAGCGAACAAAACCCTGTCACATGACAGCCCCAACTTCTGACGAGGGTTCTGCATAACATAGCTTAATCACTGGGTGCCGCAACATGACCTCCCCCAGAACCAGAGGAACGAAAATGGGCGGGAGTCTGAATAAGGCGGCCGGACCACATGGACACAGGACAAGTGAGCAAAGGCGCAAGAGGCATAGGCAAAGGTGGGTGCGGGAGGGACGGTGGATGATCTCTACGGCAGGGCTGGGCCACCGGCACCGGGCGATCGATATCGAGATGAGCAGGCTTATGACGGGCCACTGAAACGACCTCCTGCCGGCCCCCGATGTCCAGAACAAAAGTCGCGACGCCAGGTTGCAACACCTGGAAGGGACCCTCGTAAGGGCGCTGCAGCGGGGACCACTGCGAATCCCTACGAATAAAAACAAATTGACAGTCCTTGAGAGCCGGCGGGACATGGGAAGTAGCACATCCATGGCGAGAGGTCGGGAGCAAGCTTGTCCATCTGCTCGTGAAGGTGCACCAGCACAGATGAAGGGGGTTCCTGCTGCCCACGTGCCGCTGGAATGAAATCGCTGGGTACCTTGAGTGGGGAGCCAGACACCCTCAGCGGATGAAGTAGCCAAATCCTCTTTAGTGGCAGTGCAAATCCCCAGCAAAACCCACGATAATTCATCTAACCAATCGGGGCCTGTGAGCCGTGTCATCAAGGAGGACTTGAGGTGCCAATGGAAATGTTCCACCAGACGGTTAGACTGAGGTTGGTAAGCCGTGGTGTGGTGCAGCTGAGCGCCAAGCAGTGGGGCCATGGCCGACCACAGTGCAGAGGTGAACTGGGTACCCCGGCCCAATGAGATGTCTGCTGGAACACCAAAACGAGCAACTCAGTGGGCTGTGAGGGCACGTGCACAAGTTGCAGCTGTGGTATTGGCGAGTGGAACGGCTTCGGGCCATCGCGTGAACCGGTCCACAACGGTGAGCAGGTGGGTGACACCGTGGGGCGGCGGCAGGGGCCTACAAGATCGACATGGATGTGGTCAAAACCGTGTTGTGGGACGGCAAAGTCCTGCAAAGGTGCTCTCAGGTGACGCTGGACTTTGGATGTTTGGCAGGGGACACAGGCCCTGGCCCAGGAACCGACTTGCTTACGTAGCCTATGCCACACGAAATTGGCCGCCACCAACACCGTAGTTGCCTGGATAGAAGGGTGGGCTAACCCGTGGACGGATGTCGCCAAGCTGTAGGGACAATGGGTCGCAGTTGCCCAGTGGAGACATCGCAGAGGACGGTGATGTCAGTGGATCCAAGTGGGACGTCCTCCAGAATCAAACCTGAAATGGCGGTGCGATATGCTAGCATCTCGTCATCGTCCCGTTGTGCGGGGCCAGTGCTGAATATTCGATTCCTGGAGCTAAAACCAGAGCGGCATTGATGGCAGTACGGGATAAGGCGTCAGCGACTTGGTTGTTCTAACCCACCACGTGTTGGATACAAGTGGTATACTTCGAAATGGAAGCCAAATGGCGCTGTCCAATCCCGTGCGGGCCAGGGATTGGACACCTTAGCGATGGCGAAGGTAAGGGGTTTGTGGTCTATAAAAGCTGTGAAGGGTCTGCCTTCCAGGAAATAACGGACAGCTAGGTTGCCAAGAGCTCACGATCGAATGCGCTGTATTTTCTCTCTGGAGGGTGCAGATGTCGGCTGAAAAAGGCAAGTGGCTGCCAGCGACTGTCAATGAGTTGTTCGAGGACCCCCCCAGCTGCAGTGTCAGAAGCATCCACGGTGTGAGCGGTAGGGGCATTGGCCGCGGATGGACGAGCATTGTTGCGTTTGCCAGCGCCTCCTTCACGCCATTGAATGCGGCCGTGGTTTCGGCATCCCACACCAGATCCCGCTGCTTGCCTGCCAAACACTTAAACAAAGGTCACATAATCTGGGCTGCGGCTGGTACGAAACGATGGTAGAGGTTTATCATACCAATGAATTCCTGGAGACCCTTCACTGTGGATGGCCTGGGAAACTGTCGAAAGGCTTCCACCTTGGCGGGGAGCGGGATTGCATCATGTTGGGTGACATGATGGCCAAGAAAGGTAATTGAGTTAAGGCCAAATGACACTTGGCCGGATTAATGGCGAGGCCATGGTCACTGAGGTGCTGGCAAAGTAACCAGAGGTGCGCACAGTGCTCTTGACGAGAGCAACTGGCGACGAGAATGCCATTGAGGTAGATGAATAAAAAATCCAACCCCCGGCTGACCTTGTCCATAAGTCGCTGAAAGGCTTGGGTGGCGTCTTTGAGGCCAAAAGGCATTTGTAGGAGTTCAAATAGTCGGAAAGGGATGATAATGGTGGTCTTGGGCACGTCATCCAGGTGGACAGGGATCTGGTGGTAGCCGTGCACTAGGTCAATTTTGGAAAAGTATTTCACCCCGTCCAGATGAGCCGTGAAATCTTGCATGTGAGGGACAGGGTATCGGTCGGCTGTCATGGCGTTGTTGAGGCGGCAGTAGTCCCCGCACGGTTTCTAGCCGCCGGACGCTTAGGAGACCACAGGGAGTAGGGAGGCCCATGGGCTGTCGGAGCGCCGCACAATACCCATCTCTTCCATTTGCTGGAATTCCTCCTTGGCAAGCTGCAACTTGTCAGGTGGGAGCCTGCGTGCCCATGCGTGGAGCAGTGGGCCCGGTGGTGGGAATGTGGTGTACAACGCCATGTTTGGGTTTGGCCGATTTGAACTGAGGAGTCACAATGTCGGGGTAATCGACCAGAATTTATGCATACACGTTGTCAGCGGAAGACACTGAGTCGAGGTGTGGGGTGGCGGGGACCGCAGGCCACAACGAGGTGGATTGGAGGGTCTCGGATCAGACGAGACGTTGCCCCTTAACATCTACCAACAGGGAGTGGGCCCGTAGGAAATCGGCGCCTAACAACGGTTGGGAGACATCAGTGATGGTGAACGGCAACGTGAAATGGCAGGAGCCGAAAAGAGGGGAACTGTGCAGATTCCATATGTCCGGATAGGGCTGCCATTGACGGCGGTTACGGCAGGGCCTTGCTTACCGGAACGGGTGTCGACTCCGGACGGGGGTAATATGCTGATCTCTGCTCCCGTGTCGAAAAGGAAATGGAGCCCGGAACCACAGTCCCAGATGTAGAGGCAATGTTTCTGCCCGACCGCGATAGCCTCGACTGGCGATCGGCCAAAGCTTTTCCCAGATGCGAGCTGGGAGAACGGCATCGGCGGGCCTCAGCACCCCCAGCGTTGGTGGTAGTAACACCGCGGATACTTACCGGTATCCATTGCTGCTGGTTGCGGCGCGGTACTGCCGGTGGAAGTTGGAAACGCCCGTCGAGGCCGTCGCGGAGCTGCAGACACCCAGCTGATGGAAGCACCATCCTGCTGCTTGGCTTCCACAGCTCATCCGCTCTTTCGGCTAGTTGCTGGGGGTTGGTGAAATCGCTACCGGGGAGGAGCAGGCGGATGTCGTCCGGCATCTGTTTGAGGAACGCCTGCTCAAAGAGAAGGCAAGGCTGATGACCGTCCATCAGTGAGAGCATTTCACTCATCAGTACTGACGGCTTGCGGTCACCGACACCATATAGGTGCAGGATCCTGGAGGCCCGATCGCGGCGGCTGAGCCCAAAAGCACGCAACAGAAGTGCCTTGAGGCCCTCGTACTTGCCATCGGCAGGCGGTTGTTGAAGGTAATGTATTTGGCGGCCGGTGGTTTCTTGGTCCAGTACGCCAACCACGTAGAAATATTCAGTTGCGTCGGCGATAATGTGCCGAATATGGAATTGGGCTTCGATGTGCTGAAACCATACGTGAGGTTGTGCCGTCCAGAAAACGGGCAGCTTGAGCGAAACTGCGTTCTGCTGGGCTGGGTTGGCGTCGAGGTTAGTGGCTGCGTCATAGTAGCGGATCCAAAAGAAATGTTTTCGATCGACGGGGACACCAACTGTAGCGAGACCAAGCGGGTATAGAAAATAGTTTTATTAACAAAACGACATTTGAAATACACGTGCACTTAGTCGAGAGAAACGGTTTTAAGTTGTTGTCATTGCAAAGAGCACTAGCTAACCGAACACATCTCCTAACTCAAAACACCGTGACAAAACCCTGTCACGTGACAGTCCCGACTTCTGACGAGGGTTCTGCATAACGTAGCTTAACCACTGGGTGCCGCTACAGGAGCATCTTAATGCAATTACAATTCAGGGTTGAGAAAAGCAATGCTTGTTACATATTTTATTGTTCTTGCCAGCAGATGAAGGAATAAAATTAAAGTAGAAATAAGTGTTCTCTATGCAAGATATGAAATTATGCTTGTAAAATGGACAAGAAATGGCTAACTGGCCATCGTGCAGAAGAGCACATCTGAATGTTTTATAACACTATCTATTTGTGCTTGGAAACAACGTCTGGAGGATAACAAACCAAAAAACTAACTGTCCAGTGCAGATATTTCCCGATTTTTGTTTCAGCCAGATGGAAGTCAGAAATGTGCAGTCTTCCTCCTACAGTCTTCCTATTGTTCTTCCTCCTTTTGTCTTACTCCTACAGTCCCTTCTAAAAAGTCATTGTAAAAACAAAAAGAAACAGAAAGCACAGAGACCAGACAACTGCCTCAGAGGCACTGTGATGCATTTGCTTGGATAAAACACATTTTAAATATTGACCTTTCTTGGACCCCCTCCAATGAAAGTGAGGTTACACACAAACGAGGAACAGCACCTCATATTCTGCTTGGATAGTTTACAACCCAATGGCATGAAGATTGAATTCTCCCATTTTAGGTAACCTCTAACAACTGCCCACTTCCCCTCCCCTTTCTGCTCCACACCACCCCTTTTTCCTCCCCCTCTCTGCGCTCCACCAGGATTCACATGTATTTCTCTCCCACCCACACCTTCAATATCCCTTCCTCTGGCTCCACAGTTTGAACTACATCAACCCACACCTGGAGTATTGCGTACAGTTTTGGTCTCCATATCTGAGGAAATACATTCTTGCCATAGGCGGAGTACAGAGAAGGTTCACCAGACTGATTCCTGGGATGGCAGGACTTTCATATGAAGAAAGACTGGATAGACTCAGCTTGTACTCGCTAGAATTTAGAAGATTGAGGGGGATCTTATACAAACTTACAAAGTTCTTAAGGGGTTGGACAGGCTAGATGCAGGAAGATTGTTCCCGATGTTGGGGAAGTCCAGAACAAGGGGTCACAGTTTAAGGGTAAGGGGGAAGTCTTTTAGGACCGAGATGAGAAAAACATTTTTCAAACAGAGAGTGGTGAATCTGTGGAATTTTACTTCGGAGTCACGTGAGTGACTACGTGAAGAAGCCCCGCCTGGCGCTAGAACGGCATTACGTCGACGCTGACGGCAGAAGCAAGAGCTGCAGAGCGCAGCTCCTCGCAGCGGCCGGAACGGACCCGCAGGTAAGTGCAAGGAAAAGAGGGGACGTTCTAAAAAAGACATTACGCTGGTAGAACCAGCAAAAGTGAAAGTAACATTTAAAATCAGAGTCACGCTGGCGTACTGATTTAGCCAGATAATAAAAAAGAAAAATGGAGAAGTCTCAAAGGAAAATTTTGCGGGTAAAAAGATCGTCCCGGGGTGAAGCTAGAGTCGGGACAAGAGTTTAGTGCGGATCCGGTTCCGATACCGGTGGCCGCTGATTCACCCGTTAGTGAGACTATAATTTCTCCAGAAATGCAAACCACGGAGGAAAATGTTCATAGAAAAAGTAAAAAGAAATCCGGGAGGCCCGTGATTTCTGATAATGACTCTGATAATGAAAGTCCTCCGGATAATAAAGCTATATGGCTTAAAATGGAGCATATGGAGAAAGTACTCCAGAATATAATGAGACAAGGGTCACAGTACCCAGAAGTTTCCCAAAATGACCCTGAGGAGTTTGAATATCCAGAATATGGCTATGTGCCAAATTGGGAATTTGAAACTCCAGACCCAGGATTAAGGGTGGAGGAAGTCTCATTGGATAGAATCCCAGGTGTATCGGGGCTGCAAAATCAGACCCTGCAAGTGGTGATGTGGATTATGAGTGCACACCACAAATAAAAAAGAAGAGGCCAGATGTGCCTGATATGGCAAAAGATTTTGCTATACCTGAAGGAAGTGGTGAGGCTATGGAAGAAAACCTAGCTGCCAGTATTAATTATATGGTATCTCACCAACTTCAAGATTCTGTGATGGTTGAAACAGCAGAATTATATAAAACACCGGAAAATTGCACCTCATTGAAGGTACCTACGGTTAATCCGTCTATATGGACGCCTATGACTCCAGGCATGAGAGGACAAAAAATAAGATTTCAAAGAATCTTCAAACTGATTTCAGCTGCCATTACTGCTTTTGGAAGGCAAATGGAAGGGTCAGAAATGGTTAAAATCCAAAAAGATACTTTGGGCTCATTGTGCAATTCCTTTTATGAAATTAATTGTATGAGAAAAATTGCGATTCGGCCCATATTTCATCCAAGGTTTACAGGTCTGTGTCGATCAAGTGGTGTTCAAGCTCCTGGTTATCTATTTGGAGAGAACCTGCCTAAACAAATAAGAGAAATGTATGAAGAGGCTAAATGTATTAGCCACATGAGACCTTTCGTTTTTGGACAAAAAAGGTATTTTCCGTCAAGGAGGGGATTTGATTTTGGAAACAGAGGCAGGAATATGATAAGAAAATATTACCATCCGACACAGCCTAATGTTCACCCGTATACGGAGGAGATCATGTTCATATGGAGAGGTACAAAAAATTTATTCTATTCTTAAAGAAACTGTGGACAAATCCCCAGTTGGAGGGAGATTACAAATGTTTTATGATGAATGGCTTGCCATCACATCTGATCGGTTTATTTTACAAACAGTTTCAGGAGCCACTATAACATTTAAAGAAGGTGTTAACTCTCCGGTACAAAATAAACCTGCTTATGGTTCATGTTTTATGCTATTGAAGAAGCAGAAATATATGTGGAAATTGACACATTGTTTAAAAAAGGTGTTATTGAAAAAACTGTTGAACATAAACATCAATTTGTGTCAAATATTTTTCCAAGAAGTAAAAAAGATGGTGGTTGCAGAATTATTCTGGACCTTACAAACTTTAATACATTTGTCGAGTATAAACATTTTAAGATGGAAACGTTCAACACTACAAGACATTTGATATCAGCAGGTTGTTATATGGCTACAATTGATTTAAAGGATGCGTACTATTCAGTACCAATACATCAATTTTTTCGAAGGTATTTAAAATTTAATTGGCTGGGACAGCTGTGGCAATTTAAAGCTTTACCAAATGGGTTAAGTTCAGCTCCCAGGCTCTTCACAAAGCTGTTGAAACCAGATTTAGCACAATTAAGAGCACAAAAGCACATCATTATGGCTTATCTGGATGACATTTTAATTATCAGTAGTAATTAGGAATCAGCTGGAAAATCAGTTTCAGCAACTAAAACTTTATTTGAGAAGTTAGGTTTCTTGATTCATCCAATTAAGTCCCAGCTGCAGCCAGCACAGTCAATTAACTATTTGGGGTTTGTGATTAACTCAGTTACTATGTTAGTAACTTTGCCAACAGATAAGATTGATGATATTTTAATGGTCTGTAGGGGTCTCATTCACAAACCTTATCCCTCCATCCGGGAAGTAGCAAAGGTTATTGGTAAACTAGTAGCAGCATTTCCTGCAGTAGAATTTGGTCCATTACATTACCAAAACCTTCAAAGGGACAAAAAAAGAGCTCTAAAAAAGCGAGCAGGCCATTTTGATAGGCCTATGCAATTAACAAAAGGAGCTTTATTGGAATTGCAATGGTGGATTGAAAATGTCCCACAAGCTGCTAAAAACCTTTTAATACAACAGCCTGAAGTATTTTTACAAACAGATGCTAGTGCTCTCGGATGGGGGGGCGACAGATTCATTTACCAGTTGTGGGGGCAGATGGACTATCCAAGAGGAAAAGTTTCTCCAAACATATGGTATTAACTATTTAGAATTATTGGGGGCGTTTTATGGATTAAAAGCCTATTGATGTTAAACATGATTAAAGAACCATATATGTCAATTCCTAGCGGCAGTGATTTGTTAATAAAACCGGTAACCAAAGAAATTCATCCATTACATGCTTATATGAATTTGTTAATCTGCAGACCACTACAAGAGCTTGGATTGTCGGATAGAACTATGGATGTTATAGTCGCATCATGGCGAGATAGCACTAAGAGACAATATATGACACATATAAAGAAATGGGAAAATTTTTGTAGACAATCAAATATATCTTATCATACTGTGAACATTGCAAACATATTGGAGTTCCTTGCCGAGTTGCACTTAAGTTATAGTGCCATTAATAGTGCACGTAGTGCTTTATCATTTTATTTAGGACAAATTTCTGACCAGAAATCAATTGGATCACATCCATTAATATGCAGATTTATGAAAGGAATCTTTAACAAAAATCCACCCAAACCTAGATATACAGAAATTTGGGATGTCAGCATTGTACTTACTTTACTTAGGCAATGGACTCCAATCGAAGTTTTATCATTGGAAAGGTTAACATTTAAATTAGTAACGTTAATGGCATTGGTTTCTGCACAAAGGGTGCAAACATTACAAATGCTACGTTTAGACTGTATGCATGTGGCTGCAGATAACATTGTGTTTTATGTTTACGATCTGATCAAACAAAGCAGACCAGGGAGAACTGGAGCAAAGGTAATGTTTCAAGCTTACCCTATTGATCCAACGTTGCGTGTAGTTAAACATTTGAATCAATATATAAAAGTTACCAAAACTCTTCGAGGTGATGAAAAAACATTAATGATTACGCATAAGAAACCACACACAAAAGCTTCAGTGCAAACAATCTCAAGGTGGTTAAAACAGGTGTTACTTTTAGCAGGAGTAGACACTGATGTGTTCAAAGCTCACTCCACCAGGGCAGCAGCTACGCCCGCGGCGAAGTTACAGGACGTACCACTCGAACACATTTTAGAAACCGCAGGGTGGTGTAAAGAAGAAACTTTTTCAAAGATCTACAATAAACCTGTTCACACAATGACAGGCTTTGGACAAGCGGTGTTGGGTTCACTATAATCACCTGCTTTGTTTCACTATCGATTGATATTATCAATTATGTTATCACTTATATCTTTTATCACTTTGCAACGGTTTCCCCAGATGTAAAAAGGGGGTTATTATATGTTCTTTTATCATTAAAAGATTTATGGAAAGAACTAAAACTGGTCTGGTAAAAGGTTTTACTCATGTATGTGTTGATCTAGCCGGACTATCGTATGGAAGAAATCTACGACATGGAAAACACAGAAGCTTCAAAATCTTCACGTAGTCACTCACGTGACTCCGAAGTAAAATAGTAAGATTAAACGAGAACTTACCAGTTCGAAGTTTGATCGTTATTTTATGAGGAGTAACGATGAGGGATTACGTGCCCTCCACTCCCCACCCTCATAAAATAAATGATCATCTGGTAGTTCTAAATCTATGATGAGCCTTACTATCTTACTCCGGCTATTGTGTTCTGTGTTTTTCATGCCGCTGCCTTGAAGTATGCCGTTCTAGCGCCAGGCGGGGCTTCTTCATGTAATCCCTCATCGTTACTCCTCATAAAATAACGATCAAACTTCGAACTGGTAAGTTCTCGTTTAATCTTACTATTCTCTGCCACATAAGGTAGTTGAGGCCAGTTCATTGGCTATATTTAAGAGGGAGTTAGATGTGGCCCTTGTGGCTAAAGGGATCAGGGGGTATGGAGAGAAGGCAGGTACAGGATACTGAGTTGGATGATCAGCCATGATCATATTGAATGGCGATGCAGGCTCGAAGGGCCGAATGGCCTACTCCTCCACCTATTTTCTATGTTTCTATGTTTCTAATGATGATTTATATATCTCAGCCAGGTCACCTACAATTTCTTCTCTATCTTCCCTCAGTTCCCTTGCATATACATGAATAGGCCCGGAAGGTTTATTTACCTTCATAGATCTAAGGTCATCCAGCACCACTTCACCCATTATTTGGACTGTCCCCAAGACATCTTCATTGACTGTCCCAAGTTCCCCAGTCTTCATGTGTTTTCATCAATCCTCCGCGCTGGACCACTTGGACAACAGGAACACATACATAAGTTCATTAGTTCATAAGTCATAGGAGCAGAAGTAGGCCATTCAGCCCATCGAGTCTACTCTGCAATTCACTCATGGCTGATGGAAACATAGCAAATATGTGCAGGAGGAGGCCATTTGGCCCTTCGAGCCAGCACCGCTATTCATTGTGATCATTGCTGATCGTCCCCAATCAGTAACCCGTGCCTGCCTTCTCCCCATATTGCCTGATTCTGCTAGCCCCTAGAGCTCTATTTAACTTTCCACCAGACCCGAGAGCTCGATCTATCTTTCCCTCTCAACCCCATTCTGCAATCTCCCCATGATCCTTGACACCCATACTAATCAAGAATCTGTCAATCTGCATCTTAAAAATACCCAAATGAATTCTACAGATTCACCACCCTCTGCCTAAAGAAATTCCTCCTCATATCCTTTCTAAAGGTGCGTCCTTTTATTTTGAGGCCATGGCCTCTGGTCCTAGACTCTCCCACTAGTGTAAACATCCTCTCACTATTTGGTAAGTTTTAATTAAGTACCCCTTCATCCTTCTGAACTTCAGCAAGTACAGGTCCAGTACCATCAAACACTCATCATACGTTAGTTAACCCAGTCATCCCAAGATCATTCTCGTAAACCTCCTGTGGACCCTTTCCAATGCAAGCACATCCAGCATGTCAAGCAATAGTTAATTGACTACAGCTTGGTGTTCAATAACACAATCCCTTCCAAATGCATCATAAAACTCAGGGAACTGAGTCACTTATGCATATAACAAACAACAGAGGTCCCAGCAGTGATCACTGCGTAACAACACTAGTCACCGTAGTCCAGTCAGAGAAACAACCCTCCACCACTACCTTTTGTCTTCCATGGCCAAAGATATTTTGAATTTATCCTGCCAAGTCTTTATGGATCCAATGCATCTTAATCTTCTGGAGCAGTCCAAGAACGGCCTCTCCGACACAAAGCCATGGCTTACCAAATGCAAATAAATTGTACCTTTAACAATCTTCACCAATATTTTAAAATACCACTGATGTAACGCTCACCAGCTTGTAATATGCTGGAATATCTCTATTTCCCATATTAAACAAAAGAACAACATTCTCAAATCTTAAAAAATGTAATATCCTCAATAATTCCAAGGAAGCTGATGCTCAGGGCCGATCAAATGGCAGAAGGAGCATTTGTGAACCTCTTTATGCATGGGAGCACATTGAAGCCCCGAGTAACCAGCAGATGGAGCTCACTGTCTCCTAAACCTCCCATCCACATTTTGCCCTGTCAATGCCCCAACTTGGCCGAGTCTGCGAATCCCACAACGGCCTCATCATTTACCCTAGACTCCACTGAACTGGAGTAGGAATTCATGCATAGAAATTCATCCCTGATTCCATGAGACAAATATGAAAAGTAATGGGTAAGGAATGTTGATTTACTGAGAGGAAAGAAACACTTAATGCGTAATAACGTCCCTTTAATTTCAAACCAGCAGATGTGAGAATGTGGGTGGGATGCATAGCAGCAGGAGTTTACGTGATGCAATGTGCAACAATAGATCAGGACAGGTATGGCAAATTTACTTGAGGAACGATACAGCAAACAATCCAGGCCTCACCATTCTTGCACAAAACCCATTCAGATTTCTGGGCATCTGGTAGGCAGCCTCTCAGCAATAATGCATCTCCTTCTTTCAGTTTGCAGGTCACAAAATCATAGAGACTACAACCATAACAGATTATAAATTGTGACTTGGTATTTTACTGATGTGATCACAGATTGGAGTTAACACTCTCCTGAAATACATGAAATCCTTGAAGGTTTATGGGATTTGAAAATTCTCAAATCTATTCATTGACATGAATTTCAGACTATAAATCAATGTTTGTATGTAGAGTGGGGACATACAGGAGTATTCTGAGTCTGGCGATTATTCTTCCAATAGCTGCAGATGACCCAAGTCCTACTTCAAAGCACTATCTTTGGGAACTCCGCAAAAATCACATTATCACAGCAGGAAGTAGTTCTGTTTTACGCTGGAGGTAAACAGTGTGGATTGCTTTGGAGGCTGTGGTGCAGTGGGATACTATAGCAAGTGGTCAGTGCCGTTAACTTGACTTACGACCTTTATCCCATTTTCTTTGGAAGGCTGAAATACTTGAGTTGCAACTCCATCGCATTTGTAGGCTGATTGCTGTGTTAGATTTTGATATACAAGTTAATTCAATCCCAGTGTTGACTACTGTTCTGAATGCTCCGAATACAAAAAAAAACTTTTTTTTTAATCGTGTGTTGTCTGCCTCATCTTGACCCTTTCTGGGATGTTTACATCATGGAGAAATCCATCATGTATGAAATCTTCTAATGGAACAAATCCCCCCACCCTTGGCAAAGACCTTCATCCTAACAGTTCAAATATAAATATTTAGTGATGAATGATACATGTTTATTGAGCAGCGAGCAAGGATCCGAGTTGTTATACTTACCATGTCCATGGAAAATGTGGGGGCTGATGTTGTGCCAGTCATCGGAAGTTGTTAAGCAATTCTACAGACCAGTCTTCTATTTCATCCCTTCTTCCCATATTCCGAGGAGTTCTTGGTGAAGGTTACGAGCTGGTCCACAGAGATGAATTGCTGACTCTTCTATTTTTTTCCAGTGTCTCTCATGGCTGAATTAATAGCCTTGCTGGGTGTCAGCCAAAGGTTACAGGCCCCTTGAAATATACCAGGAAATATTTCCTCATCAAATTTGGAGCTTCTCATTAGTAACTCAAGAGTTGTCTAATCTACAAAATAAATGTGAATAACTATTTTACGGAGACAGTTCAAGCCAGTGTTCAAATCCCGGGGGGTGTTATTAAAATACATGCTATACAAAAGGCATTTTAATTTCTTTGTACTTGTTCTAAGCTTATAGGGTGAAAGGAAGAATGTATATTTAAGCAAGACTTACAGAGTAGCACACGTTGAGGGTTACATCATAAATTTAGAAAACAGGAAGGTAGCATCTGACCTGTTGGATGTCTTACAGCTCTGAAACACATTGTAAAGAATTTTATGTCCTGCAAGAGAAGATATATAAAAAAATGATGAACTTTTGGTTTGCTTCACTCCAAGACGAGATCTGGCTTAACAGCTAAGCATTGAGCAGGGTCTGGCTGGAATAGGAATTGGCTACAGCCTAAGTGTCATAGCGTGGGTAGCGGAAGGGTTGTCACTGAAGTTTGATATCCTAACAAAGTGATTTGTTGTAACATGATTCATAGCAGAACAATGCACAGTTTAATTCGATATTTGGGAGGGATCCACACACTGGTGTATGTGTTAGTCTTGCAAAGTAGCCATTTACAGGCACAAATAATTCTGCATGTAATAACCATGTGACCTAAATTATTAACGTTCACAAAGCTACCCAAACCTTCCAAGTAAATGTCCGTAGTAATTGTTTAATTGGGGAAGATGAGTGTGATAAAGACAGAATATACTGGAAAATCTCAGCAGATCAGGCAGTCTTTAGAATGAGAATCAGATCTGGTGTTTAACATGGGCTGTGGAACCGGGGGGTGGGGCTGGGGGGCTGCGGCCCCTCCACTTTTTTGGCGAGACATGCTTCATAACCCGAAATTATCTGGCCCGCAGGCGTATTTTTCTCTTCTTCTGAGGACCTCTGACATCCAGAATCTCAGAACAAGTGCACAGTGAGCGCGGCAAAACCAAAGATCATAGAGGGGGAGGGAGAGAGATAGTCGGCCCTGAGAGGGAGGGGGGCGGGGTGATGGGGGATATATCCCCCCACTTTTTGAGTTGGGGGATGGCCTGTATTATCCCCCAGATTTTGGAGGTCGAGAAACAACAAAAATAATAATTGTGCAGCCCTCCCCCTGTTCGGTTGCTCTGCTCCCTCACCGGGTACTCCAGAGGTCAGTGCTCAGTGATCGCTCAGCCCCCCCCCACATTCAAAAACGTTCCGCGGCCCCTGTTTCACGTGTGACGTGTGTAATCTCTGCCCATTTGATATATGAATGCAATTACCTTGAAGGAGAGGAGCAGCAGCTAGACCAGCGAGTGAGCGAATGAAGGAAGGTGAGTTAAGTTCATCGAAACATAGACAATAAGTGCAGGAGGAGGCCATTTGGCCCTTCGAGCCTGCACCGTCATTCATTGTGATCATGGCTGATCATCCACAATCCTTAACCTGTGCCTGCCTTCTCCCCATATCCTTTGATTCTGCTAGCCTCTAGAGTAACTAACTCTCTTTTAAATTCATCCAGTGAATTGGCCTCCACTGCCTTCTGTGGCAGAGAATTCCACAAATTCACAACTCTGGGTGAAAAAGTGTTTTCTCATCTCAGTTTTAAATGGCCTCCCCTTTATTCTTAGACTGTGGCCCATTGTTCTGGAATCCCCCAACAATGGGAACATTTTTCCTGCATCTAGCTTGTCCAGTCCTTTTATAATTTTATACGTTTCTATGTGGAGTTCAGGAGGTTTAAAAAGAGTGCCAAGAGTCAGCCTGGGGCAATTACCTTGAAAGTCGCAGAGGAACAGCAGTCAGACCCGCGAGTGAGTGGAATGGCTGAGATCCTAATTAGTTGTGTGGATAGTTAACTTGATTAGATAAAATTAAGTTCAGATCTAGCGGAGCGGCCTTGTTGATGTAAGACAGTGGAGATGCAATGGCAAACGATTTAAAGACGACATGGATGAATTCCAGAAATTGTTCATCCCTGTCTGGCAAAAAAATAAAACCGGGAAGGTGGCTCAACCGCAGCTGACGAGGGAAGTCAAGGATAGTGTTAAATCCAAGGATGAGGCATATAAATTGGTCAGAAGAAGTGGCAAACCAGAGGCCTGGGAGAAATTTAGAACTCAACAGAGGAGGACAAAGGTGTTAATTAAGAGAGGGAGTAAAGAGCATGAAACAAAGCTTGCGACGAAAATCAAAACTGACTGTAAAAGTTTCTTTAGTTAAGTAAAAAGGAAAAGATTAGTGAAGACGAATGTAGGTCCCTTACAGTCAGAGACAGGTGAATTTATAATGGGAAACAAGGAAATGGAAGACCAGTTGAGGAGCCTGTGCCACTTGGCGATTTTTTTCGGCGACTGCCAGCATCATTGACTGACGTATCAGGTCACCGAAAAAGTAACTAATCTTTTGGAAATTTTAGAGGATGTAACAAGTAGAATGGATAAGAGACCCAGTGGATGTGGTGTATCTGAAATTTCAAAAAGCCTTTGACAAGGTCCCACACAAGAGATTAGTGCACAAATTTAGAGCACATAGTATTGGGGGTAGGGTATTGACATGGATAGAGAACTGGTTGGCAGACAGGAAGGAAAGAGTAGGAATTAACAGGTCATTTTCAGAATGGCAGGCAGTGACTAGTGGGGTGCCGCAAGGCTCGGTGCTGGGACCCCAGTTGTTTACAATATATACTAGACTAAGTGACAGGATCTTATAGAAACTTACAAAATTCTTAAGGGGTTGGACAGGCTAGATGCAGGAGGATTGTTCCCGATGTAGAGGAGGTCCAGAACAAGGGGTCACAGTCTAAGGATAAGGGGGAATTCCTTTAGGACCGAGATGAGGAAAACATTTTTCACACAGAGAGTGGTGAGTGTCTGGAATTCTCTGCCACAGAAGGTAGTTGAGGCCAGTTCATTCGCTATATTTAAGAGGGAGTTAGATGTGGCCCTTGTGGCTAAAGGGATCAGGGGGTATGGAGAGAAAGCAGGTACAGGATACTGAGTTGGATGATATCCCATGATCATATTGAATGGCGTTGCAGGCTTAAAGGGCCGAATGGCCTATTCCTGCACCTATTTTTTATGTTTCTATGTTTCTAAGTGGGACCCGTTGGGTCCCAGCATCACACGGGAGGGCTGGTCCCCCAACACAATATTCCACCTCTCCACCAATTCCAATATTGGTGGCCAGTGGGGGGGGGAAGGCTTTCTGGAGTGCTAGTGTGGGTGTTGTAGGCAGAAGGGACTGGTTTCCAGGGGGCTAGTATGGACATTGTGGGCTGAATGGATTCTTGGGCTGGCGGCTCAGTCACTTAAGCCTGTTGTGCTGGCAGCTCACGGCTGGTGTGCTGGCAGTTGACCACCGCTATTCCTTGAAATTCCATTTCAAGCAGAGTGCAAGGCCACCAATTTCAAGTGCAGTTTCTTACCACTTCAAGCAGGGTGCAAGGCCACCAAATTCAAGTGCAGTTTCATACCATTTCAAGCAGGGTGCACGGCCACTAAAGACAGCAAGTCGTGACCTTTCAGTCTCTCCATCTTGCAGAGATTGAGCCAAGCCCACAATTCTGGGTTTTATAGTCCCTCCCCCTCCCCCCAGAAGGGGCATGGCCTTCATGGCATGATTGACAGGAGTGAGAATCTCAACATTTTTTAAACACTAAAAAACTCTTTTATTTTTCATCGATGGGAAAAATCCTCGGCACCTGATGAGCGGAGGGGGACTCTGAGTAAGATGGGCAAAAAACACAGCCATATGTGGTAGCGTGTTTTCTAAAATCAATATAAAGCGCAAACAGGAAGTGGACAAGATTAGACTTTTAATTATTTAGATGGCAAGGCAACTTTAATTAGGCAAGGCAACTTTAATTAGGAAACACAGCTTTAGCATTTCCAAACCAAAGGCAACACAGCTTTAGCAAAGGCGACCAAAGGCGACACAGCTTTAGCATTTCCAAACCAAAGGCAACACAGCTTTAGTATTTCCATACCAAAGGCAACACAGCTTTAGCATTTCCAAACTATATTTTCAAACCACATTAAGGCCACTGACAGTTCAGTAAAACTACTCACAGTTTAGTAGACATGTATTCAGTGTTATTCACAGCTGAGACTGAGAGACGTGACCCCCTCTCTCCCCCATCTTGCAGAGACTGACTGAAGCACTCAACACTTCCGGGTTGTATAGTCCCTCTGGAAAGGGTGTGGCCTTCAGGAGAGAGAATCTCAACATTTTTTAAACACTAATAACTCTTTTATTTTTCATTGATGGGAAAAATCCTCTTGTCCTGCGCAGCGGAGGGGGACTCTGAGTAAGATGGCCAAAAATCACAGCCGTAAATGGCAGCGTTTTTTCTAAAATCAATATACAGAACAACAGGAAGTGGTTAAGATCAGACTTTTAGTAATATAGATTAACGTTTTAGACGATTTAGGAAATTAAGTGTAACATCTCTAAGTTTCCGGATGACACAAAGCTGGGTGGCAGTGTGAGCTGCGAGCAGGATGCTATGAGGCTGCAGGGTGACTTGGATAGGTTGGGTGTGGGCAGAAGCATGGCAGATGCAGTATAATGTGGATAAATATGAGGTTATCCATTTTGGACTGGCAAGAACAGGAAGGCAGATTATTATCTGAATAGTGTCAGATTAGGAGAAGGGGAGGTACAACAAGACCTGTGTGTGCTTGTCACTGAAATTAAGCATGCAGGAACAGCAGCCAGTGAAAAAAGCTAATGACATGTTGTCTTTCAATACGAGAGGCTTTGAGTTTAGGAGCAAGGAAGTCCTACTGCAGTTGTATAGGGCCCTTGTGTATCGCACCTGGAGTATTGTGTCCAATTTTGGTCTCCTAATTTGAGGAAGGACATTATTGATATTGAAGGAGTGCAGCGTAGGTTCACCAGGTTAATTCCCGGGATGGCGGGACTGACATATGATGAAAGAATGGGTCGACTGGGCTTGTATTCGCTGGAATTTAGAAAGATGAGAGGGGATCTTATAGAAACATATAAAATTCTTAGAGGATTGGACAGGGTAGATGCAGGAAAAATGTTCTCGATGTTGGGAGAGTCCAGAACCTGGGGTCACAGTTTAAGAATAAGGGGTAGGCCACCTAGAGAGTTTGAATCTGTTGAATTCTCTGCCACAGAAGGCAATGGAGGCCAATTCACTGGATGTTTTCAAGAGAGAGTTAGATTTAGCTCTTAGGGCCAAATGAATCAAGGGATTTGGGGAAAAAGCCAGAAAGGGGTACTGATTTTGGATGATTAGCCATGATCATATTGAATGCGGTGCTGGCTCGAATGGCCGAATGGCCTACTCCTGCATCTATGTTTCTATGTCTATGCGTGCTTGAGTGTGCTTTGTGAGATATGGAGGCCAGACCGAAGGTGCTGAATTTAGAAATGTACATATTGTTATTATAGCTGCATCTAAACATGATTGCTTTGCTATGTGCTTGTTAACATGTATGTAGCTGATTATTGCATATGAAGTTAGTTATTGTCCTTGGCATAAGCTTCTATAATTAATTTAGATAGTACTTTGGCTTTGCGTTAGGTTTTCTTTGTTGTCTTGGTTGAGCGCTTATCCTGGAGTACTTTGTGTTTTAATTGTAATTTACCAGTGATGCAGACACACTGATCATTTTAAACTGTATTATATTAACAATGCATCTTTGATACTTTCACCAAACTTCACATTTGCCATGAATGGTGCCGTGATCTTGGCTCTGCCTGTGCTCCTCAGAGATACAAACACCTTCAACAGCATTGACGTACTGGGTTATCTTGGGGTTTAAGTCCATAAGTCCCTGAAAGTGGCAACATAAGAGTGGTAAAGAAGGCACATTATGCTTGGGGCATTGCATTCAGTGCAGTTCTATAGGACTTTGGTTAGGCCGCATTTGGAGTATTGCATGTATTTCTGGTCTCCAATCACAGGATGGATGTGGAGGCTTTGGAGGGAGCAGAGGAGTTCACCAGAATGCTGCCTAGATTAGAGGGTTTCAGCTACAAGGAGAGGTTGGATAAACCTGTTTCTCTGGAATGTCCAACATCACAACTTCCTCTTCTTATCGAGTCCACACACAAGATTAGAAATTATTCAGCCAGAGCGGAACACACTTCTCGGCATCTGCATACAATGGTGTCTGTCTTGTCGCTTCTTGTTCGTGGCGGTGGAAAGATTGGTGAAAACAGGGCCGCGACGTGAATGCTCTTTCCTTGACCCCACACGGAGAACTAAGGAAGGGCAATAAATGCTGGCAATGTCTGCAACACCTAGATCCAAAAAGATTTCTTAAAAACCTGAATATGTCACAATATACTGCTTTCAGGTAATTTATCACTATTTGGCTATCTATCATTCTTATGCTTAATGATTTTATTTGTCATATACTTGTAAATTATTACCTTGACTATTCCCAGGATGTGTACCACCTAATGGCGATTAAAGTGGAAAATAAATATTACTGAAAAACTACAATGAATCACCATGAAAAATACTACAACAAAAAATTGGCAATGAGTTTAAAGCTTCAGTCAAGTCTCTTGGGTCTTTGCTGACATTCTCAAACTGTTTCATCTTCCTTCCCACAGTTTATGATGTTATCAGAACTACTCAGTTGAATTACAGCCTTGAGAGTCACTGCTATTCATCAATTATCCTGTACACAGTAAACGTTTCCATGAAGTGCAGAAAAAATAAATGTCTCTTATAAATGTGAATTGATTGTACATTATGGAGAAACAACATGCTGCAGTTCAAAAAAGCAGATGCAATAGTACTTCAAGTATCTGACGGAGTGTTTTGTATTGATTCTTTCGCGAAGAAATTTAGCACTCTGGAAGGGTCATCATTCATGAACAGGGCCTGACTGGCCATGATGGAAGGAAGGAGAACCTAAGTTACTTTGCTGGCTGCTGCATCACTCTCTGCCCAAGGTCAATGAAGCAGGACCTTCCAAACTTTACTGCAATTGGGCATTGATTTTTCTGCAGCCAAAGCAATCAAACATGATGCCTTCAGTGTTCTCCAGGTGACATTTACACGCTGAGGCAGGAGCTAGTTGGCATCAGGTGAGTAAATGGACATTTCCCAAGAAATGTCAAAGCAAGATTATATATCAGATTTCATGAGAGACAGAAAAAAAAAGATTTTGTTATGTTGCACTAGTAGTTTTGTTTCAACTGGAATTTACATTTTAAGTACTTCAATGTAATTAGTTGCTGCTCTATTTACAATAGTTGCGTTGTCCTTTTGCTGAAGTTGCCCGTTGAAAGATTAATAGATTGGAAACTATCCAGGTACTTAAATAATGCAGTTGCTCAGCTTTCATGATTAATGTTTTTATGTATTGCATTATTATTCAATGCCAAATAATTTTATTTGGACAGGAAATACATTTGAGAAGTAGGAGTATTTTATTTATTTCAAATATACAAGGACAGTTCTTGGATGATTTGGACTATTCAAGTATTCATAACAGTGGAAGCTTTGTTCTTTGCTTAAGAGTGATATAGCCATGTTATCATTTATGATCTTTCATGTGGCCAGCAGTTGACATTTGGGGTTAGGTTTGAGATAGTCTAGCCCTTGGGGGAGATGGGGAAGGGTTCACTGTTTATTTTTAGCAGGAGAACCGCAGGCCTACTAATTAAAGGAGGATATGTTAGCTCTCTATTAGAATTTACCAAATCTTCTATTCATACAAAATTATTCACCATCTGATTCTCATTTACTGCAATATATATTTGGGTTTTTTTTTGCATTTAATTGTAAGCTGAGTTAAGGTGGCATCTCAGAAGCTTGAGCCCATCATGTTCTGCATCAGAGAAAAACAATTTTGTGAATGATCAGATTGTGTGGAATCCCCACAAAGCCATCATGTTCATAAGTTAATTCAGTCATAGGAGCAGAATTAGGCCTTTTGGCCCATCGAGTTTACACTGCCGTTCAATCATGGCTGATCTAATGTTACAGATGTTCATACATTTCATATAATGTTGAGGGGGGACATGATAGGATATAAAATGATGAGAGGCATAGACGGGATAGATAGTCCAAGTATTTTCCCAGGGTAAATGTCAAATATTAGAGGACATAGGTTTAGCGGCAAGAGAGAAAGTTTAAAGGGAATTTACATGGCAAGATTTTAAAACCGAGAATTTGTCGGTGCCTGAAATGCAATGTCTGGGGATGTGGTGAAAGTAGATATGATACCATTCTTTACAAGGCAGTTAGACAAACATGAACAGTAAGATAATTGGGGGATATAGACCATGTGCAGGCAGATGTATAGTTTAACTTGGCCTCATGGAATGCACAGATATTGTGGGCTAAAAAGGGCCTGTCTCTGTGTTGTACTATTCTATGTTCAGGTCCATTAAATAGAAGTCGAGGAACCATGGTAGTTGTATTCAAGGTCCAGTGGCCGGCTTGAGAGGCCTATAACAGCAGTAACACCTAACACCAACAGTCTTCAAAGAGCAAATATGCTTCCACCTGTCCTCTGACACACAACATAGGATAAGGTCTCCCTGAAGTATGGACTTCTCCCGAGCATAGACACTTATTCATAATACTTATTCATAATCAGCTTATCACAATACTCATGCTTCCTTATCCTTAAAAAAACTTAAGAACAAGTTAATAATCTTTGGATTCACGTGGTATATGGCGACGGAGTGTTCTTACATTTATATATTCCTGGTCACGGAATGAAAATATTGACTTTAAGTAAAATTTGACATTAGAAGATAACTTTTAAGGGAGTTAGTTGTAGGTCTGTGCTCAGGAATTTACTAAAATTCCATCTTCAGAGGCAGAGAAAGCGATAAATGTGAGGCAATCCCTTGAAATATATTAATAAAGTGACAGTAGGTTGGAAAGCATATCAAATTGAGCTTGCAAAATATGCTTATGAGTCGTGAAGTTGTTAACTTCCTGAGATAGTAACTACGGTTCTGAACCACTGATTCAGAGATGTAGGTTCTCATCCCACCATGGAATCTGAGGAAATTTAAATAAATCGTGATTTAATGAAAAGGCTGGCCTTGGTAATAGTAACTACAAAAGCTATCAGATGTTAATAAAACCCATTAGGTTCATGAATATCCCGTAGGGAAGATAATCTCCCATCATTATCCTGTGGCCAGTGAGTGAGCCCAGACCACCAGTGTCGGTGACTCTTAACTGCCTCCTCAGTTCAGAGGTAATTAGGGGAAGATATGAAATGGTGGCAATATCAGTGATGTTCACATCCCATGAACAAATGAAAAGTAGTTAACCTTACCTCAATGGGGGGAAATGGATACCTCAGTATGGGACCCTTCTTCAGACTGAAGTTGACCATTTCCATCCACACATGCTACTTAACTCGCTGAGTTTCTCAAGCACTCTGCTTTTGTTCAAGTTTACAGAATTCATAAGCCATGTGAGCAGATTTAGGCCATTCGGCCCATTAAGTCTATCATTAAGTTTGTCTACCTTCGATTTGGCCAGCATCTGCAGTTCTTTCTCAAACACTTTGTGTCTACCCACCATTCAATCATGGCTGATCTATCTTTCCCTCTCAACACCATTCTTCTGGCTTCTCCCCATAACCATTGCCTCCCTGCCCCCTTACTAATCATTTGCAGTGTCTCCTGTGAACATTATCTTGTTTGTCTCTCCACAGATGCTGCCTGACCTGCTGAGTATTTCCAGTATTTTCTGTTTGTATTTTGAGTTTCCAGCTATTTCAGTATTTTGCTTTTGAAGTGGAAATGTATATATTAGCAGTCATGGGTGTAATTTAGCTCACTGGCTGGGATGCCCGATCGGGAACTAATTAATAATTGATCTGACAGGTGAAATAAATATTAATTTTATGTTGGGAAAACAAAATATGCAAAAGGAAAGGTGTCATGGGGATCTGAACCAAAGCTGCTATCAGATGATGGTTCAAACATAATGAGAATATTAGAGTGATTTGAAGGATAAATAAACCAAAACAAACAAAAAATATACAATCCTTCTGAAGTACAAAATAGAGAACGTAAAGCATTTCTTAAGGACATCCCAAAACACTTTGCACCCTTTAAAGTACTTTGTTGTGCAATTAGTGTTACGCTTAATGGAAGCTGTAAATTACAGCATATAAACTGTTAAGTGAAATTAGAAAATAATTAATTGAAAAAAAAAATTAGAAATTAAAACAATAGCAGAACTGAAACCAAGTCGAAGGAAATCATTTCTGATTTTCTTTCAATTGGCTATATACTGCATATCTTCCTTACAATAGCAACTGATGTGCTTCATATCATGTGTCTCTTCAAATATTGTAAAGGAGTATCACAGCAAGAAACATAGGAGTAGCATGTCCTGTAAATGTTCAAAAAGTTGAAAGTCAATGAACGAACGAAAGATCAATGGACATTGTTTTCCTCATGCATGCAGTTTTGAGTTGATTATTATTGTTTGTCATGTGATAACTCATTATGACATTGCTCAAAGTAAAAGGGAGGGTAGCTTATATATTTACTGTTATTGAATATAAAATAGGACATATGCTGTGCACAGAATCTAGTCTTGCACAAGACATTGGCTGAGTAACAGTATTGGTTCTTTTTGTCAACTTGGAGCAAATCATATAAGAGATTCTGGAACCATGTAAATATTCAAAGTTCAATCTAAGTCTGAAGTGGTGTATCAACCCGAAACATTTCCAATCCATGTCCTCTAGAGATGCTGCCTGACCCACTAAGTAACTTTAGCACTTCGTGTTTTATGTACTACAGAAGTTAATTCTTGGTAATTAGCATTAAACTTTCTATACATTTAAACTTTCTATACATTTAAACCTTGAGACTTTAGAGATACAGCGCGGAAACAGGCTCTTCAGCCAACTGAGTCCGCACCAACCAGCGATTACCACAAACACTAGATTTATCCTACACACCCTAGTGTCCCTAGACCATTTACAATTTTACCGAAGCCAATTAACCTACAAACCTGTACGTCGGAGTGTGGAGCGCCCAGAGAAAACCCACACGGTCACAGGGAGAATGTACAAACAACATACGGACAGCACCAGTCGTCAGGATTGAACCTGGGTCTCTGGCACTGTCAGGCAGCAACTCTACTTCTGTGCCACTGTGCTGCCCCTATGTCAATGGAATAGAAACATAGAAACAGAAAATAGGTGTAGGAGTAGGCCATTCGGCCCTTCAAGCCAGCACCGCCACTCAATATGATCATGGCTGAGCATCCAAAATCAGTAACCCGTTCCTGCTTATTCCACATGTCCCTTGATTTCATTAGGCCTACGAGCTAAATCTAACTCTCTCTTGAACACATTCAGTGAATTGGCCTCCACTGCCTTCTGTGGCAGAGAATTCCACAGATTCACAATTCTGGGTGAAAACGTATTTCCTCATCTCAGTCCTAAAAGGCCTACCCCATATTCTTAAACTGTATTTCAGAGGAGGAAAACAAAATGGTGATGTTACTATTCAATATGTCAGCACCGTTAGTCGGGTATCAATTCTTTGACATAAATTCAGATAACGCTAAAATTACTCAGCAGGTCAGGCAGCATCGGTGGACAGAGAAACTAAGTGACTGTTTCAAGTCAATGACCTCTCATGATTGCTTTTAAAATTATTTAATTCCAATTTTCTCTTTGTTGCTCTTTGCTGACCTGTCGAGTATTCCCAGATTTTTCTTTCTGTTTGTATTTCCGATTTCTAACATCTGAAGCAATTCTGAACATGGGGTTAGTGGTCTGGGACTTTGTTCCAGGGCTGTTTATTTCAACAAAATAGAGAAGATTTAATAAAATCTAATAACAGTGCTCTGAATTTTTTACAGAGCCTAAAATGGTGGCTTCAAAAATTGTTTCTCCATAAGGAACGTTACGTAAAACACGATCAGATATCAGAAGTGAACCATCCTACCAACAATTGAAGAACAGTCCTGAACTACTATCTACCTCATTGGACAACCTCGGACTAACTTTGATCGCATTTTACTGGGCTTTATCTTACACTAAATGTTACTCACATTATTCCCTTTATCATGTATCTGTACACTGTGGATGCCCCGATTGTAACCATGTATTGTCTTTCCGCTGACTGGTTATCACACAACAAAAGCTTTTCACTGTACCTCAGTACACGTGACAAATCAACTAAACTAAATTAAGTGGATTTCAAATTCAGGCTCATGTAAGCAATTACAAATATATTTCATTCATCCAGCATTGGAGAATGCACCTGCCATGCTCCTAGGACTGAATCACAGATGAAACGCATCTGCAATCCTCTGTTGTAACTCTGAGAGTTACATCAAACAGGAAGTTGGAAAGCAGCAAGATTCTATTAGTGCAACTTTACTGAAAATGTGTGACTTGCTAGACATTATCCATTAATCACTTTAAAATAGGTCAAACTGCTGTTTTTTTTAGTAGAGTTGGAATTTCTGGTTCATTAGTTCATACATCAGACACTAATTACATCATCTGCCATCAAGACACAGGAACAGATTATAAACTGTAGCGTGTCAGTGCGGTAAAAATCTCATAGCTCACTAAATAATCTCCCTTGAATTCTGAAATAGTATAATTGTTTTTGCACAAAAGGAAGTTATTTGGCCCATTCTGCTGGCTTAAAAAGTGAACAATTTAGGGCAAACTAATTTGTAAACCAAGTCCTATGTGCAAGGCCAAATCTGCACGTATCAAGACATTTTAAATTTTTAAAAGACAATTTATAAACTGGAGGCAGCAATTTTTTCCTTAAACAAAACTAATGGACATGGGAAAGAGGAAAGACAGTTTATGAAATCCGACCATGTGTCCTCATTTTTTATTTGTATGTACAAGAAAGAACAGCAAATGCTGGAAAACATGAAGGTAGACAAAAATGCTGGAGAAGCTCAGCGGGTGAGGCAGCATCTATGGAGCGAAGGAATAGGTGACGTTTCGGTTTGAGAAGGGTCTCGACCTGAAACGTCACCTATTCCTTCGCTCCATAGATGCTGCCTCACCCGCTGAATTTCTCCAGCATTTTTGTCTACCTTTTATTTGTATGTCATGTCTTTGAACTTCTATTTAAAATTAACTAGCATTAAAGAAAATTAACCTGTGGTTTGCAATCTACAGTTCTCTTTTTGGACCCCCAAATGCATGATCTACAAATGCACCTGGGCATATTAGACTTTAGGCCTGTTTTTTCAGCCCTCCGAGTCTGCACCAAACAAAGATCACCCTGTACATTATTGTCCTCCATAATAGGGACAATTTACTATTTTACCAAAAGTAATTAACCTGCAGACTGTACGTCTTTGGAGTGTGGGAAGAAACTGGAGCACACAGAAAACCCACGCGGTCACATGGAGAACGTACAAACTCCACACGGATGGTATCTGTAGTCAGGATCGAAACCGAGTTTCTGCCTCTATAAGGCAGCAACTCTACCGCTGAACCAGCGTGCTGCCCCCTTTTTTTAAATACAAGGACAAAGTATTCAGTGGCGCCCAACAGAGGTCACCTCTTTTCGTTGTATATGCACGCATCACTCATTCAGAACACATGCAACAACTATTTTAGCTCATTAAAGGAGAATTTGTCTTATTCATTGCACAAGAACAACATTTCTTGCCTATGTTTGCCAAAATTTGCTCTTGTTTGGTCGATGATGTTGATGCTGGAGCATACTAACTCTACCTGTTGATCCCAGAGGAGGATCTACTATACACGATACCATTGTCCTACTCATTTAAATCTTGTTTCTACCCACTGTACTCAGGTTTAGCTTCATTGTATTCATGTATAATATTGTCTACTTCAATTGGATAGCAGGCAAAACCTCAGTACCCGTGACAATATTAAACATGAACCTAAATTTACCACCTAATAGCTGCACTTTACTGGAAGGTAATCCCAAAATGCTCGGTAGGAAATTCCAGGATTTACACTCAGCAACAATGAAAGAATGGAAATATATTCATATATTCAATATAAATCCAGACAGTGTTCAACTTTAAGGAGGATTGTGTGAGCAAGTCCCAAGCTGTGGAGACGAGCTTGATGAAATCGACTGGAGAAAATACCTGGTGTGTCGTCAACTTATAAAATACGATGAAACTTAAAATAATGCTGTTCTGCTGTTCTACATAAAGTGGTCAACACACAAAGAGGACACCCTCGTAATCAAAACAACAAGGAAATGTACCTGTAGATGCTAGAAATCTGGAATAAAAACAGAAGATGTGAAAAATATTCAGCTGGCCAGATGGTGTCCTTGGAGAGTGGACGACAAACAGTAATGAAGACGACAAACACGGTGGGTGCGATGACGCATCCCTGTTTGACTCCCGTTTCCACAGTGAAGGGCTTGGACTCTGAGCCACAGTTGCTGAGCACTGTGACCGACATGCATCATGTAGAAGCCTCAATATTCTGATGTACGTGTTGTGGCAACCATACCTTGATAGTATACTCCAAAGAGCCTGGTGGTCTACCGAGTCAAAAGCTTTTATCAGGTCTATGAAGGCCATGTACAAAGGCTGCCTTTGTTCACTGCATTTTTCCTGGAGTTGGCGTGCTGTGAATATCATGTCTGCTGTACCTCTGGATGGGCGGAAGCCACACTGGGAGTACCCCCGCAGGCAGTGGTAGAAGTCGGTTTGCGAGGACACGAGCATGGACTTTGCCTGTTGTCTAGAAACCCCTGCAGTTCCCACATTCAACCTTGCCCCCCTTCTTAAAAATGGTCACTACTAGAGCAATCCCAGACTTTGAGGCGTAGGGCATGGATGTTGTACAGGAGCTCCGGCCCACCTTCCTTTAAGGTCTCAGCTGGGATCCCATCTGGACCGGTGGCCTTGTTGTTCTTAAGGCTGTTGATGGCATCTTCAACCTTTGTCATAGTGGGAGGTTTTTCCATGTGGTACTGATGGGACTCTAGGGGATGTGGTGGGTAATGTCTGGTTCAGTTGTGCTGTCACGGTTGAGGAGTTCCTGGAAGTTCTCTTTCAGGAACTCATTGTCATTGTCCTTCAGCAGTTCTTGTTGATCTTTTGAGCGCAGGGGGGTTAAGCATGGTAGCCTGGACCATAGACGGCCTTAGTAGCGCTGAAGAAGCCTCTGGTGTCACCCGAGTCTGCCAGTCTCTGGATTTCCGGAGCCTTATCTGTTCACCAAGAGTTCTTAAGCTCCCTTACCCGGCTCTGGACGTCCGCCTTGGCTCTGGAGTGAGCCACTCTTTTGGCCTTGCAGATTACATCATTTTGCCAGGCACGAAAGGCTTTCCTTTTCTTGGAGATGAGCTGATCTATCTCTGTGTCGTTCTCGTCAAACCAGTCCTGGTGTTTTCTGGATTTGCACCCAAGGATGTTTTTACAGGTAACCAGGATGGTGGATTTGAACCGGCTCCAGTGGCCTTCAATGTCATCAGGATATTCCTGTTGGAGGCTTTCCCCAAGAGAAGCCTGAAGTCGCTGCTGGGTAGCAGTTTCCTCCAAGCTTTCAAGGTGCAGCCTTGGCTGGATCTGCTTCGTTTGAATCCTCCTCTTCCTCGAGTTTGATAGACATCATGGAGCGGATGAGGCGATCCGGCACCGATCATGGCCCTTGTGATGTTCACGTCACGGCGGTCCCTGGCTCGTACAATGACATAGTCAATGAGATGCCACTGTTTGGAGCGGGGGTGTCTCCATGATGCCTTAAGTTTGTTTTTCTGGTGAAAGAGGGTGTTAGTGATGATGACGTCGTGCTGAGCACATTTGCTGAGAAGCAAAGCTCCATTGGAGTTGATGCTCCCATTGCCTACCTTTCCTATGGTACCCTTCTAGAGGTGTTGGTCCCGGCCGACCCTGGCGTTGAAGTCTCCTAGGAGAATAATCTTATCCTCCCTGGGGATTTTAGACAGTGTCTCGTCCATGCAGGCATAGAAGGTCTCTTTGGCTTCCTCTTCAGAGTCTAAAGTAGGGGCATAGGCACTCACAACTGTTGCCATCTGGTTGTTGGCAAGCACCAGACGGATGGTCACGAGACGCTCACTGATTCCCACAGGAAGTTCAGAGGTCGCTGATGCACTGGTTCCTGATGCCAAACCCAACACCATGGATCCTGGGCTCATCAGCAGCTTTTCCTTTCCAGAAGAAATGGCTGAGCATCCAAAATTAGTACCCCGTTCCTGCTTATTCCCCATATCCCTTGATTCCATTAGGCCTCAGAGCTAAATCTAACTCTCTCTTGAACACATCCAGTGAATTGGCCTCCACTGCCTTCTGTGGCAGAGAATTCCACAGATTCTCAACTCTCTGGTTGAAAATGTTTTTCCTCATCTCAGTCCTAAAAGGCCTACCCCTTATTCTTAAACTGTATTTCAGAGGAGGAAAACAAAATGATGATGTCACTATTCAATATGTCAGCACCATTAGTTGGGTAACAATTCTTTGACATAAATGCAGATAACGCTAAAAATACTCAGCAGGTCAGGCAGCATCGGTGGACAGAGAAACTAAGTGACTGTTTCAGGTCAATGACCTCTCATCATCGGTTTTAAAGTTATTTATTTCCAATTTTCTCTTTGGTGCTTTTTGCTGACATATCGAGTATTCCCAGATTTTCGTTGGGTTTCAGAAAGGGCAGCTATGTCAATCCGGCATCTTCTCAGTTCTCTTGTGCTGATCGCGGTTCTCCTCTCTGGCCTGTTACTGGTTGCACTATCCATCAATGTGTGCACATTCCATGCTCCAATGTTCATATTCATATTTCTGTGTTTCTGACCGCGTGTGGTGATACCTCTGGACGTGGTAATCCAGTCGGTAAGTTTGAGGCAGGATATTTTTAGGGCACCTTTTCTAGCCCTTTCCCCAAGTGGGGTGAGCAGAGTGGATCCTAAAGAGGACTGCTCAGTTGTCGGTGTAGCTGCGACTGGGTGAGGGCTCTTCTGCCTCGTTCCAAGAGTCTAGAGTTAACATATCAGATTGAAGAGATTTAATTCTAATAAGACAGGGTTCCTATGTAATTTGGTGAGAGAAACTCCCTAGAATAATTTTACCAATTGCATTTTTCAATTAACAAACTCAAGTGTATTCTGGGATGTAATTAAAATGATTAAATGAAATATGTAATTGTTTATAAATTTATACTCTTTCTGCCCTAATACCATACCACAGTAAACCCAGCTACTGTACATAAGGTGGACAGTGTGGTTAAGAAACCATTTGCCTCAGTTGGGAAAGGTATTGAGTGCAAATATAGGGA
This sequence comes from Okamejei kenojei, assembly GCA_035221665.1. Lineage (NCBI taxonomy): Eukaryota > Metazoa > Chordata > Chondrichthyes > Rajiformes > Rajidae > Okamejei > Okamejei kenojei. The sequence goes on from CM069135.1 coordinate 97,743,730, forward strand.
CATCATGATGCAGCTGTCAATGGCAAAATCATACTCGGAACTCTTAGTGCAATTGTGGTCAGCCAGCTTTAGGAAGGATGTCATTAAGTTAGAAAGGGTGTTGAAGAGATTCACCAAGATGGTACCTGGGCTTGCAGACTTGAGTTATAGGGAGAGGTTGGATAGGTTGGGACCTTTTTCTTTGGAGCATAGGAGGGGTGACCTTATTGAGATATACAAGATCAAGAGGGGCATGGATAAATTGAACACGCGATCTATTCTCAGGGTAGAGGATTCTAAAACTAGAGGGCATAGGCTTAAAGTGAGATGGAAGGGATTTATGAGAGACCTTTTTCACTCAGAGGCTAGTCCATATCTGGAAGCTATAGAAGCAGATAATGTTATGAAAAATAAAATAGATATATGAATATGAAGGGTTACAGGATTATGGGCTAAATGCAGGCAAAAAGGTCCAAAATGCAACCATTGGGGCTGTTTCCATGCTGTATCGCTCTATGACACTATGACCCTAATTATAATTTTAAACTTCTGAACACAACCATCGTTCCAAATCCCAAAGGGTTAACCATAAATAAAAAGAACTACCTATCTTAGTGAAGTGAAAGGAATTGATTTAAGTAGAAAACATTTGAACCAAGTGAATTAGACTGATTTAAACCAATTACAATGTTTCATTGAAGAAAAGAACTGGTGGAAGAAGTGATGGGTGATCTAAGGAAACACAATTTCAATGCCCAGTGTTATCACCAGTACGGAACGCCACGGGAATATGAGCTAATTGTTGCATAGTCAGACTGCTGTGAATAAATGGGGTTTGACATGGCTGACAATGTCATGACCAACAAATAGCCAGCAACCCTTTCGCCATTAATAATAGTAAGAGGCTGATTTTGAAGAAGTCCTTCAATCCTTAAAACCCATTGGTTTATTATAATTTTTATGTTCATTATTAGTTTTCAAGTTCCAGTTTGTTAATATGGTAACATAAATATGAACCGATAAATGTCAGACTTGAGGAGTTGCAGTGCCAACGATGCTATTTAAACTTTAGTGTAAATAACTGCACTTTGAACTAAATGCCTTTTCAGAATAAATATATCATTTAATGATGCATTCACCAAAACATATTAGTCTCTAAAATACACAGATGCAACATTTTTATGAATAAGACTGAGCCTTGCTATACTGTTTTTAAAAAGTGATAAATAGCTAGTCATGGAAATAACTATTCTCTCCTCTCCTGCCAAAAGTTATATCAGGCTATCTTCAATACATTGTGCAGATGAAAATAATTATTTTGCTATGATGTTCTTCCATGTAAAAGGCCAGGGTAAAGCAAGACTCCAATTTATTAAAATTAATTTGAAGTTATATTTTCTTTGAGCGCAACCATATGATCTTTAAAAAAATACGTTGAGGTGATTCTAATTATAGGCTTTTTGATCCTGAAAATAGGATTCAGCATTCAGTCATTAGTAACTTTTTAGTAATTTTTTTCATGGTAACTCTGAGCACCATGTCTGGTTGGGGCAGTAGGATAGACTAGTTTGTCTTTTCCTGCATTTGGCCTGTATCCATATATTTTCCTGTCACACGTTCCTGATTTAGCAGATAAGTTTAGCTTGAATCTTGATCCTAAGCCCACATAACTTGTCACTGCTGTATCCTGTTCTGCCAATGTTTATTAATTCTTTCTTTCTCACCCCTGAAAGCCTTGTAATTTCCTCTTGAATGAGACCTCCATTGCCTGCTTTGGGAAGCAAGGTCCCCTTTAACTGTTGCAGTTAATCATTACAATGTGTATGTAGTAGAAGTGAGTTATTCTGGTTTCCAAACCCAAATTATAGAGTTAAAACCAATGTGCGACAGTGGAAATAATTGGCAAAAGAAAATCAACACATAATTAACATAAAATAAACTGAAAATTGTTAGAGAATGGACACAGGCGGCCAGCAGAGGAGAGACATCGGGTCGGGATTACCTGGATCGGGGGCACTCCAGAACTTCCAACACATGAACTGGACTTGGCACTTTGGACTGTTTGTGTTTTCTGGGGTTTTTTCCTTTTCCTTTTTTTTAAACGGCGCCAAAATTGTGGACTGTGCATTGTTGGTTGTGCAAAACAATTTCACTGTGTTGTGCATATGTGACAAATAACCTAGTAGATGATGCCGTGCTTTCTTTGTGAGTACATCTCTGTGCTGGGCCCAGGATAGGTCATCTAGGAAGTTAAGACCCAAGGAATTTGACTCTGCTGACTCTCCACTGCCACCTATCAGTGAAAACTGGTGCATGATCTCCCAACTTCTTTTTTCTGAAGTCAACGATTAGTTCCTCGATTTTGTTGACGATGGTCAAGAATTTGTTGTTGCAGTACTATTCAATAAGCTGTTCTAACTCTCTCCTGTACACTTACTCATCACCACCCAACAACAGTTGGTTTGGCCAACAACAGTGATGTCATCGACGAGTTTATAGATGGCACTGGAACCATGCCTAGCCACACAACTAATTAGAGCAGGGGGCGAAGCACACAGCCTTGAGGTGCACCTGGTCAGTGAGAAGGAGGTGTTATTACTGTTTCACACTGATTGAGCTCCTCTGATGAGGAAACTTAAGATATTCCCAGTTTTGGACTTTTTTTTTCAGGATAATCAGGTTGGAATGATCACCCTGACAACATTGCATTCATTTTTAGACAGCTTAGAGTCATAGTCGGACAACTTTGAGATGGGCCCTCCGGCCCAACTGGCCCACGTCAACCCCATCTGCACCAGTCCCACTGCATTTGGCCAATATCCCTGTAAACCTATCCTACCCATGTACATATCCACATTTTTTAAAATGTTGTCATAGTACCTTTTTGAACGTTGTGACAGTACAATGATAAATCCATTCTCCTTGAAATATACATTCTTTCCCAAAGCATCCCATGCTTTGCCATTTGTTTCTTCACTTCATGTAAGTGAGAGTAATCTCCCTTTTAACCTTTAATCATGTTCAAAGGTTGTTGGGGCAGAATTATGCCATTCGGCCCATCATGTCCACTCCGCCATTCAATCACGGCTGATCTATCCCTCTCAACCCCATTCTCCTGCCTTCTCGCACAACCCTTGACATCCTAACTAATCAAGAACCTATCTATCTCCACCTTAGAAATATCCATTGACGGCCTCCACAGCCTTCTGTGACAATGAATTCCACAGATTCACCACCATCTGACTAAAAAACTTCCTCCTCATCTCCTTTCTAACAGCACATTCTTTTATTCTGAGGCTATAGCCTCTGGTCCTAGAATCTCCCATAAATGGAAACATCCTCTCAACATTCACTCTATCCAGGCCTCTCACTATTCATGCTGTTGTTTCTGTTTCTACCATAGCTTAAGCATTAGGTTTGGGTGAGGATGTTAAGAGCTTCTAGAGCCCTAAACAGTGACCTTTTCAGGCGTTCATTCCCATTTCCTTTCAATCTGACACCACAAAGAACACAGGTGACACCTTAGGGGCATGCTGATGTTTCTCCTCATCTTCATAAACAAATGGATATACTGTATAATGGGAGATCTGGAAGTCACTATTTCCTCCGGAATAATACCCTCTGGCATTTGACTGAGGAATTAATGCTGGATTTGGATCATCATCCTCTTGGAGAAGATCTTCATTTCTACAAAGCATAACTTTGTCTCTAGCACATGCAGTTTGTAAGTTTCCAGTCAGCAGATCTGGATTATTGGATGGATAGAGTTACAGGTAACTTGGGCCAAAAGCTTCATTTGTTTTTTGTTAAAATGCTAGATTGTGATGATAATAAGGTCTGATTGGTTGGCTTCACTTCTTAACAGCTGGACGTTGAGCTTCTACAGTCTGAAAAATACTCCTTGCGTTTGTCTGGCAAAATCATCCATTTTTTTAAAGCCTTACAAGAGTTGTTAATTAGTATTTACTATATTATTATATACAGATCTTGAAGTCTCTGAAAGTGTCAACATAAGTAGACAGAGTGATAAAGTAGGATTATGGAGCTTGTCATCATCAGTTGGGGCAGGGAGTCATGTTGCAGGTTTATAGCATTTGGGTTAGGCCATGGTTGGAGTATTTTGTGCAGCTATAGTCACCCCTGTAACAGAAGGAAGCAAAGGCTTTGGACAGGGTGCAGAAAATGTGTGACCAGAATGCTTCCTAGATTAGAGGGTATTGGCTATAAGGAGAGCTTGGACAAAGTTGGATTATTTTCTCTCAAGCGTTGGAGGCTGAGGGAATACCTTGGTTTCTTACATAGAAGATGGCGAGGGCCTGGAAAGTCCTGTCAGTAATGGTGGTGGAGACAGATATGATAGTGGCATTTAAGAGGGTTTTAGAAAGGCTCATGTGTATGCAGGGAATGGAGGGATATAGATCACATTCAGGCTGAGGAGATTAGTTTAAATTGGAATCATGCTTGGCACAGGCATTATGGGCCGAAGGCCTTGTTCCTGTGCTGTTCTAAAACTTTGTAGGACAATTGATGTCAAATTCAGTGAGGTGGTTGAAATGTGGAATTAATTATTTTAAACCAGCACTATCAGAAGAGATTGTAGAATCATTCAGGGATCACACCATTAAGAATCCATCTTTCTTTCTTGCGCTGTACTCTTCTCTGTTCTATTATACCACAGAGCAGGGGCCTAGGAAGTAACTCTCAGCAGACAAACGTAGCTTTTCTAAGTGGGCCATGTTGGTTTGTTTGGCTGTTGAGATGTAATTGCCTCAACCTTTTTACAGTAAAACTGCCTCAGTCATGTCCACGTTGAGAGTTAACATGGTACCTCATCAGAGAGCAGATTATTTACAAGGAGTGATGGATAAAATTAAGGAACTACAATCACTTTAAGGTAAATGCTACAAAGAGGGACAAATGTTGTTGATCTTGACGCAGTTTTAGACAATAGACAATAAGTGCAGGAGTAGCCCATTTGGCCCTTCAAGCCAGCATTGCCATTCTATGTGATCATGGCTGATCGTCCACAATCAATTTCTGTTTTCTCTGCGCATTTTCGCCTTTGCAAAAGGTATCTACGAAAAAATGCCTGTTGACAAACTAAATAAGGAAACAGGTAAGTAAACATGTTGTCTATTGATAGATCTAGGTCATGGTTCAATGGTTCAAGCACTTGATGGCTGATGATGTGAACAGGATAGTGGCAGCCTTGCTATTTTACCACACTCAAGTCAAGTCAAGTTTATTTGTCACATACACATACAAGATGTGCAGTGAAATGTCTCACAAGGAAACAGTGGAGCATGCCTGTGAAGAGAAATGAACAGTGCAACCCAAAATGGAGCAGATATTAGATGTCTTCACAGGCTTAAAACTGGATAGATCATAATGGCTGAATGACATATATTATCAGCAGCTGAATGGTAAGAGAGGTGATTGCTGGGGCTCTGACACAGATTTTTATATCTTCGCTGGTCACAAATGATGCGACAGATCTGAGTCATAGGATCACACAGTTTGGAAACAGGCCCTTCAGCCCAACTTGCCCACACTGACCAACGTGGCCCATCTCCACTCGTCCCACTTGTTGCGCGTGGGACAAATCAAAATTTATCAACATGTTTTCATTAGAGAACCTGTCCAACCATTTTGATTGAATTTTTTAGAGGTAACAAAGTATATTGATGACATTTAGATATGTCAAATGTGAGACCTCCAAAAAAGTTAAATCTTGCAGTAAATTGGCAATATCAGATCGAAAATTGGTGTTAATGAAAAGAAATATAAAAGATATTTGAATCTGAATTTGGGAAGCCAGGTATTAATCACAATTTGTTGACATGTTTTCATTAGAGATCTGTCCAACCATGGAGTGATTGAATGGCAGAGTAGACTTGATGCAGTTTTAGACAATAGACAATAGCATGGCCTAATTCTGCTCCAAATGAACTGATGAACTTATGATGAAAAATGATTCCATGATGTCAAAAGTATAATTTGAAATGTGTACAATTGGTAGAGAGGTTAAGCTTTTTCTCTTAAAAGTTATTTCCTTATTTTGTCTGCTTCAGTAATGGATAAACAATTTACCAAGTCAATTTTGAAAAAAAAAGTAGAATTAATTATGTCACAGATTTTCCCCATGTGAACTAAAGTTCTTTAATATTGCACAGATTATATCAAGATTAGGCACTGTTGGTATTTTTTAAATTAAATCAATCAAGAATATTTTAATTGCTGATTTAATTTAGTGAAAAGTACATTCTAAATCCAATAACGGTCTGAAGAAGTTGTCTCGACCTGAAACATCACCTATTCCTTTTCTCCAGGGATGCTGCCTGAGCCGCTGAGTTACTCCAAACGCTTTGTGTCTAGCTCCATTAGGAATGTTGCGTTTACAAGGCAGCTACTTCGACAAAACTCAAAGCCTTGAGTGGTAACGAAGAGAACCTCTCCTTGAGCTGATGCGGTGGCTTTTGGTTGCATACCCCGCCATAATTCCATCCCCCTATCTTTGTGTCAGTTTTATATGGAACAGTTCATCTTATTTTGTGCTGGTGTTAATTGCTGTCCAACGGAACCTTGGCTACTGTGCATTGGGAACAGCTGCTGGGCCTGACCTTCCATCTCTGCCTGAGCATAGGCCCATTTGCCTGTCCACTGATGGCAACCTGCTGGTGGACTGAGTACAGCAGCTGGAAAAGTTCTGCCTGCATCGCTTCCTTTTTCAATTTAAGTTTTGGACTGTGACACTGTGCGACTCGCAGAGAGATAAATCAGCTCTTTGCTGGATGACTTCTGGCAGATTAAAGGTCTTCTTGCCCTATTCCTAACAATGATGGTTCTGTCAGGGTCAGTTTACTGGTAGGAAATAATATGTCAATGGTTGTTATGTACCATTCTATATACAAATGCCGAGAACTAAAACAAGCAACTGTTTTTCAAATATTTGTTGTTTATTTTCCCCTTGTTCAAAATTAAAATACATTGTAAGTGATAATGCTTTATTTATCTTTGAAGCTGTGTGATCGTGGGGGCAGTCCTAAAGTGAAGGAAATACATTATCTACATCAGCAGCTGGAAATCTTATGACAAATATTCTTCATGTAAATATGGTATTTGCTAAGTCTTGTACTTTTCTCATTGATTGCTGGCATTGATACAGTGTTGAAATGGACTAAATTTAATTATGTATAGAACTGTGCAAACCATGCAGAGATTCGCCAAATGTTTGTCAAATTGTCAAAAAATAAGTTAATAATTTTCTTGCAGTATTTCTTTCTGCAGTATTCCAATTTTCTAAGCTCAATTGTTAAATGTCACAGATGACCTTAACCTCACCCTATTTCATGGCCACTAGATTTCAGTATTGCTACACCTTTGAGTCCTATTTCTCACTCCAAATACATTGACTGAGTGATAAGATCAGTGTCAACTTCTCCAGCCATCTAGATTTTCATTAGGATTGAACCGCATCTTAAACCATGGCAACTATGACTTCTAAATGATACATTGAGGGTCAATGAAACAACAACGCTGCTAGAAGATTTTAATTCAAGGACATGGACTTCTTTCCAATCCTTGTCTAAGTGGCCAGGTTAATATTCAAATATTAACAAACATGAATCTTTCTATTGCAACTTTTAAGAAACATTTAGACAGGTACATGGATAGGATAAGTTTTGAGAGATATGAGCCAAACGCAGGCATGTGAGACTAGTGTAGATGGGGCATGTTGGTCGGCGTGGGCAAGTTGGGCCGAAGGGCCTGTTTCCTTCCTGTATGACTCTGTGACTCTCTATGAATCAAGACACATGAAACTGCAGATACTGGAATCTTGAGTAAAACACAGTGTAACTCAGTGGATCAGGCAGCATCTCTGGAGGACTTTTGTCCCTTGCTATTCTATTTGCCCATGATTCTTTTTAGTATCTAGGACCCTTGCCATTTGAGGGAAAAGCCTGGTGGTTATTATATGTCATGTTAATCTACTGTGCTTTTAATCCTTTACACATTTATCTGTTTGTAGCAATCTCCATCTCATTGAATGGAAGTCATTGTTTCGGGTCTGGACCATTCTTCAGACTGCGCTAATCCAACCCTTCTTCAATAAGAAGGATCCGGACCTGAATCGTAGCCTATGCATGTCCTCCACAGATGCTGCCTGAAAGATAAATTGTGCACAACATGTTTACATCTTTTCTATTAAAACAAAAAACATGCCTTAAAATGTTAAAGGGTGAGGAAGGTGTTTGGGTGGTGCTTTATCCACTGGGATTTGTATTGGGACTGGAAATCTCAATCTGTTAATTAAAACGAGATCAAGGACACTCCCAAAATTGTTAAAAAGGGTCAGGGCAATCTGAATTTATTTTAATGCTCCCACTTAGGCCTCATGAGGAGTTTCCCCTTTATAAAGCAAGTGTCCAAATGCTCTGGAAATGGCAAAAACATTTCAAAAAGCCCAATTCTGGCATGTGTGATGACATTAGAGACACAAAGACTGGGTGAAAATGTCTCTCATCCATCCAATGAATGAACCATAAAGATTCCTATGGAGATTCTGAGCCTCCCTCTACGACTAGCACTGCAATGTCTGCTTGTATCGTTAGTTGTATATATCTCGGAACCAACCAGTGTGCAGATCATGTTTCAATTTGTACTGAGTGCTCTGTCCTGCAAAGATATCAGACATGCATCGAGAGCCAATACTAATAGGAACAAATTCAAAACTAATGCAAGGTAGGAAGAGAAACTAAACAGCTATGTTAGTAGATTTGGACAAGGTCAACTTCATTCAATTAAACATACTGCTGCATACAGATAAAATTGTAAAGGAGTAAAACCACAGTCGATTTATATGGGATATAAACAGGTATTTCCCTCCAGAGGCACGGTATCTAGTTGCCAAGAAGAAACATGGGCAAATAGAGCCAAGGACGCTAAAAGAAACTCAAAGAAAAAGCGGACAAAAGAACAAAATTCCATCTGGTCACATCAAGCCAGAGAAAAACATGAGCAAAAAATGTGATGAGATTGTTACTACAAAAATAAAAGGTACAAAAAGAGAGCAGGGAAAGGAAACTTGCAAGGGTTGTTAAAATCAATGCAAGAAAACCTTTACAACTGAATTGGGCAAAAGAAGTGGGCCAATAGCAATGTGCCCAGGCATTGGAGTCCTGTCTTTTAATTGAGCTACCACCTCCTGCAACTCTTTTTTTCAGGACTTCAACCCTAAGAATCCCAGCAACATTCTTCAAATGTTTTTACAATCTCTTTGTTTAGACCTTAGAATAGGATACCAACACTTTGCTCTTTCCTTTATGAAGATACAATTAAAATAAAACAGAACTTATACGGATTCATATTTCGAAGACGAGGGCAATATGGATCTAGTGAGGGCAATATATGTCTATCTCCCGAAAGAGGACAGTCAATATTGTTATTATTACCCATTATCAGACATCTAGGGAAAATCTGAACATCTCATATGATATGAATGTTTGCAATATGCATTGCAACATTGTAAATAAGGATACTAAAACCATTGCAACATTGTAAATAAGGTACTAAAACAATGTAACATTTATGTTTCATTTATGTAATTTATGTAATTCATTTATGTGACAATGGAAGGTCGAACTTTTAAATCGCGAACCTCTTCTCGCAAGCCATTTTGTTTGTTTTGAGAATAAATTTTAAATTTCGCACGCAGCGTCACGTTGCCGTCACGCAGCGTCACGTTGCCAAGTTCCCGGATGTTATAAGACTTTATTCGGTAATAATTTCTTATATTCCCCTTTTCTATGGACTTTACCTGTTAAAACAGCGGGGAATATAGTCTTATATTCCCCTGGTCTCACATCCGGGAACTTGGCAACGTTGACGGCAACGTGACGCTGCGTGCGAAATTTAAAATTTATTCTCAAAACAAACAAAATGCCTGTTGCGAGAAGAGGTTCGCGATTTAAAATCGCATTGTCACATAAATGAATTACATAAATTACATAAATGAAACATAAATACATTTAGTAATTTACAATGTTGCAATGGTTTTAGTACCCTTATTTACAATGTTGCAATGCATATTGCAAAATGTATAGATACATTCATACATATGAGATGTTCAGATTTTCCTCTATGTCCCATATATTGCCCTCACTAGATCCATATTGCCTCGTCTTCGACTGGCAATATGAATCTACTTCAGGCAATATAACTCAAGGCCAGTCAATATTCTATTAATATAACATGTTTGCCTGACAGCTGGTACCTTGAAATCTACTGATGATGCCAAGTTAAGGATCAACCGAAACTATAATATTCAACGGTTCAGTGGTCAGTGACCACCACTGCCCAAAGTAACTTCTGTCTTATATTTGAACATTTATTTTCATGATTTCTTTCTTTGCGCAAGCAGTAACGCAGCCTTGAACTAGCATGAGACCTAAATAAAAGTGGAACTGATGGATGGTGCAAATTCCAATTTGACAGTCTTTCCTATTCGACAATGTGAGAGTAGCTGTCAACCCAGGTGCAACAACAGATTTTGATCCTGTGTTTTAATAGCTGTCTATGCTAAATTGGATGTTTATGCAATTGCAAATGTCTTATACCGTTAAAGACACAATTTGAATGCATTTGTCAGATATACATAGGAAGCCGGGGACCAGATTCCTTGAGAAGTCTAAGGGGTGTAGGAATATACTTAAGAGGGAAATCAGACAAGGCAAAAAGAGGACAGGTAGGTAAAGCAGAATCCAAAGAGATACTGCAAGTATATTAAGAAAAAAAAATAACAAGGCGGAGAATAAGGCCCCTTAAAGATCAACAAGGTTGTCCATGTGTGGAGGAACAGAAAACGGGTGAGGTGTTAAATAAATATTTCTCATCTCTAGTTAGTATGATGAAGGACATGGATGCAAGATAACTGGGGTAAGGTAATGGCAATGTCTTGAAGAAAGATCACATTACAGAAGAGAAGGTGCTGGTGGTCTTAAAATGTATAAAGATAGAATAATTCCCAGAACCTAATCAAGTCATTGAGTGATACAGTATGGAAACAGGCCCTTCAGCCCAACTTGCCCATACTGGCCAACATGTGGTCCATAACCCTCCAAACCTGTCTTATCCATGTACCTGACTAACTGCTTCTTAAATATTGGGATAGTCCCCGCCTCATCTACCTCCTCTGGCAGCTTGTTCCATACATCCACCACCCTTTGTGTGAAAAAGTTGCCACTCAGATTCCTATTAAATCTTTTCCCCTTCACCTTAAACCTATGTCATCTGGTCCTCGATTCACCTACTCTGAGCAAGAGACACTGTCCATCTACCTGATCTATTAATCTCGTGGTCCTATACATCTCTTATACCGCTCATCCTCCTATGCTCCAAAGAATAGAGACCCAGCTTACTCAACCTCTGCCTATAGCTCAAACCCTCTAGTCCTGGCAACATCCTTGTAATTTTTCTCTGTACCCTTTCCAACATGACAACATCTTTACTATAACACGGTACTCAGAACTGAACACAATACTCTAAATGTGGCCTCACCAACTTCTGATAACTGCAACCTGACCTCCCAACTTCCAAAATCAATACTCTGACTGATGAATGCCAATGTGCCAAAAGTATTTTTGAACACCAAATCTACCTGCGACTCTACCTTCAGGGGGCTATGCACCTGCACTGCACTTAAGTGTGTCCTAGGGTATTGTAGTACCTCGTTGCATTGTTCTTTGCTTTATATGCCATTGCTATCTCATGTCCTCATTTAGCCTTCTTGATTCACCACCCTAATGACCGTGTCCCACGGTACGAGTTCATTCCAAGAGCTCTCCTGAGTTTAAAAAAAAAATCAAACTCGTGGTAAGCACGAAGAATGAACATAGCGGGTACGTCAGAGCTCAGGGACGTCTCTTAGCGGCTCGTAATGCTAACGGTCTATCTTCAGTATAGACCAGCATCTGCAGTTCCTTCCTACACGGATTGATGAGGGCAGTACCATAGATATTGTCTATGTGGACATTAGCAAGGCCAATTTATCGCAGGGTAGGCTGTCTGGTTGTTTATATCATATGGGATCCAGGGTGAACTAGGTAATAGGATGCAAAATTGTCTCGAAGGTAGGAAAAAGGGTGATGGTCGAGGGCTGTTTTCTTAGTGGAGGCCTGTGACAAATGGTGCACCACGGGAATTGGTGCTGGGTCCACTATGTTCGTTTTTCATATCAATGATTTGGATGCAAAAGCTGGTGTCATCATTAGTATGGTTTTCAGCTCCTGCTGAAGAGATGGCCTGTCCAAAATTGCAACCTTCTTATACTGGACTCGCTGAATGTCCCTATCCAGCTATCTAGCAAGTTAAACAATTAATCCAATAAAGACCCGTAGACACGAGATGTCGTTGATGCTTTACTGTATTCAACTGTGAAACTGTAACATACAAACAGAAAAGGAAACAGCATATTTAGTTACGTTATACACTTGGTATAGGAACATAAACTATGATCCCACCACCAAATACAGTGCTGTTATGTGAGAAACCAACCAGGGTACATGAAACATTCTTAACCTTTTTAATAATAGCAATCCTGCTCAATAATGTTTATAACATATAAAGCTGCTGTTAACAAACATAATTACTCACAGACATTGCAGTTAAAAAATTCTGTGGGGTAGGATGGCGATAGATTACACACTGAGAATTACACTGTCTACACCATGAGGTACCCTCTGGGATGGACTTCCTGGTTTATGATAACTTCCTGTATAACAGGAAAGGTAACTCAAGGCTGTAGGAGTCTGAATACCCAGCAGGTGGCATAAACGCATGTAAACAGAATATGGTCCAGCACATTTCTTCTTATTTCCTAATGCGGGGTGAGTCACTGAGATTATGGACATGAGAGTAACAGTGGAGGCAAAAGAAGGGCAAGTGCTGGCAAAATCTGAAATTTCACAACATTGGAAACTTTGCTCATGTCTGGTTTTGTTTGGATTAAGGTCATGTCATAAGTGATAAGAATATAATTAGGCCATTCGGCCCATCAAGTCTATTCCGCCATTCAATCATGGCTGATTTATCTCTCCCTCCTAACCCCATTCTCCTGCCTTCTCCCAATAATCTCTGAAACCCAAACTAATCAGGAATATACCCATCTCTGCCTTAAAAATATCCACTGACTTGCACTCTACAGCCTTCTGTGGCAAAGAATTCCATCGATTCACGACCCTTTGACAAAATAAATGTCAAGCAGTTTGGCAAAATAATAAATCAGGGAAGGTAGTGCATCCATGGATAACAAGGGAAATCAGGGATAGTATAAAAACAAAAGATGAAGCATACAAATTAGCCACAAAAAGCAGCCTACCAGAGGACTGGGAGAAATTCAGTCCAACAGAGGAGGACTTAATTAGGAAAGGAAAAATAGATTATGAAAGAAAACTGGCAGGGAACATAAAAACTGACTGCAAAAGTTTTTATAGATATGTGAAGAGAAAGAGATTAGTTAAAACAAATGTAGGTCCCTTGCAGTCAGAAACAGGTGAATTAATCATGGGGAACAAGTACATGGCAGACCAATTGAATAACTACTTTGGTTCTGTCTTCACTAAGGAAGACATAAATAATCTGCCGGAAATAGCAGGGGACCGGGGGTCAAATAAGGGAGGAACTGAGTGAAAACTAGGTTAGCCGGGAAGTGGTGTTGGGTATACAAACTTAAAGCACACGGTATTGGGAGTTCAGTATTGATGTAGATAGAGAACTGGCTGGCAGACAGGAAGCAAAGGGTAGGAGTAAACAAGTAATTTTCAGAATGGCAGGCAGTGACTAGTGGGGTATCGCAAGGCTCAGTGCTGGGACCCCAGCTATTTACAATATATATTAATGATTTGGACGAGGGAATTGAATGCAACATCTCCAAGTTTGCGGATGACACTAAGCAGGGGGGTAGTGTTAGGTGTGAGGAGGATGCTAGGAGGCTGCAAGGTGACTTGGATAGGCTGGGGGAGTAGGCAAATGCATGGCAGATGCAGTATAATGTGGATAAATGTGAGGTTATCCACTTTGGTGGCAAAAACAGGAGGGTAGACTTATCTGAATGGTGGCAGATTAGGAAAAGGGGAGATGCAACGAGACTTGGGTGTCATGGTACACCAATCATTGAAAGTAGGCATGCAGGTGTAGCAGGCAGTGAAGAAAGCAAATGGTATGTTAGCATTCATAGCGAAGGGATTTGAGTATAGGAGCAGGGAGGTTCTACTGCTGTTGTACTGGGTTTTGGTGAGACCACACCTGGAGTATTGCGTACAGTTTTGGTCTCCAAATCGGAGGAAAGACATTCTTGCCATAGAGGGGGTACAGAGAAGGTTCACCAGACTGATTCCTGGGATGTCAGGACTTTCATATGAGGAAAGACTGGATAGACTTGGCTTGTACTCACTAGAATTTAGAAGACTGAGGGGGGATCTTATAGAAACGTACAAAATTGTTAAGGGGTTGGACAGGCTAGATGCAGGAAGATTGTTCCTGATGTTGGGGAGGTCCAGACCAAGGGGTCACAGTCTAAGGATAAAGGGGAATTCCTTTAGGACCGAGATGAGGAAAACATTTTTCACACAGAGAGTGGTGAGTGTCTGGAATTCTCTGCCACAGAAGGTAGTTGAGGCCAGTTCATTGGCTATATTTACGAGGGAGTTAGATGTGGCCCTTGTGGCTAAAGGGATCAGGGGGTATGGAGAGAAAGCAGGTACAGGATACTGAGTTGGATGATCAGCCATGATCACATTGAATGGCTCGAAGGGCCGAATGGCACCTATTTTCTATGTTTCTATGTTTCAGAAAAGAATATCCTGTAATTCTAAGGCTATGACCTCTTGCCCTAGACTAGTGGAAACATCCTCTCCTCATCCACTCTATCCAAACCTTTCACTATTCTGTATGTTTTAATGAAGATTTTCTCTTTATTCGTTGATTCTTTCACTTGCGTATCAGGTTATACTGCACCATTTCAACATACTGCAGTCTACTTTTCTGAAAGACTAACCCTTCTAGGTGATGTGAATTTTTAGGGAAATTCCTTTGTCCTCGAAAGCTAGAGTCCCTCTATAGTGTGTCCTAGTGATTTGGTGCAGCTGTAAGATGAAAAAAACAATTACTCTTTCCACAGGAGATATGATGACAACTCTGACTATTACAAGCAATGTGTCTGTTATCTACATAGTCTAATTGCCGAGTAGACCGAATCAGGGTCTGAATATCAAATTAGGGGCCGTTGGAATGCATAGGGTAAGGGAATCAAGAGGGCATAGGTTAAAGGTACGAGGGAAAATATTTAATAGGGCCCTAAATGGCAACTTTTTTCACACACACAGGGTGGTGGGTATATGAACAAACTACCTGAGGAAGTAGTTAAGGCAGCTACAATAGCAGGATTTATAAGACAGGTACATGGGGAGGAAAGGTTTGGAGTTTAGGGTTCAGGTTTATTAGTGTCACTTGTGCTGAGGTACAGTGAAAAGCATTGATTAGATTCAGCATGGTAGAACATTTAGTTGTGAAATGGGGTGGCGGGTGGCGCCATCAGCGACGGCAGCCTCGCCAACGGTCTGTCTGTCTTTTCGTCTTTTTTGTTATTTTTAGTGTGTTTTAAAAGTAAGTGTTAATGTTCTCTGGTTTGTTTCATGTTGGGGGCGGGGGGAGGGGGGGGGAACCCTATTTTCAATCTCTTACCTTGCTGGAGATGCAGTTGTTTTCCGGATCGTATCTCCGGTCGCTCTGCGACCTAACATCATGGAGCTGGCGGCCTTGCTTGAGACTGACTTTTTTTGCCCTCCATCACAGTGAGGAATGTGGGAGTTGCTGTGGTGGATTTTGTGTTAAAAATTTATTTGGGTGCTTTTTGCTCTTTATTGATATGACTGTATGGCAAATCGAATTCTTCGTATGTTGCAAAACCAAACTTGGCTAATAATGTACTATTATGATTATGATTGCATTCATAAGTTATAGGAGCAAAATTAGGCCATTTGGCCCATCAAGTCTACTCAACGCCATTCTCCTGCCTTGGAGATGTTCCTTTTCAACCCCATAACTCCTGACACCCATACTAATCAAGAATCTGTCAATCTCCGCCTTAGAAATATCCCATGCCTTGGCCTCCACAGCCATCTGTGGCACCGAATTCCACAGATTCACCACTCTCTGACTAAAGAAATTCTTCCTCATCTTTCGTCCTTTTATTCTGAGGCTCTTATGGCCTCTGGTCCTAAACTCTGGTCCATGTCTCTTCATGGATAGGATAGATTTAGAGGGATATGTGCCAAACACAGGTAGGTGGCACTAGTGTAGATGGGACATGTTGCTCGGTGTGGGCATGTTAGCCTGAAGGGCCTGTTTCAATGAGGTCCCCCACATCCTAAACTTCAGTGAGTACAGGCCCAGTGCTGTCAAACGTTCATCATATGTTAACCCAATCATTCCTGGGACCATTCTCTTACACTTCCTCTGGACTCTCTCCAATGTCAGCACATCCTTCCTCAGATATGGGGCCCAAAACTGCTCACAATACTCCATTGTAACTTGAATGTAATGTAATAATAAGACATTTTCAATTGTGTGAAGTTCCATTGTGTGAAATGCTGTGATAAATCATGATATCTTGAGTATTCAATTACCAAGGATCGCATCATCCACTCAATCCAAGAAAGGTTAAGTTAGATGCATGTCATTTGAAGAACTTTGAAAAATGACTGGAAAGATGTTCCAGACTTCAGATGTCTGATTCTCTGATGTTCCATCTTAACTGGGATCACACTAATTTACCATTTTGTTATTTTTTAACATTTCCATTTATCAGGTGTGTGTGTGTGACAAAGTGTGATGGCATTTAAAAAATTCAATTTGCCATACATTATACTTGATCTTTATACACAACCACAATTTATCATGGGATTTACAGCTGTATGTAGTTTTAGGGCTTCAGTACAAGCCAACTGATACATGGGCACCTAATGACTGGTTTGTACTGAGTAAAAGGTTCAAATGCCCTCTGGAACTTTATGGCTCACAAACCTCTTCACTCTACACAAAAAAAAAGACATTGTATTTGACATAAATCTCTGCTAACTTCAAGACTTACTAGGGGAAAAAAAACCCTCTGTACTTCAATCTTGCAGAAGCTTGGCGAAGATTCAAACATGTTTGGCAAATTCATTTATCAAACACTGGTCAAAAATAACTCTAAGCCCTATGTGACTGTTGATTTGTTGTTAAATGTGTTCTGAATGAGTAAGTCTGTTACTGAATTAGGAACTTTAGAGAACGTAAGGCCTGTTTTCCTTTGCTATTCATGGTGGTGATAATAAAGTTCAGTATCTGCTGCTCACTGCCAAGTCAAACAGTTTTGCTTGTTTCATTTGTTACATCTCATGAAATATCCCAAGAGTACAGAGCTGGAATCTCTTTTGTTCATGTTCCACATCATGTATTGTAATGGTGAAACACTTTTGCTTATCTGTAGCACTAATAACTGTACCAATGACTCATAAAATCGTGGTGGGCATGCCATACTGTATCGGTCCCTGAAAGATTGCTGTCTCACTTTCAAGTTAATTATTTCTGATCCAATGCACACATCTTCGTTATTTTCACTGGAACAACCAGCAAGGTTTAGAATAACACAATCGTCTTATCTCTGGGGATCTGTGATATTTACAAAGCTTAGTTGAAGTTCATAGGCTGAGTTAGTTGCAGCTATTTTAAGGAAGGCCAGTATACTGGTAGCTTGGATTTGCAAATCTCCAAGAGTTGGGGGGAAGAAAAGGGGGAATCTAGCACAGCAGGTCTCCTGGCTGAACGTGGTATGTCTGTGTATCACACTGCATGGACAACACTGTTTGGCTAAAGTGTTTATTGCTTTGCTTCTGGATAACATGGCTGTGGTCCACATAAGGTTTTGAATCAAGATCCAACTCCTTAGTGGATGGCTAAACTCTCATAGCCGTATCCACAAAGAGGTTAATTTCCACAAAAAAAATTGATTTGTATGAAAATAAAGTATTTTACCAAATTGACATTGCATGTTAGCTTTCTATTTTTACACTGCTGGCCTGCCAAAAAAGATACAAGAAAGTGGCACGGTGGCGCAGCGGTAACGTTGCTTACTTTTGGGCCTGTCCCTTTTAGGCAATTTTTTTTGGCGGATGCGGGCGTCTGTCATCGTCGTAGCAGTTCGACGCAAAAATGGTGACTGGACCCCCCCTACGACAATGTCTACGACAACCTACCACCTAGTCGATGTCAAGCTACGGCAAGCTACCGACAACCGGCGACCCATTAGGACGTCACCTACGACCACACCTACGATAACCTACGTCCACCCGCGACAAGCTACGACAAGGTACAACTCTGTCGGCGACAACTGAAGACAACAGAAGACAATTCAATCACCGGTACCTGTCGCCGGTTGACGTGGGTTGACGTAGGTAGTCGCCAATGGAATTGTCCGAAGTCAGCACCGGCGACAACCTACGTCATCCTGGCGACAACCTATGACAAGCCAACTGTCACAGAAAAGTTTTGAAATTTTAGAAATCCGGAGGTGACCAAAAATACGCTACGATTCTTTGGGCAACTAAGGAGACTACTCACGACCATGCAGGAGACACCCCTGGCGACCATGTGGCGACAGCCTGGTCGTCTGTAGTCGCCTAAAAAATTGCCTAAGTGGGAGAAGGGAATTACAGTGCCAGAGAGCCAAGTTTGATTTTGATTATAGGGGCTGTCTGATGGAGTTTGTACGTTCTCCCCGTGACCTGCGTTTGTTTTCTCTGGGTGCTATGGTTTCCTCCCACACTCCCGAATCGTACAGGTTTGTAGGCTTATTGGCTTGGTAAAATTGTAAATTGTCCCCAGTGCGTGTAAGATGGTGTTAGTGTGTGCCGTTCGCTGGTCGGCGCAAATTCGGTAAGCTGAAGGGCCTGTTTCCACGCTATATCTCTAAACTAAACTAAAGGTCTTGCATATGTGCTCGCAGCAAAGGAAGCAAAATCAGAAAACTGGCACTTCTAAACCTGTCTAGTTCAGTGGAGTAGATATATATTTTTAACTTTACATGAAGCGAGGTATCTGTTTAATTAGGGATTCTTCCAGTATCCTCCTCCCAGTGACCTGCTTCTTCCATAACAAAATGCAAACATGGCTTGCAGTGCTGTTGGCTTAGACTGATTAAATAAATCGACTCTCACATCATAGCGAGGTCAAACATATTCAAAATAGGAATAGGAAGCAGCGGAAGATACAGAAAAGGGAGGGAACAAAATGAGCGCTGAAATTACTTTGTAAAGAAGTGTAAGCTGATATGTCCATAAATACCCCCAGATCTGGATCAAAGTCATGAGCAAAGTAAAACAAAATGGACAGGCAACATAATTTTTACAAATCATTCCAATGTTTTGATTTAGATTAAGTTGTGGGCTGAGGTAAAGCTGTCAGAGATTGGTCAGTTTGTAGATGTCGTCTACAGAAATCATAATCCAAGCATAACATAACACTTCCTGGAAAATGAATGTATCAGGATTGAGCTCGCCAATAGACACAACTGTGGTATTTGAACAACCAGCTAAAAAAAAGTGCTGGGAGTTTATGACTACTTGTGCCTCTTGTAGTAGCCATTTAGCTAAATAATCTGCCACTGCACCTCTTCAGGTACAAGAATGAACAAAGTTGATCTGTAACTTCAAGATAAAACTGATACAAGATCCTGTCCAAAGCCAGACTGAGGGACAAGGAACAGGTAAATAGATTTATGTTTAAACATTCTGGGATATTCTGATGTGATACAACACTAGAATACATTCAGCCTATTACATTTTGTTGATTAATTCAAAAACACAATTTAATTATTATTAGACCCTTCAAAAGATTACAATAATTTTTCTGGAACATATAAATAATTGAAAAATGGAAATGATAAGTGATGAAAATATATCGTAGGATCTACAGCATCTGGAAAAAGGAAAGGTAGGTTGATGAGCAGGAAGGATCTGTAGAGGCTGGTTTAGCCTAAAGATAGACATAAAATGCAGTTATCTGTCAGATTAGGTCCATTTAACAGTGCAAACTGTGGCCATTAAACCCAGGAGCAGAGAACAGCAAATCCCCTCACAATGAAACGTTGAATCGTTTACATGCAGGAGCATAAAAGGCATGTAGATATGTATAACAAAAAAATCAAATAAATTGAATTGGGGGTGGTGGAGGCAGATATGATAGTGGGATTTAAGAGACTTTTGGATAGGTGCATATATATGCAGGGAATGAAAGGATGTGGATTATGCGCAGGTAAAGAGTTGGTCTTGGCAGCGTTCAGCATAGACATTGTGGGCCGAATGGCCTGCTACTGTGCTGTACTGTTCTATGTTGTAAATTAATAACGCCAATACTAGTGCAAAGAAAAACAGAAGTCATGTTTGCAATCAAAGGCAATCATAGCCGAGTTTGTTGTTGCATAGCGTTCAAGAGCCTGATGGTTGTTGGGTGCAAGCTGTTCTTGAACCTGCAAAATGAGAGCATGGCCAAGGAGGTGTGGGACTTTGATGATACTGGCTGCTGTTTACTGGGTGGTATACCCATCTCCATTAATGAGGGAGGGAGAGATAGATCAGCCATGATTGAACGGCGGAGTAGACTCGATGGGCCGAATGGCCTAATTCTACGTCTATCATTTATGAACTTATTGGGAGCATGGTGGTGCAGCAAATTCACCACCCTCCGGATAAAGAAATTCCTCCTCATCTCTATTCTGATGGTATGTCCTTTTAATCTGAGGCAGTGCCCTCTGGTTCCAGACTCTCCCATTACTGGAAACATCCTTTCCACATCCACTCTGTCTAGGCCTTTCATTATATGATAGGTTTCCCTCTTCTCCCCTCTCCCATCAGGCAAGATGTATAGAACTTGGAAAACTTTATTGTCATTCAGACCTTGCGGTCTGAACGAAATTTCGTTGCCTGCAGTCATACATATAGTAAATAACAAAAACACACAATAAACACATATTTAACATCCACCACAGTGAGTTCACCAGACACCTCCTCACTGTGGTGGAAGGCAAAAATCTTGTCTTTGTCTCTTCCCTGCTTCCTCTTCCTCTTCCTCTGCGCTGAGGCGCCCCGGGCCTCCGATGTTGTGACCGCACCGGGTGATGTAAATAAGTCCCGCGGGTGAACCGCGCTCCGCGAGCGGGCCGGTTCATCTCCGCGGCCCGGGGCGGTCGAAGCTGCCGAAGCTGCCGCCCTCCAGTCCAGCGGACGCAGCTGTTGCCGCGGGAGCTCCGGAAAAACAGGTCACCAACCTGTGACCTGCGAGCTCCCTGACGATGTCGTCCACTGGGCCCGCGGCCGGGCCTCCGAAGTCGCTGCCACCGCCACCGCCACCGGAAAGCCGCCACAGCTCTGAGTCGGGCCGCCGGAACGCCTGAACCCGCCGCAGCCCCGAAGTCGGCCAGCCTCGCGCTGGTAAGTCCTGGCTGGCTCTACCTCCGGAGCCTCGGGTCGGTCGCAGTTAAAGTTGGAGGCCGCCAACTCCGCGATAGGTCTCAGCACAGACGGAGACGGAGACGGGGGATACGACAAGAAAAGTCGCGTCCCCCCAAAAGGAAGAGACTAAGAACGTTTCTCCCACCCCTCCCACACACATACACTACATAATAACTCAAACTAACTAGAAGTGTGTAAAAGGACACCTCCAGATTCAGGGACAGTTTATTCCCAGCTGTTATCAGGCAACTAACAACTAGACAACTAGAGAGCAGTCCAGAGCTACAATCTACCTCATTGGAGACCTTCGGACTATCTTTAATCGGACTGTACTGGACCTTATCTTGCATATTCACATTATTCCCATTATCATATATATGTACACTGTGGACGGCTCGATTGTAAATATGTATAGTCTTTCCGCTGTCTGGTTAGCACGCAACAAAAGCTTTTCATTGTACCTCGGTACACGTGACAATAAACTCAACTCAACTCAAATAAACTCGATGAGAGTGTAAGAAGGAACTGCAGATGCTGGTTTACACCTACTCTTGATCCAAAATTCTGGAGTAACTCAGTGGGTTAGGCAGCATCTCTGTGAAAAGGATACCTTTTCTCCAGCGATGCTGCCTGACCCGCTATTCCAGCATTTTTTGTCTAAACTCAATGAGATCCACCCTCTTCCTTCGAAACTCCAGCAAGTACATGCCCAGAGCCCGCAAACGCTCCTCATACGTTAACCCAATCATCCCCGGCAACACTCTCATAAAACTCATCTGGACCTTTGTATGAAGCACAAGGTTTCCAGTGTATGCTTAATTTAAAAACAAAAGTGGCAAATGAGAAGATGTCTCTCACTGTTTTGAAAACTCTAACATTTAAGTTGACCTGACTGTGAAAAATGATCTTTTTGGGAAATGAAAGCGAACATCTGCTCTCTACAACTGCAAGCATACTGTTTATGCTTTTCGGTACAGACACTCCACAGAATCTGTACACTCTGAACTTGGGTCAGAATGCACGGGCTGTGTTTCCAACTGAGATCTTAAACCAGTGTGCCAAACAGGAAGCTGATCCATGTGATAATCTCCTGATGAACAATTTATTGGAGGATTATGGATGACCATGAAATAATAATGGAATCTGGGGGGAAAAATACTTATGCTTCCAAGATATCGGGTGATGTCAGTGCAACAGTGGAAATAATAAAAATCACCCGCACTATTTGAACAGAATTGTCAGATGAACAGTAAAATATGATACAGATGCCTGTGAGGGAGTTGTTCAGTTCCTCAATGTCAAGCTATTTTTAAATAGGTAAAGTATTTCCTCATCTTCCCCCACAAGGTGTCAGACAATATTTTGTTTAGTCTGACTTTGAATATATTTTTTAACTTTGCTCGGTGCCCAGAAAATCTTGAACATGAAATATTATTGCAATGGTTTTAATAGATGTTTTTAACTAGGGACCATGGACTTTTAAAAGGACTGGGAGAGGATTCCAGAAGGTTGGCGTGCTCATCAGACTCCTGTCCCTCTGTTATCCGGTTTCCGTGCTTTACTTTATTTGTTGAGTTTCTATTTCTGTTGCTTTATAGCGATTAAAAAAAACTATTCAGCCACGGTTGTTGATTTGTGGCCGTTGTTTTTGCACAACTTGGCTTTGCCTTGCAAGTCAAGTTTCCTTGCTTGTTTTGGAATCGGACGCTTCACCCATCTTGACGTACAGGTTTGCAGGTTAATTGGCTTGGTATAAATCTAAATTGTCCCTAATGTGTGTAGGATAGTGTTAATGTGCGGGGATCGCTGGTTGGTGCGGATGGTGGGCCGAAGGTCCTGTTTACACGCTGTATCACTAAACAAAAGCTTTTCACTGTACCTCGGTACACGTGACAATAAACTAAACTAAATTAAACTAGTGTTAACCATGGTACAAATGCGTGAACATGTATTGGATACCAAATTAGAAGTCAATCGAAACACCTGGAGATTAAACATGCATCTAAATTTTGCTACCAGAATTAAGCCTCTCCCTTGGCAGGTTGGTAAAGCAGGCGATTTGTTAAACAAGGGATAGACTCGCTAGGGGATCATCACTGTGACTTGGAAATGGAACAATAGCCGTGTGAAATAAACACATTAGTTACTTCACCAATAAATTGCTAGATTTATACATGTGGTTCCTGAATTCCACTTCAGAATAGACAAATCCTGTGAAACTATTTGGACTAGTGAGATAAATAACATTTTAAACACACTAGCGAATAAAAAAAAACCTTATGCATAAATAATCAAGTAATTATATGGGTGAAAAATGAACGTGCACGGACTTTGTATTTAATAGTTCGGCAGCTGTATAAAGTTGGAATGAACAAACCTTAAATCAAGCTGAGCCTAAGTAAATTATGTTTCGATGGTTGGGGGGGGGGGGGGGGGAGGGGGGAGAGAGCAGGGGGCAGGGGGGAGGTGCAAGATAGGGTTTAAGAGTAATCTATAAACAGTTTACTGAGTACTCTGTTTATTTCCACAGCCCCTGAACGATTGATACACTTTTGTTAGAATTGCTCCCTCTGTCAGCAGTCACCAGGTGGCAAGTAATCTTTTTGGTTTAATTTAGTTTAGAGATACAGCACGGAAACAGGCCCTTTGGCCCACCAAGTCCACACCGACCAGCGATCCCCGCACACTAACATTAGCCTACACACTGGGGACACTGGATAGGAAAGGTTTACAGGAATATGGGCCAAATGTGGGAAAATGGGACTAGCTTCGGTACTGCATCTTGGTCAGCATGGATGAACCGAGCTGAAGGGCCTGTTTCTGTGCTGCATGACTCTGACATTATGAGTAAAAGTATAGACAAAGTGTTGTGCACAAAACAAAATAGAAGGAAATTCAGAAAGAGATGAAAAGCACAAGAATGAACGACAGGCATTAATGCGAGTAGATAGAGGCCTCCCTTCACCACCTCCAGTTTAAATTCCAGTGGAATATTTTGGAGGACCAAGTAACCAAGAACCAAGAACCAAGGCTGCCAGAATATTTAATTTTATATTTTCTGATAACATAGGAGGCCATTCAGCCTACCAAACCTATGCTAGTTTTCAGAACAATTTTATCAACCACATCCCCCCACTTACATAAGTTATTTCACTGTTAAACATATTAGCTCCATCATTATGGCCACCATTCCCTTTGTCATGAATCAGGGATGTGGATGGCTCGATTGTATTCACGTATTGTCTTTCCACAGACTGGTTAGCACACAACAAAAGCTTGTCACTGTACCTTGGTACATATGACAATAAATTAAACTAAATAAACCATTGTTCTGTTGTCCATACATATGACAATTAAACACTCTTGTCTCAGAATCTCTTGATTCTTGTGAATGGAATGACATTGATTAATTGATTGATTGTTACTTTTTTGTCATGTGTACTTGGTAAAGTGAGATTGTTTGTTTGCATACAGTACAAGTATGCAAGAAATGACATAGTTACAGAAATATTAAATAATGTCCCTCTTACTTCCCCCCCCCCCCCCCTGCGTGGGTTTTCTCAGAGATCTTGGGTTTCCTCCCACATTCCAAAGACGCACGTACAGGTTTGTAGGTTCATTGGCTTGGTATAAGTGTAAATTGTCCCTGGTGTGTGTAGGTAAGATAGTGTTAGTGTGCGGGGATCGCTGGTCGGTGCAGACTGGGTGGGCTGAAGGGCCTGTTTCCGCGATGTATCTCTAAACTAAAGAAAGTCTAGTAAAGTTTGATTAATGATAGTGCGAGGGTCTCCAATGAGGTAGATAGTACCTCAGGACCGCTCTCTAGTTGTTGATAGATTGGTTCAGTTACCTGATAACAGCTGGGTAGAAACTATCCCTGAATCTGGAGGTGTGTGTTTTCATGCTTCTATATCTTTTGCCCAATGGTAGCGGGAAGAAGAGGGAGTGGCCAGGGTGCGACTCGTCCTCGATTATGCTTCTGGCCTTGCCGAGGCAGCATAGGTATAAATGGAGTCAATGGAAGGGAGGTTGGTTTGTGTGATGGTCTGGGCTGCGTCCACAATTCTCTGCAATTTCTTGTGGTCTTGGATGGAGCTGTTCCCAAACCAAGCTGTGATGCATCCTAAAAAAATTATTTCTACGACTCATCAGTTGAAGTTGGTGAGAGTTGTTGGGGACATGCTGGGCTTCCTATGCCTGCTGAGAAAATGGAGACGTTGTTGTGCTTTCTTGGTCATTGCTTTGAAATAGGTGGTCCAGGACAAATTGATGGTGATATTTACTCCGAGGAATTTGAAGCTTTCTACCATCTCTACTTTGGTGCCGTCAATGCATATTATGTGTACCGCTTCGCTTCCTGAAGCCAATCACTATCTCCATTGTCTTGCTGGCATTATGAGAAAGGTCGGTGTCTTGACACAAGGACACGAGGTTCTCAATCTCCTCCCTGTACTTCGTCTCATCATTATTTGATATCCGGCCCACATTGGTGGTGTCGCCCGCGAATTTGTAAATTTAATTGGACTTGCACATGGATGCGCAGTTGTAGCTGTACATGGCTTCTCAACTTGCCCAGGCGAAAGAAGACAAGTGGGAAATTCCCAATATCAAGGTCATGATGGCAATATTTAAAGATCTAAAATAAAAAATCTACTCATTGTACACAACAATCAAAATGTAGAGTTAACACATTCTTAATCAATAGCCAGTTTATTTAAATGGAACAAGTGAATCATCTGTTCACAGTATAAATCAGTTCAACATGCACTTATTTATACTCCATACCTGAGCTAATAAAAATGCCATTCAATTTATCTCCATAAATTAGCTTGTTAAAACAATTACTCATATTTCCTAATGCAAATTATGGTACAACTCCAAGGTCCCCAGTTTATATGCATGATTGCATGCCTCTCCTGCTGAATGTTTCCAGCAATTTTTTTTAAAATTACAGATTCCCAGCATTTATATCTTATTCATGTTCAAAGTGTGAAACCAGCCCAAAGTAGTAGCTTACTTATAATGCATTTATGCAAAGTAAAATTAGTTGATAACAGAAATTGCAAAGTCAATTAATCAAGCTGGTAGCAAAGATTTGCCACTACATTTTCTTGTGCATCTTGAAGAGCATTTGTTGGCGATAGAAAAATTTCATGAGCCTATGATTTATACCTCATTTATTGTTTTGAGAAAGTTATATAATTAACACTGGCGAATTTAGGACAACATTTATTTGAATGCGTAAAATACTGTAGTGACAAATGCTAAATTGTCAGAGGTGACTCCTTTCATATCAGATCTTAAACAAAGGTCCAATTCTTCCTCTCAGGTGAATGTAAAGGATGACAGCCTTAGCTGAAGAGAAAAAGGAACTCCTCATTTTCTTACCTAATATTAATCCCTCAGTCAGCATCTCGAAGATATAACCCAGTCACCATTAGATTGCTGTTTGTAGGTTCTCGTGGGTCGGCACTGTCCCGGTGAACCAAAGTGCCTGTTTCCGCGCTGCATCTCTAAACACTAAACTCTAAGTTACGATGATAATATAAAGTGCTAAAAGTTGATTAAGTGAGTGGATAGAAAGAAATGGTGAATGTCTTATTCTCCTCTACAAGGTCTCTCTGCCTCCCTCCCTCTCTCTCTAGCGGTGCCTGCGAGTTGGGGGTATGCGTGAGTGGATAGGGCGGGGGCTGGGGTAATTGGAGCGAATGAATAATATTAGTATAATATCAAGGGGGGTGGTTAGTGTGTGTGTGGTGGTTAGTGTGTGTGTGACGCCGCAACACACCTCGCCCCCCACCCCCCCCACAATCGCACGTTGAGGGAACGGGACCCAACTAGTCCCACTTAGTCTAGTAACTAATAAAAGTCTGATCTTGTATGCAGATTTATGTGTGTATAATCATTTCTTCTCGAAAAAACGGTGCACTAACGGTAAAAGTTTTACATATTCCAGTAGAGATTTTTCTCGTGGTGTCCGAAATCGCCTTCTGAAAATGTCATGCTTTATTTCTCGAGTTATTACAGAAAATGTTCAAAAATCTCACAAAACTTTGAATTCAAAAATGATTGTCTTTCGCTGATGACGGCACAATGGGTCTGCGTGGCCCTTCTTCCTTGCGCTGCGAGTGACGTCAACCCCCCCAACTTTTCCCTCCTCCCCTCCGACCTCTCCCTCCTCCCACCCGTTTTTCAGGACTTTGCTCGCCCCTCACTCCAAAAGACGCAGAAAGAACAAGTGAGTTGGGTCTGCCCCACTCGCTGGCTGCCCCGCTCGCCGAATCAATGTCCACACCTCTCTGCCCTTGATGAGGGGATGGGACCGAGCTGTCGGGTCCTTGGGTCAGGTCCTCGGGTCGAATCCTCTCCCTCTGCCCTCTCGCTCTCTGCCCTCCCTCTCTCTGCTCTCCCTCTCTCTGCCCTCCCTCTCTATGCCCTCCCTCTCTATGCCCTCCCTCTCTCAACCCTCCCTCTCTCTGCCCTCTCTCTCTCTCTACCCCCCTCCCTCTGCTCCTCTAGCCGTGCGTGCAAGTTGGGGGTATGCGTGAGTGGATAGGGCCTGGAATGGGGTAAAAGGAGCAAATTAATAATATTAATATAATATCAAGGGAGGTGGTTAATGTGTGCGTGTGTGTGTGTGTGGGGGGGTGGTTAGTGTGTGTGTGATGCCACAGGCCGCCCCATCCCCCCCCCCCCCCCCCCCCCCCCCCCCCCCCCCCGCGTTGAGGGGATGGGACCCAACAGGTCCCACTTGGTCTAGTATAACCTATAGTTAGACATTCAGCATTCAAAATGTTAAAAGCCATATGACTTTATTCTTATTTTTAGCGAAGCATGAAATAAGTATATTTGCATGATGTAAATGTTACCATAATGGAACTCCCCCAGAATGTTGGTGTTCTGTTGCACCAAAGATGGAGCTCAAGCAAGGCGACTCGCTGCATGCTGGTCCCAGAAATGGATCTGCACTCTTTTAATTCGCTTTCTTTTCTGGAGCTTATCTTGCTCTAAACATTATTCCCTTACCATGTATCTGTACACTGTGGATTGCTTGATTGTAATCATGCATAGTTTAGTTTAGTTTACAGATAGAGCGCGGAAACAGGCCCTTCAGCCAACCGAGTCCACGCCGACCAGCGATCCCCGTACACCTACTTCAGATGCAGTTTGTACCAGACTTTGCACAACGTATAATTGTTTTGCTGACTGGATAGCACGCAACAAAAAAGCTTTACACAGTACCTCGGTACACGTGATAATAAACAGGACTAACTACACTAAACCGATCGAGTTTGTTTTTCTGAAGTAATTGCTTGATAATGCATTGTGCTTTGCTGATAAGTGTAGCTGTGTGTGCTCTCTCAACTTCTGTTAGTTGGCAGTGGACTTGATTTTCAGCACTTTTACTGCTAAAAATGAGAGAGTGCTGCTTTAAATTTTGAATGCATGGCTGGAAATATCCCAAATTGACCATGGAATGATCTTCCCACAAGACGTATTCCTTTGAGATTATTTTTTGTCAGGCTGTATATGCGAAGATGCATAATGTAAATGCAAGACTTAATCCAACCTTTCATAAATCACTACATTAAATGATAAACAATTTCCTAAATTTGATTTTTACATATATATTTTAAAACCCCACAGTTTGAGAAATAGCAACCTTCCAGGTGATTTACTTTATTTTCATATGTTCATATGTGATAGGAGCATTCGGCCCATCAAGTCCACTCCGCCATTCAATCATTGCTGATCTATTTTTTCTTCTCAACCACATTCTCCTGCCTTCTCTCCAAAATCTCTGATACCCGTTCTAATCAAGAATGAATTCCAACATTAACATTATGAAATGTTAGCTGCAGTTCAACAGCTCCTGACTGGTGAGAAACAGTGATGAGGCATTTAGAATGATGTAATGCCAAAGGAAAAGGTTACATCAGAGTGATCGCCTGACAAATTGATCACAAAGAGTTTATCAACAACTTTTCAGTTGATTAATGGTTGATCAATTGTACAATCATGTCTCACTTTAGTTCCGTTTGTGCTTTAGGTAAGAGATAGGGAAAAAACTTCAGCTGGAAATGACTTTGACCCTGTTGAGTTAAATGGTCTTAGAGCATAGAGCTTCCTAATTTAATTATTTTGGAATCAGCAGGCTGGTATATCTATCCATGAAAAAACTTAATTGGGGTAAAATGACCCGAATGGTGTGATCCAGTGATGTGAATAATATTTTTAGACAATTCCAAAGCATAAATTGACTCAATTTATACCTGATCTGACTCAGCAATTTCAGGTCATGAAATGCAGGTCACTTGAATCATTCAGACATGATCTATTTAACAATTGCAATAAAAAAAAACCCCACCTGTAACAGAACAAAAAAAAATTACTGTTTTACATATTTAGGTTGAACAAGAATAGATATTGTAAAGTATGTAGTCATAGTATCATAGAGTCATAAGCGTGAAAACAGGCTACACTAACCAACATGTCCCATCTACACTTGTCCCACTAGTCCTGTGTCTGGCCCCTATCCCTCCAAACCCGTCCTATCCATGTACCTGTCTAATTGTTTTTTAAACTTTTCTAAAAGTCCTTGCCTCAACTACCTCCTCTGGCAGCTCGTTCCATACACTTACCACCTATTGAATAATACGTCGACCACATACTTTATACTAAGACTTTGCTTCACTATATACAAGCAGTGTTTTCATGATTTTTTTTACAAGATTTTGGCTGACATTTATGGAGAGAAATAAATGTTTTGAACTGCACTTAAGAATTCATCCTGGTCCATTTAGCATTCAAAAGTATTTGCAATGACCTGTTACAATCGGCTGTTTCAAATGTAAAATGAGATAAGGTGCAGAAAGATTGGTTGATTTACTATATATCAAATCACGGCATCTGATGGGTTAGTGCAGTTCAATGATTTGTAGTTTAATATGTTAAGGCATTTTAGTTTGCATTCAACACAAAGTGCTGTGGCATATGTGGCATACGCACACCAAAGATTTTAAATTGCTGGGTAGGATGGGGTCTCTTCTAGTGTATAGTTCACATCAGTGATGGAAATGGGTTTTAGGAACTAGGAGTACGCTAAGGTCCGTGAGGCTGAGGTTGGGAAGGAAGGGGGGGAGGAATTTTTTTTTAAATGTGCAGTCATACCCATGTAAGAGTATAAGAATGCATAACTTGTTTATTGTGTATTTGTAATACAGTTTATTGTGTATTATATGTCATAACTGCTTTCTTGCCTCTCTCTCTCTCTCTCTCTCTCTCTCTCTCTCTCTCTCCCCTCCCCCTTGGAGACTGTGTCTGATTGGCCACCGAGTGACCAGCGCATATTGTGATTGCACACAATGCCCTTGGAGACAGCGGCTGATTGGACGGGAGGAGACCGATTGATTGGACGGGAATTTTAAGGGAGGCTGGTCGGTGATTGGTCACAACGCCCCTCGGAGACTGTGTCTGATTGGCCGCCGAGTGACCAGCGCATTATGTGATTGGACACAATGCCCTTGGAGAGCAAAAGACAGAGAGAGACAGCGAGAGAGGGATAGAGAATGATGGAGAGAGACAGGGGAGAGATAAAGAGAGAGAGAGAGAGAGAGAGAGAGAGAGAGAGAGAGAGAGAATAATAAAATAACATAGGTGAATTGCTTTACCTGCGGTATTTTATTTTTCTCCCGTGAATTTTATTCAAAGGAACGCGGCGTCATTAATACTTGGTCAAAACACACTTACATTTACTGAGGAATGTGGATCGATGTACTGATGATACTTTGTATAACTGCGTGTTAACTACTGGCTGTTAACAAGTGCTAACAGTGGTAGTTAACAAATCGGTTTATTCTCAAGGTTGTAATGATTATCCATGGTCATTTAAAAAAAAATCCATATTTAACAACTCTAACTCCCTTCTAGTACAGAAATTGGACATAAACTGGAAACTGAAAAGTATGGGAATGCCGTCCCCCTGTGTACCCCCCCCCTCCCCCCTCCCTCCCCCCCCATTTCCATCACTGGTTCACATAAATCTATTTAAATCCTGCCCTTCGAGTGAGATACCGTGAGCTGATTTAGTCTACTTTTGGACCTGCCTGTAACGGAATTATTTGTTGCACAACCTCCACAGGAGTCGACTTTTATCATCTCCAGTAAATATAAGCCAGACGACCATGTAGAATCCATGACCAAAATGGCCAATAAAACTTGATACAGAACTAACGATTATAGTTAACAAATAAATCATGTTGTTGCCAAATCATGCTACCATTTTGACACTTTCAACTTCTATTTAGTTTAGTTTAGTTTAGAGATACACCGTGGACACAAGCCTTTTGGCCCACTGTGTCAGCACCGACCAGCGATCCCCGCACACTAACGCTGCCCTACACACACTAGGGACAATTTACATTTATACCAGGCCAATGAACCTACAAGCATGTTCATCTTTTGAAGTGTGGGGGAAACTGAAGACCTCTGAGAAAACCTACGCAGGTCATGGGGAGAACGTACAACGCCATACAGACAGCACTTGGAGTCGGGGTCGAACCCGGGTCTCCGGCGCTGTAAGCGCTGTAAGGCAGCAACTCTACCGCTTTGCTACCGTTCCACCCCTTCTTGTATATTGAGTCAAAGAGTGACAGTGTGGAAAGAGGCCCTTCGGCGCAACTTGCCCACACCGACCAACATGTCCCAGCTACACTAATCCCACCTGCCTGCGCTTGGTCCATATCCCTCCAATCTGTCTTATCCATGCACCTATCTGTTTCTTAAACGTTGGGATAGTCCCAGCCTCAACTACCTCCTCTGGCAGCTTGTTCCATACACCCACCCTTTGTGTGAAAAAAAAATCTAAATCTATATCTTATAAGTTTTGAAAATGTCCAAGTCTCAAGAAGACTTGATGTTCTCACAGAACTAATGAAATAATGCTCCCTACCACATGCAGGCAAAGAGAAACTTGAGTTAAATTATTGCACAGATTTGAATTGATTTTAGCGGGGATGGTAATGGGGAAGCTACAATATGTTTGGATTAGGGACTGGAAAAAATATTAGGCTGGGTTCCCATTCCTGATTGTTATCTCCCATCAGCTAATAAGTGCCTAGCAGGATTAAACTCAGCTATACTCAGATGGAAATTCTGACAAGCTGTTTAGGCTCAAGATGTTTAGGCTGTTTGGATGAGGTTACAGGGATATCATACCTGAGAGTTTGGGAGAAAAAGAGGGAGATCTTTATAACATACAAACCTGCTGACAACTGCAGGTCGGTTATTATCATGTTCATCACTTTAAGCTGCATGTTCTTGCAGCATGTGCTAATCAGCAAATGGATATCTTTGTATTATATAAGGAGAGTTGGCTGTGAACGGTTATATTATCCTAAAGTTTCAATTACTGATGCTGCTTCTGTTTTATTTCATGTCTGGCACAAATGGCTGTCAGCACAAGGCTAATTCTAGTGCAGAATTACACCAAAGCACTTAAACCTAACAGTAATACATCAGCAGCGCTGTGAAAGGCATTACAGCATACAATTTGTATGAGCCCATATTATAGTGAGTGGGCCTTCAGATCTTGGAGAGAAAAAGGTTAGCACGGTGGCGCAGCGGTAGAGTTGCTGCCTCACAGCGCCAGAAACCCAGGTTCGATCCCAACTACGGGTGCTGTCTGTACAGAGTTTGTACGTTCTCGCCATGACCTACGTGGGTTTCTCTGAGATCTTTGGTTTCCTCCCACACTCCAAAGACATACAGGTTTGTAGGTTAATTGGCTTGGTATAATTGTAAATTCTCCCTTGTGTGAGTAGGATTGTGTTAATGTGCAGGGATCGCTGGTCGGGGTCGACTCGGTGTGCCGAAGGACCTTTTTCCATACTGAATCTCTAAACTAAACTCAACTAAACATCACAAACCCAGATGAAAACTTCAGGTACAGTAGATTTATTATGAGTTCTAACTGGTAGGCCATTTTTTAAAATATCAAACCATTTTATGGTCAGCAGAGACATTGTGGGCTGAAAGGCCTGTTCCTGAGCTGTACTATTCTCTGTTGTATGTTCTAGCACCAACATATTGAGAGCTTCTGCTTGAGAAGCAACGGATGAACTTGAAGACAAAACTCTACCAGCAGATTTAAATGAAGTTCTTTGTTTTACATAGAGATATGTTATCATGAATGTGTAATGCCTATAGCACACATTGACTCAGTCTGCTTGGATTCTGTAACAGTGAAAACAACATTGAATAGTTGCTTTGGATCCAGCCTTTGAAGTGTTTGTTTACATTATACATTGAGTTCCAAAATTCGGGATTAATGTGGGCCTGTGTGCGTAAGAGCACAAAGATTTTTGTAGAATGGATATATCAGATCAATTACTTGACAGACTTGCATTCATAGTTTCTGAGGAAGACTTATAATGTTGCACTGGATATATAAGGGTATTATACAAAAGTGTTGCTTTAAGCCTGTTAAGTCTTTAAGTACATTGCCATGTCACTGACTGCTCCCTGAGAGGTTGTTTCAGTAAAGTTTCCAGGCCGTCTGCAGGGGCCATTAGAATACATTTCTGTTCTCATTTGACTTTTCTGGGTATTGATGAGTTTGTTCACCCCTTTAGATAGTCAGAGAACTCAAATACCACGAATTGGTGTTTGTACATACCAAGTTGAAAGGACTCAGGTTATATGAAGGGACACAAAGTGAACTGGGGAACCACAAAAGTTTAGTTTTAGTTTAGTTTAGAGATACAGGATGGAAACAGGCCCTTCGGCCCACCGAGTCCATGCCGACCAGGGATCACCCCATATATTAACACTATCCTACACTCGAGGGACAATTTACAATTTTGCTGAAGCTAATTAACTTAAAAACGTGCATGTCTTTGGAATTTGGGAGGAAACCAGAGTACCTGGAGAAAATCCGCGTGGTCACTGAGAGAACGTACAGAGAGCACCGGTAGACAGCATTGAACACAAGTCTCTGGAGCTATAAGGCAGCAACTCTACCCTTACACCACTGCATCACCCTAAACATGCTTAGGATGCTAAAGCACAATGAATTGGGGTTATATTCTTACGTGGACCTAATATTGATGACTTGACAGAAAGTAAAGTATGTAATAAACTGATTGGGACTAATTGGATGCCCTTGATAAATGAATGAATAAATGAATGAATGAATGATGAATGGATGATAAATGTGACACGTCATAGTGATATTCTTTGTTTTGCATACCCAAAGTGTGCAACGAGTCGCTACATGAAGGGCACCAACAAAGTTAC
The DNA here is from genome assembly GCA_035221665.1 of Okamejei kenojei. Lineage (NCBI taxonomy): Eukaryota > Metazoa > Chordata > Chondrichthyes > Rajiformes > Rajidae > Okamejei > Okamejei kenojei. The sequence goes on from CM069135.1 coordinate 97,778,550, forward strand.
AAATATCCAATTTTGACATAAACCATTTTTAACACATTCCATTTGTGATCCCCATGGTTCTTGGCGGTTCCCCCAAGCTGGGTTCTCCTTTGTTCTCCCTCTATTAGTGGTTGTGTCTCAGCTGTATGAAATCTATATCAATGAAATGGCTGAGGAGACCAAATATCATAATACCAGGTTTTCTGGGATTATGATTTTACAATCCCATGTGGAATTATAAAAAAAGTTCCATGTCTAGATGGGATTGTGAGTACAGAAGAGGATGTAAAGAGACAATTAGATCTAAATGAGTTGGTAAGAACATAGCAGATTGGAATACAGAATGGAAAAATATGAGCTCATCTACATTGATGCACCATATTTGTTAAATGGCGAGAGATTGGGTAGGGTTGATATTCAAAGGGACCTATGTGTACCCATACACAAATTAATGAAGGCCAACATCAAGGAACCATTGTGATTAAGAAGGCAAATGGTTTGTTAGCTTTCATTTGAGAATGATTTGTAATAGCAGCACATTTTGAAAGCAATGACAGGATTGGTCCAAGTCAGCATGGATTTATGAAGGGGAAATCATGCTTGACTAATCTTCAGGAGTTGTTTGAGGATGTAACGAGTAGAATGGATAAGGGAGAGCCAGTGATTGTGGAGTATCTGGACTTTAAAAAAGCCTTTGACAAGGTCCCACACAAGAGATTAATGTGCAAAATTAGAGCACACGGTATTGGGGGTAGGGTATTGACATGGATAGAGAACTGGTTGGCAGACAGGGAGCAAAGAGGAGAAATTAATGTGTCCTTTTCAGAATGGCAGGCAGTGACTAGTGGGGTGCCACAAGGCTCAGTGCTGGGACCCCAGTTATTTACAATATATGTTAACGATTTAGACGAGGGAATTAAATGCAACATCTCCAAGTTTGCGGATGACATAAAGCTGGGTGGCAGTGTGAGCTGCAAGGAGGAATCTATGAGGATGTGGGGTGACTTGGATAGGTTGGGTGAGTGGGCAGATGCATGGCAGATGCAGTATAATGTGGATAAATGTGAGGTTATCCACTTTGGTGGCAAGAACAAGAAGGCAGATTATAATCGGAATGGTGTCAGATTAGGAAAATGGGAGGTTCAACAAGACTTGGGTGTGCTTGTACATCAGTCACTGAAAGTAAGCATGCAGGTACAGTAGGCAGTGAAGAAAGCTAATAGCATGTTGGCCTTCATTGCGAGAGGATTTGAATTTAGGAGCAAGGAGGTGCTACTGCCATTATACAGGGCCCTGATGAGACCACACCTGGAGTATTGTGTGCAGTTTTGTTTTCCTAATTTGAGGAAGAACATTACTGCTATTGAGAGAGTGCAGCGTAGGTTCATCAGGTTAAATCCCGGGATGGCGGGACTGACATATGATGAAAGAATGGGTCGACTGGGCTTGTAATCACTGGAATAAGCGAGTTTGGTATTCCGACAGCCAGCGCGGCGAAGAAGCGCCAACTCCAGCTCAAGCCCACTCCAACTCCCGAGGAACCTGCTCTCTGACGGGCCGGGGACCACCAGCTGCACCCCGCCCCCCCCCCCCCCCACCCAGTGGCGCATTGTGAATCTTTGAATAAGCGAGTTTGGTATTCCGAAAAACGCAAGGAATCATGGGATTTGTCAAGGATCATTCGCCATAAAGAAAAAGCGAACAAAGTGCTGGCTGTACAAACTGTGTATAAATTCTCATCTTTATTCATAATTTATGTGTAAAAATATATTTAATCTGAGGAACGGGGGTGCCAGGTAGCGGGAGAGCAGGGTGTAACAGTGCGAGTGGGAGACAGGGGAGATCGCACACACAGACCCGCACCTCATCCGCAGCCAGGATCGAACCCGGTCCTCGACGCTGATGAGCCGCCACTAGACCGCCCCATCCTGTCCCCCCGAGTGTACCCCATCCCCACCCAGGGGGACGGCCGGAGACGTCCGGGACAACCGCGGACCGACGGGACACCGGCAGTCCCAGGCCCACAGCCAGTGCGGCGAAGAAGTGCCAACCAGCCCAACCCCGTTCCAACGCCCGAGGAACCCGCTCCCCGACGGGCCGGGGACCACCAGCCGCACCCCCGCCCCACCCAGCGGGTGCCGGCCAACCCCTCCAGTGCCGACCAGAGCCGAGCACCAGCCATCAACGGGGATACACACAAAGCCCTGCAGCAACTCAGCTGGACAGGCAGCATCCCCGGAGAAAAGGAATGGGTGACATTTCGGGTCGAGACCCTTCTCCGGAGATGTTACCTGACCTGCCGAGCCACTGCAGCACCCCGTGTGCATCCCCGCCGATGACCCTGCTGGCACCGGCAGCCACTGGACAAGGAGAGAGGCGCAGCCAGGGAATTGCTCCACCCGGGAGCTGGAACAGAGCCGAACTGGAGCCAGCGGCTCCCCCCACGCCGGCTGCAAGTCCAGGACAGCACCCCGCCAGCCCAGGGCCACCCCGGACACCTCTGGCCGCCCCCGGACAGGGACGGAACACCGGGAGGGGACGGGGACGGCCCAGCAGCAACTCTACAGTGCCCGCAGCGCCGGAGACCCGGGCCCGACCCCGACCCCGGACCCCGACCCCATGCAGCAGCACGATCTCATTCACTCACCAAAGCATAAAGCAATAAAAATGACAAAATCATTGTAGCTTTGTGCAAAGGAACAATAAATACAAGTAAAACTTGTTTGAAAGCAGTATTTTCATACCTAGAAGAATCAAAGCTGGAAAGTAAGGATGAAACAAAGATTCAGCTGCTCAGCTATCAACAATGTTTATGGCGAGTGACCTATGACCTGGGCATGCGCTGTTGGAATACCGAACTTGCTTGTTCTCTACCCCTGTGGAAGCTGAGTGGTGTCTTCAATCCAAACGCAAATTGATAGTTCTCTTAAGGGAATCAAGGGATGTGGGAAAATGTTAGAAAATAGCACTGAGGTGCAAGCTCAGCAACAATCTTAACAAGGAGGATGGAGTCTTGCTCATAATTCTTATGTTTTTATGTTCTTAATGCCCATTCAACTTGTCAAGATTGTAGATCTTTGAAGATAACCAGTTCTGACCTGGAAGTTGTCTATGTGATCATCCAAAGGGATCAGACATCTTCCTCATATTAGTTTAGTTTAATTTAGAGATACAGCAAAGAAACAGTCCCTATGGCCCACACTGACCAGTGATCCCCGCAAATTAACACTATCCTACACTCCAAGGACAATTTTACAATTTTTACCAAGCCAAGTAACCTACAAACCTATACGTATTAGGAGTGTGGAAGGAAACCGGAGCACCCTGAGAACCATGCAGATCAAGAGAACGTACAGACACCGTACAGACAAAGACCCGTAGTCTGGATGGAACCCGGGTCTCTGACGCTGTAAGGTAGCAACTCTACTGCTGTAGCACCATGCTGTTGACTGGAGGCAAGACAGGTGGGATCCCATATCGTATATGAAAGAATCATTAACAAAGTGTAGTACATCTTTATGACACGTAGATTCTCGGTGGATCCAGTATTGGAAAATGGGCCTTGGTTCCAGGCCAGCCAATTTGGGAGATCTAGGCAGAGAAAGTGCATAAAACAGTTTTATGTCTCCCCTAGCAACCTGCATCAAACGGAAAGCAGAACCACCTGCTCAGACTCTGAAGAAGGATTTAAAGAAACAAATGTGTGGGTAACAAGTTGGATAGGTCAACGCAGCACAGGACAACACCTCCCTCCAGCACTAGGGCGCTGAAGAGGTTAAACCTGGTGCAACCAAACTTTGAAACCAGACTGGAGCAGAGAAAGTGGATCCAATAAAAGCAAAGATATGCACAAAATGCTGCAGTAACGCAGCGGGACAGGAGCATCTCTGGAGAGAAGGAATGGGTGATGTTTCGGGTCGAGACCCTTCTTTAGACTTCAGAGCAATAAAAGCATTTTTAGTCATAAAATAAATATTTCTTTCAAGTGGATGATGCATCTACGACAATATTCAAAAAATGGAGGAGGAGCAGAAACATGGAATTATATTCTGGTCAGCTTGATATTGGAAGTAGGGAAGATGCTAAGATTCTCTCTTAAAATATTTGGAAAACAATGATAGAATGAGCCAGAGGCTGTGTGAATTTATTAAAAGGAAATCATGCATGACAAATTTGTTTCATATTTTTAATGAGGATGGATAGGACAGGTTTGGAGAAAAGTGGACCAAATGCTGGCAGGTGGGACTAGTGTAGATGGAACATGTTGGCCGGTGCAGGCAAGTTGGGCCAAAGGGCCTGTTTCCACACTGTATCACTCTATGACTCTCTGAATGGATGGGGAGAATCAGTCGATGAGGTGTATTTGAACTTACAAAAGGCTTTCAATAAGGTCCCGCAAAGAATCGAAGTATAAAAATAACAAGCATCAGATCAGTGGTAATGCATTGTAATGGGCAGAGAGCGAGCTGACACATAGGAAATAAAGAGTAGGAATACTCAGGGGCTTAACAGAGTGGCAGGCAACATCCAAGGCATAATGATAGGCTTCAGAGCTGGGACCAGAGTGATTGGCAATGTATATTAATGATTTAGAGGAGGGAATTGATTGTAATTTCTCCCAGTTTGTGTATGGCACATAGCTGGGTGATGTGGAGGGTGTGCTGCAAAGAGTGTTGAGTTTCCCGGGAGGTTCAGTTGTGGTTAGGACAGACTGAGGGTGTAGGCCGATGCATGGCAGATGCAATATAATGAGTGAGATCATCCACTTTAGTGGGAAAAACAGGAAGGCAGATTATCATCTGAATGGTGATGGATTGGAAAAGGGGCTGGTGCAATATTAACAAGTGTCCTTGTGCACCAGACAACCGAGGTAAGTGTGCAAGTGAAGCAGGTGATTAAGAAGGCAGAAGGCATGTTGTGCTTCAGAGTGAGGAGAAACAGGAATAAATCAGTGCAATTATACAGGGGCTTGTTGAGACTACACGTTGACAGCTGTGTGCAGTTTGTATCTCCTTATCTGAGGAAAGGTGTTTTTAATATGGACGGAGTGCAGCAAAGGTTCACCAGGCTGATTCCTGGAACGGCAGCTTTCACATATGCAGAGGGATATGGACTATTAGGCTCAAAAGTAAAAGACACCAATTGCTAGAGTAACTCAGCAGGTCAAGCCGCATTTCTGGAGAACATGGATAGGTGCCATTTCAGGTCGGGATCCTGACTACCGGTGCTGTCGGTACGAAGTTTTACGTTCTCATTGTGAACGTCTGGGTTTTCTCTGGGTGCTCTGGTTTCCTCCCACTCTCCAAAGATGTTTAGGTTTGTATGTTAATTATAAATGATAAAATTGTAAATTGTGCCTCGTGTGTCAGATAATGCTCGTGGACAGAGTGATCGCTGGTTGGCATGGTCCTGTATCTTAAAAGTCTAAAGTCTAAAGGCAGTGTAGGCTCAACAAGCTAAAAGAAATACCTCTAGTTTGAATTTCCATGTTTCTACGCTTGGACCTCCTGCCCAAGTTTGCTCATCCAAATGGGAAGTCATCGATGTGTATGTGGCCAAACATAACTTGATGAAGGTCTATGGAAAATCGTGGCAGGTCCTTCTGGATAATTTGCTATTTGTATATGATTCCCAACAACCAAGAATTGACGACAAACTGAATCATGAGTTCCAAGAAGTGCTGGAAGATGTGGTAACAGTAAAGCACAAAGAAGGTTCAGATAAAATAGCAACCGATAATCTGGGAAGTTTCATCAGAGTCATAGAGTTGCACAGAATAGAGTTGCACAGAATGTATTGACTCCAGTTACACCGCACGCAGCCTCGGCAAGGCCAGCAGCATAATCCAGGATGAGTCACACCCTGGCCACTCCCTCTTCTCCCCTCTCCCATCGGGCAATAGATATAGAAGCATGAAAATGCGCACCTCCAGATTCAGGGACAGTTTCTTCCCAACTGTTATCAGGCAACTGAATCATTCTACCACAACTAGAGAGCAGAGCTGGACTACCATCTATCTCATTGGTGACCCTCGGACTATCCTTGATTGGACTTTGCTGGCTTTACCTTGCACGAAACATTATTCCCTTATCATGTATCTACACACTGTAAATGACTCAATTGTAATCATGTATTGTCTTTCTGCTGACTGGATAGCACGCAACAAAAGCTTTTCACTGTACCTCGGTGCACGTGATAATAAACTAAACTGAACTGATAAACTAAACTGAACTCCCCATGTACTCTGCTCTTCCACATGGGAAAGTTATCTTCTTATCTATTCCATCTGTGCCTCTGAGTGTTTTGTACACATCCATCAGATTCTCCTTTAACCTCATTTGCTCCAAGGGAAGCAAACCTAGCTCAAAGGAGCATAGACAATAGGTGTAGGAGTAGGCCATTCAGCCCCACGAGCCAGCACCGCCATTCAATAGGTTCATGGCTGATCATCCAGAATCAGTACCCAGTTCCAGCCTTCTCCCCATAATCCCTTGGTTCCGTTAGTCCTAAGAGCTATATCTAACTCTCTCTTGAATACATCCAGTGAATGGGTCTCCACTGCCTTCTGTGGCAGAGAATTCCACAGATTCACAACTCTCTGGGTGAAAACGTTTTACATCATCTCAGTCCTAAATGGCCTACCCCTTATTCTTAAACTGTGACCCCCAGTTCTGGACTTCTCCAACATCGGGAACATTTTTCCTGCATCTAGTCTGTCCTCATAAATGAATCACTCCATCCCATTCAACATACTGGTGAATCTCCTGTGCATCCTCTTGAGTTCAGTGCTGAGGTAGATGGTCAGCCAGCATTCAGTATGGACACTGGAGAGGTATTATTGACACATCCTCTGCTGAAATAGTCACAGCCAGTCAGGGGACCTGTGGGATGACCAAAGCTGTATTCGTAAAGAGATTGTGCATTTGTCATTTCGTACACATAGTGAACAGTTTTCTATTAGTTTAGCTTAGAGGTACTGCGCAGAAACAGGTCCTTTGGCCCACCTCGTCCGCACCGACCAGCTACCCCCGTACACTAATGCTATCCTGTACACTAGGGACAATTGGCAATTTTTACCGAAGCCAATTAACCTACAAACCTTTGAGAGTGGGTGGAAACCAGAGTACCCGGAGCAAACCCATGCAGGTCACGGGGAGAACATACAAACTTGCTACAGACATGCACCCGTAGTCAGGATTGAACTTGGGTCGCTGGCGCTGTAAGGCAGCATCTCTATCGCTGTGCCACCGTGCCGAGCCACCCAGGCTAGGCAATGTATTAGTCTTTAGCCCCACTAGGCTGCCTAATATAAATTCCTCTGCCTTCTATCTACCTGGTCAAGAAATGTTTACAACATTTTTCACACTCTATATACTGTATCTTATTTTAGTGTAGGTAGACACAAAATGCTGGAGTAACTCAGCGAGACAGGCAGCATCTCTGGAGAGAAGGAATGGGTGACGTTTTGGGTCGAGACCCTTATTTTAGTGTAATCTGTAAACTTATTAATCATGCCTTGTACATTCTCATCGAAATCAGTTAAATAAATCGCACAACAATAAGCCCACCACCGACCCCTGAGGCACACCTCTAGCCATCATCATCATCGGCGATCACTCGAAACGAGTATGACTGTCCTTTCCATAGGGTCGTCTACTTGTGGGTCTGCAGATGTCTATAGAGGCCAATCCAGGATCCACACACCTTGGTGCAATGTGGGCAGTGGAGACTGGCGGTGGTCGGTAGTTGTCGGGCCCCCTTCTCTCTCTGCTGACGGTGCTGTCGCTTTGTCTCTGCGACACGCGTAGTTCCATTTCGTGACGTGCAGTTCCTTCTTGCACAGATTTCCTCCAGGGGGTGTCTGTCCAGTGCAATGTGCTCCCAGTTGCTTTGTGTGATGTGGAACACCTCTAGTCACAGGCCCCCAGTCTGAAGCACGACCTTCCACTATCACTCTTTGCTTCCTACCATTAAGGCAATTCTATTTGCTCGCTCTCCCTGAATCCCATTCAAATTAACCTTCTGGACTCATCTTTTCATCAAAAAGGGTGAACTGCAGAAAGAAGCCCGAGGTCGGCATGCCTCCTCCTTCGAAACTCAGGACTATGCTGCTGGGACAAGCCTGAGATCGCCAGCGTCGTCGCACTTGCTCTCTGACAGCGAGGGATAGTGCCCCTACGCAGTCCGCAACTCTTACCACTGTAAATGGAATAAGACGTGTGAGTTCACGCTACTGCGAGTGTTGGTGTGGTCACTGCCAAACCCGGCATCGTCCCCAATGCCACACCTGTAGCATTCCTACCCTGGAACATTGAGCAGCAGTGCTGCCCAACTCTCAGTCGCTTTTTTTGCTATGACTGTAATCTCCCAGTCCCCTAAACAAATCTGCACCCTGCATTCATCCATCTTACCTGTTAAGCCTCTTCCATTAAAAATGAATGCAGTTTAAACCGTCGGTCTTTACACTCTTTGCCGTGCTCCTGGTCTGTCAACTAAACATGTTCATAAGTTCTAGGAGCTGAATTAGGCCATTCGGCCCATCAAGTCTACTCCGCCATTCAATCATGGCTGATCTATCTTTCACTCTCAACTCTATTCCCCGACTTCTTCCCATAACCACTGACACCCTTACATGCTCTTGCTCTCATTCGTGCCCTCATTGACTGCAATACTTGCCCATAATTTCTCTTCTGCCTCTTTTCTGCTCTGGGTCCCAACCCCCTGCCAATCTAGATTAAACATTCCCTGCTAGCACCAGCAAATTTCCCTTCCAGGGTAATAGTCCTCTTCCGAGGTCAGATGCAACCTTTCCCCTCTTGCACAGGAACCTCTGCTCCAGAAGATTTCTCAATGATCCAAGAACCTGAATCCCTGCCCCCAGCAGCATCCCCTCAGCCACATTTTCAGGTGGCTTCGTTCTCTATTTCTGCCCTTCGTAGCACATGGCACTGGCGGTAATTCCGAGATTATTATCCTTGAGCTTCTGCTTTTTAACCTCTTTCCCTATTCTGCATGTCTGTTTTTTTTTGCTGACTTGGTGTATGTTGGGAAAAACAGTATCACATGTTCTGTTGCTTTAAATGGTCCAACGCCGTAATATACCTACACGCATCTACGGGCGGTCACAGTGGCACAGCGGCAGAGTTGCTGCCTTACAGCGAATGCAACGCTGGAGACCCGGGTTCGATCCCGACTCCGGGTACAGTCTGTATGGCGTTGTACGTTCTCCCCGTGACCTGCGTGGGTTTTCTCCAAGGTCTTCAGTTTCATCCCACACTCCAAAAGACGAACAGGCTTGTAGGTTCATTGGCCTGGTATAAATGTAAATTGTCCCTAGTGTGTGTAGGGTAGCGCTAGTGTACGGGATCGCTGGTCGGTGCAATCTTGGTGGGCCAAAGGGCCTGTGTCCACGGTGTATCTCTAAACTAAACTAAACTAAATAGAAGTTGAAAGTGTCAAAACGGTAACATGATTTGGCAACAACATGATTTATTTCTTAACTATATTCGTTGTTCTGTATCAAGTTTTATTGGCCATTTTGGTCATGGATTCTACATGGTAGTCTGGCTTAAATTTACTGGAGATGATAAAAGTCTACTCCTGTTGAGGTTGTGCAACAAATAATTCCCTTACACGCAGGTCCAAAACCAGGTGGGCCGAAGGGCCTGTTTCTGCGCTGTATCTCTAAACTAAACTAAACTAAACTAAACTAAACACTTTCTGCCACCTCTCCCATCATAGATCTCATCATAGAACAGACCCGTTGGCCGGTGTGGGCAAGTTGGGTTGAAGGCCTGTTCCCACACTGATAGAGACTGTAGACTCTCTATGAGGTAAAAATAATGCCTACCCCTCTCACATTTGTGAGAAAACTACAATGAATAAGCACACACGTCATTCTGAGGTAGATAACTGACCATCCACAATGTCCCACAAATAATATTTTAGTCTAGTTACAGATATTTATGTGTTAGTTTGCAGTCATTGTGACCAGCACTCTAAGGCTTGATATCTGCTTTGTTATAAGGCATGTTAAGTAATCATTTTTAAAATGAGTAATGCAATAAAATCAAATCAGTTCACTTCCCATTTTCAAACATGCAATTTGTTTTTGGCACACGTATTAATGCTGTTGTTCAATTTCCTGTCTTGGCATCCATTGAGTGTTCTGTTTCTGAGCTGAATCATTGTCTTGTTTATATAACCCTTTGACTGCTTCATGGTGATGCTCTCTCATAAGGTTTAGTTACTTCCCATTATCTGGAGTCTGTCCTCCCTCAACTTTTATTTTCGTGAACTTTCAGCGTGGATAGTTACAAACACACAAGCGACAGCAGTACAATGCTGACAATGGTTTCCAGTCTTCAGCTAAATATCTGTAAAATAAGCTTAAAAAAACAATGCCAAAGAATTAAGTTTTGTAGCTTACAGATACAACACGGAAACAGGCCCTACGTCCCACCGAGTCCGCACCGACAAGCGATCCCTGCACACTAACACTACCCAACACACGATTTACAATTTTACCAAGCCAATTGGGCTGCAAACCTGCACATCTTTGGAGGAAACCGGAGCACCCGGAGAAAACCCACACAGGTCAAGGGGAGAATGTACAAACTCCATACAGTCAGCACCCATAATCAGGACTGAACCCGGGTGCCTGGTGCTGTAAGGCAGCAACTGTACTTCTGTGCCATCATGCTGCCCTTTAAGTAAATTAAGCACAGATTTTTGGTTTGATATGCAACGCCAGATCTGCATTACTAATTGCCCCAACAAGATGAACTATCTTGAAATATTTACAGTATAATGGTTTTGTCGAGCAATCTGGGCAATTTTAGTTAGCAGTTGTTCACATTTCCTACCGTAACATTTTTAATGTTCATCTTTTATTTTTTATCAAATAATTCTTCACCAATAATCAATAATCAGCAATGTAATTTGAGCCTGCATTTACACATATGCACATCTGGGTAGGACAGCATGGACCCGAGTGAACTATATAATTTTTATAGCAAATTGTTTACCTTTCATGGTCATCATTGCTGAGTCTAGCTCTTAATTTCAGATAATTTAATTAATTACATTCCCCACTTTCTGTGGTTATGAATTCTTGTCTCAACATCAGGACTCAGGTATGCTAATGAGTCCGAAGAAGGGTTCTGACCAGAAACTTCACCTATTATTTTTCTCCAGAGATGTTGTCTGACCTGCTAAGTTACTCCAGCATTTTGTGTCTAGGTTCTTATACTAATCCTTTCAGAAGTTCATAACTTCATAGATTATAGGAGCAGAATTATGTCATTGGGCCCATCAAGTCTACTTCGCCATTCAGCCATGGCTGATCAAAGGCACATGGCTGATGGCTTTCATTTAGCCGAGTACTGCCATTGTTGGTGTCGATGGTTGTGTTCCTTTGGGTGAAATTGAAATAAATAATTGTATTGCTCTGCACCCTCAGTGGCAGCACGGAGGCACAAGTTCTATCCTGACTGAAGGTACTGTTTGCTCGGAATTTGTACATTTTCCCTGTGACCGCGTGGGTTTTCTCTGGGTGCTCATTTCTTCCCACATTCCAAACACGTGCAAGTTTATAGGCCAATTGGCTTCTGTAAATTGTTCCTAGTGTGTAGGACAGAACAAGTGTATGGGTGATCACTGGTTGCCATGGACTACGTGGGCCGAAGGGCCTGTTTCCATGCTGTATCTTTAAACTAAACTCATAATGTGCCAATGATAGATTCAAATTGACATTTTACTTTACATTCATGAATTGTGGAAATTACATTCCTTCAATATTAAAATGTATAGCAACTTGCAAGAGCAGACTTCTAATTTCCGTAATATGGTAATTTATTCAGCTCTACCAGTGGAATGGAGACTTACAAATTGTACCCTATGGTATTTAAATTAATCATTGCAGGCTTTTAAATAAATGTTCCTCATAGTTACTTCAATAAATGTGGGGAAATAGTTTCTTAGCCTCCATATGTTCAGGATAGGTGTTTTACTGTTAAATTCAATAATTATACGACTATCTAAAATCATTTTATGCTTCTATTTCCCTTTAAATGGAGTAATGTTTAGATTAGAGATACAGCATGGAAACAGGCCCTTCAGCTCACTGAGTCCACGCTGACCAGCGATCCCTGCACACTAACACTATCCTACACAATTTACAATTATACCAAGCTAACAAACCTTCAAACCTGTTCGCCTTTGGAGTGTGGGAGGTAACCGGACATCCCGGAGAAAAATAAAGCCGGTCACGGAGAGAATATACCAATTCCCACGGGGAGAACGTACCAACTCTTTACAAGTACTTAATAGGTACTTAACCAAAACATGTCTGTGATCCGTATGAAGAAGGGTTCTGACCCAAAATGTTGCATGTCCGTACCCTCCCTAGATGTTGCCTGACCCGGTGAGTTCCTCCAGCACCTTGAATTTTGATCAAGGCAGTGACATAGTTCTGGCGGGGATTCCAGTCCTCCGGTGGGTTACCACAGTGGGTCTTCCCCAAATGGCCTGGCAAGCATGATTAAAGATGTACATCCTCTTAAAAGTGAACTTTGACGTGTCCTTTTGAAAGGTGGCAGAAGAACCTCCTCTGGTTTACGTTTCAGTATTGAAGCTCTGTGCAAGGGCATGGAATTTTGCAAGAATTACACAGGGGGTGAAGATAATTGCAGAATGACCACACTTTTAAATGAAACACTTAGATAGTTTACACACCTGCCCAGCACCCAACCAGGCACAACTGCACTGCCGAGACCTAAGTCTTGTTTGCAACTCTTGGGATCAGAGTCATTCTTTGTGACAGCAATGGGTGGCACAGTGGTGCAGAGCTGCAGCCTTACTGTGCCACAGACCTGGATTCGGTCCTGACCACAGGTCCTGTCTGAATGGAGTTTGTACGTTCTCCCCGTGACTGCGTGGGTTTTCTCCGGTTGCTCCGGTTCCCTCCCACACTCGAAAGATGTACAGGTTTGTAGGTTTTGTAAGATTGTAAATCGTCTCTGGTGTGTGTAGGATAGTGTTAATCTGTGGGGATCACTGGATCGGCATGGACTCGGTAGGCCAGATATATGCAAAGCCTGGGAAGGGCCTGTTTCCGCGCTGTATCTCTAAACTAAACTAAGCTAAACTAAGCCAAAGGTTCACTGCCCACCATCCCCCAACTAACCCATGGGAAATCCAGCCAAACATTAGAGGGAGGAGGAGGAGGAGGTGGGGTGGAAGTTATTTTAAATTATCAGTTATTCAAAATTCGATCCAAATTTGGCTTGTAAGAGATGGTGCAGTTCACTCTTTATCTCGTCTTCAAAATGTTGTACAAATCTTTCATATTCCCCAAACAGCTTGCTCTCAATGTTTTTAACATTTTTCATGGCTAATATGGAAACTGGAACAACAAATACCAACATGCCATCTGACTGGCTGGTTTGCGATTTAGTTTAGTTTATCTTGTAAACAGAGTATGGAAACAGGTTTTTCGACCCGAAGTCCACGCCAACCATTGATCGTCTGTTCACACTAGTTCTATGTTATCTCACTTTCTCATCCACTCCCGACACACTAGGGGACATTTTACAGTGGCCAATTAACCTACAAACCTGCATTTCTTTGGGAAGAGGGTGGAAAATGGAGCACCCGGAGAAAACACATGCAGGCAGGGAGAACATCAAAACTCCACACAGACAGCACCCGAGGATAGGATCAAACCTAGGTCTCTGGTGCTGTGACGTAGCAGCTCTACCAGATGGGCTATGGTTCCACCGCTATAAAACCCATCCTGGTGCAAGGTTACCTTTGTAAAGTGGTAGCAAAAACAGCAGATATGGGGCACAATGTCAATAAAGAGAAAAAAACCCAGGGCCGGAATTAATGGAGTTAAATTGGCCATTTGAAATAATCAGACCATGTTTAATGCCAGAGACAGATGGAAAGAATATTTGGATAGTGATTTGTATATTAACGTATGCCAGATATATGCAAAGCCTGGGAAGAGATAACAAGGTTTGTTGTGGTTGTGGTTCTTGTCTGCCATGATGTGACCTGACAAGTTCCTGGAATATGACAAAGCAGTTATACTGGCAAGCTGGGCAATTAGTGATGTTACTCTGTGGGCACAGAGGGGCATTTAGTGAAACTACTATCCTCACAGTTCCAGCAACACAAATTAAATCGCAGGTTGCCAGGACTCAAGGGCCTGAGCTAGAGGGAGAGGTTGGACAGGCTAGGCCCTTATTCCTTAGAGGGCAGGAGAATGAGTAGTAATCCTATAGCGGTGTGTAAGATCATGAGTGCAATAGATAGAGTAGGCGCATTGTGTTCAGTTTTGGTCACCCTGTTATTAGGAAAGATGTTAGGTAGACAAAAGTGCTGGAGAAACTCAGCGGGTGCAGCAGCATCTATGGAGCGAAGGAAATAGGCAACGTTTCGGGCTAAAACCTTTCTTCAGACTGATGTAAGGTGGGCGGGGCGGGGAGAAGAAAGGAGAAAGGACGAGGAGGAGCCCGAGGGCTGAGGGAGAGCTGAGAAGGGGAGGGGACAGCAAGGGCTACCGGAAATTGGAGGTCAATGTTTATGCCGCTAGGGTGCAAACTGCCCAAGCGGAATATGGGGTGCTGCTCCTCCAATTTCCGGTGGTGCTCACTCTGCCCATGGAGGAGGCCCAGGACAGAAAGGTCGGATTCGGAATGGAAGGGGGAGTTGAAGTGCTGAGCCACCGGGAGATCAGGTTGGTCATCAGTCTGAAGAAGGGTTTCGGCCTGAAACGTTGCCTATTTCCTTCGCTCCATAGATGCTGCTGCACCCGCTGAATTTCTCTAGCACTCTTGTCTACCTTTGATTTACCAGTATCTGCAGTTCCTTCTTAAATAGGAAAGATGTTAAGCTGGAAAGCGTGCATAGAAGGTTTATGAGGATGTTGCCTGGACTCAAGGGCCTGAGCTATAGGGATGGGTAAAGCAGGCTCGGACATTATTCTTTGGTGCAGGAAGATGAGGTGTGATCTTACAGAGATGTATAAGATCATGAGAGGAGTAGCTGGGATATATGCACAGAGTATTTTACGCACAGTAGGGAAATCAAGAACCAGTAGGCTAATGGTGAGAGGGGAAAGAACCTGAGGGAGAACCTTTTCACATGGAGGGTGGTAAGTGTATGGTTATACAAGCTGCTTGAGGGGGCAGTTGAGACTGGTAATATAACAACACTTAAAAGACATTTGGCCAGGCACATGGATAGGAAAGGTTTACAGGAATATGGGCAGGTGTAGATGTGGTCTATTGCTGTATGACTTTAGTCATAGTCATAGAGTGATACAATGTGGAAACAGGCCCATCGGCCCAACTTGCCCACAACGGTCAACAATGTCCCAGCTACACTAGTCACACTTGCCTGTGCTTGGTCCATATCCATCCAAACCTGTCCTATCCATGTACCTGTCTAACTGTTTCTTAAACGATGGGATAGCCCCAACCTCAACTACCTCCTCTGGCAGAATCTTTCATTACCTTGCAGAACCTGCCATTAATCCAGACCTTAGGTACAGTCTGTGTCTATTTGTATGTTCTTCCTATTACTTTGTTGTTCTCATCTGGCTGTTCCTGTTTTCTATCACATGTTAAATATGTACAGGTTGTTGAGATATTGGCCACCATACAATTGCCCCTCACGTACATGGTAAAACTGATGACAATGTGGGGAGAATCAGCTACAAGGAAAATTAGTGGGGGAATGAGATGGTTCTAAACTTGAATAAATGCTTTAGGTCATTGTCCAAGGTAGACAAAAATGCTTGAGAAGCTCAGCGGGTGAGGCAGAGTACAGGTGTCAGAGGTTATGGGGAGAAGGCAGGAGAATGGGCTTTGGAGGGTGAGATAGATAAGCCGTGATTGAATGGCGGAGTAAACTTGATGGGCCGAATGGCCTAATTCCACTCCTGTCACTTATGACCTTATATAAGGTGATGTGATTTCAACTCATGACATCCTGCATCATGAGGAAGACCGAGTTCCAGGGACATCTCCATCCTTGCTCCTCTGCTTGCATCCAGCAAGAACTAGTGAGATGAATGTGTTCTTTGTTTTAGAAACAAGGAACTGCAGCTGCTGTTTTACAAAAAAAGATATAAAGTGCTGGAGTAACTCATCGGGTCAGGCCACATCTCTGGACAACATAGATTAATGACATTACGGGTCGGAACAAAAGGTTCACCTGTCCATGTTTTCCGGAGATGTTGCCTGACTCACTGAGTTACTCCAGCATTTTGTCCATCATATTGTGCAGAGTCCAGTAACCTCCCTTTTGCACTGGATCTCTGCAAATTGCGAGAAAATAGCATTCACAGCCACGACTACAAACAAGTGTGTAGAAAGGAACTGCAGATGCTGGTATATATTGAAGACAGACACAAAGTGCAGGAGTAACTCAGCGGGTCAGGCAGCATCTCTGGAGAAAAAGGATAAGTGACGTTTTGGGTCGGGACACATCCTCAGATTTGAGAAGAGTCTGAATTAAGTGTCCCGACCCGAAACATCATCCATCCATTATCTCCAGAGATGCTGCCTGACCCGTTGAGTTTCTCCTGCGCTTTGTGCCTATCTACGACTGCAAGTATTGCTGAGCTTGCCCAAATTTCAGTCTGCCATTGTGATTGAGTTGCTGCAGTTGGCACATTTCACCCACATCCTGCTCTGAAAAATCAGACAGCTCTCAAGTTCCTCTTCATTGTAGTTAATACCCTTCTCCCCCTCCTCTTACTCCCCTCCTCCTTCTTACAGCAGCTTGGCCTGCTTCACGTGGCCTCTCTAATGTCCATGCTAATGTACCAGAAGTAACCATACCCAGGTCAGCTTGTACTCTTTTCAGGAAAAATATTTTGTAGAACAAAAAAATATTACAACGCTTGCCAGAACTTTTGCTATAGAGCATTTGAACTTCAGTCGTGCACAGGAAATGCTCACAATTACATCAGGGGGCAAACAAACTATTGCTGCATTCAAAATGTAGAAATAAGGAACTGCAGATGTTGGTTTAGAAAAAACCCCAGAAAGTGCCAAGTAACTCAGCGGGTCAGGCAGCATCTCTAGAGAACATGGATAGGTAATGTTTTGGGTTGGGATCCTTCTTCATTCTGAATATGCTGTCTGACCAGTTGTGTTACTCCAGCATTTTGTGTCTATATTTTGTAAACCAGTATCTGCAGTCAACTATAATCCCTTTAAAAAAATGTGCTTCCAGAACATCCTTCAATCTGCTGAATGCTGTTTCCAACTAAGTAATGCAAAGATAGGGTATTGGCTGTAGTTGCCATGCAAACATGGCTGGGATGGCTTCAAATCAGCAAAGCATGCTAAGATCGATTGATCTGCTGCCTGATGAGTTGATTGATCTCGAGATACAGCCGAGAAGCAGGCCCTTCTGCCTACTGAGTCTACACTGATCAACGATCACCCTTTTACATTAGTTCTATGTTATCCCACTTTTGCATCCATTCCCTACACAGTAGAGACAATTGTCAGTGGCCAATCAACTTACAAACCTGCATATCTTTGGAATGTGGGAAGAAACCGGAGCACCCGGAGGAAATCAATGCAGTCACTGAGAGAACATCCAAACTCCGCACAGACAACATCCGAGGTCAGGATCGAACCTGGGTCACTAGCACTGTGATGCAGCAGCTCTACAAGCTGTGACACTATGCTTCCCTTTTGCGTCATATAGTCATCACTTCACTATTTGCATGTGGCCTGCAATCACTTCGCCAAACTTACTGAAATCTCTTTATCAAGGTGGTGTAGCTGTAACTGTGTGTGCCTATTTCAAACATCGTTTCTGAGCTTTACCTGGGAACTTAGAACCAAAAATGGCACCAAGTGACCTCAGTTTCAATATTCTTCTTGTTGCCGTGCCTTTTTTTAACCTCCGGTAAATCCAACTTCATCAGCCTTGACTGCACTCTCCCTGAGTCTATTCTGTCTTTGTTTTGTTTGTTCTGCCTGCAGTCCATCCTTTCACCCTTTTTTATTTTTATTTTTAGTCCTGTTCGATCAAAATGTTTGTTGTAGGTCTTCTTTTATGTGGTGGGTGGGGGGAGGGGAAGGGGGAAACTTTACATCTGCAGTTTTCCTCCGAATCTTCGTCCTCTCCGTGCGACCTACCATCGGACTGGAGCGGCGTTTCCTGCCGGGACCGGCCGGGACTGCAGCTTCGGCGGCGGCACAGCGCTGGGACACCATCATGGAGCGGGCGATGCCTTACCGGGTAGCCTGCGGTAACCGAGCTGTGGCTGAGGGCGCGGATTTAAAACACCGTGGAGCCTGGGATCCGAGATCGCCAGAGTCGGAGCTCCAACCAGCGCGGCCTGAGGACTTCAGGTGCCGCGGTCTCCGGGGAGGGAGCGGCCGCTCCAGACATTTCCATGCCGCTGAGGACTTTTCACCCAACGCCGGTGTTCTATCTTCCCGGAAGGTGGGCCTATAACATCGGGCCGCCATTGCGGGGGCTGGCTGCGGAGGCCTCAAATAGCCCCGACCTCGGGTACACTCAGAGGAGGAGGAGGACTGGACTTTTTGGTACCTTCCCTCACAATGGAAAGTGTTGATTCTGCTGTGGGGAGATGTTCATGTTGAATCCCATGGTGTATTGTGTCTTTTTTCTTCTTTTTTAATTTTATATGGATGTACGGTAATCTACTTTTTTTTCTCTGTAAAGCACTTTGGCTTCAACATGATTTGTTTTAAAAGTGCTATATAAATAAAAATTACTTACTTACTTACTTACTAGTTTAGTTTTAGTTTAGAGATACAGCGCGGAAACAGGCCCTTCGTCCTCGCCGACCAGTGATCCCCGCACATTAACACTATCCTACACATATTAGGGTTTTTTTTAACATAAACGCCAAGCCAATTAACCTACATACCTGTACATCTTTGAAGTGTGGGAGGAAACCGAAGATCTCGGAGAAAACCCACGCGGTCACGGGGAGAACGTACGAACTCCGTACAGTCAGCACTCGTAGTCGGGATCTAACCCAGGTCTCTGGTGTTGCAAGCGCTGTAAGGCAGCAACTCTGCCGCTGCGCCACCGTGCCGCCCATCTTTCTTGCCTGTGGCTTCTTCTTCGAGTCCGTCTTCTTCGAGTCCGTTGCAATCTCAGATGTCGTTCCGCCAGTATCTGGCGCAGGTCACAGCTGGTCGGGTCGGTTCTGCCAGGTCCTGGGGGCTGCACTGGGGGGGCGTCGTCACACTACAGTAGGTGGGACATTGTCTGTGGCTTACCAATGATGATTGCTAGTTCATGCACAGTTCAAATATAAAATTCGGAATCTTTATTTTTGAATTGTTTTGTCATTTCATCCATCCTTACTCAGTTTCTGTAATCTCCTTCAGTCCATTTACCTGACTCCAAGCTCTTCTGCATCTCCCTCTTCTGCTCACCCCAGATGGTTTTGCCATTAATCAGTTTGTTCACACAATGATCAATCTCTCCCTACCTATCAGTCTCTTCATCTCCCTCTCTTCCTTTGAGATCTCCACAATACTGATTTCTTCTATAACTTGGCATTCCCTTTTGGTTTTGCTTAATGAAGAACCTCTGCATTAAAGGTGCTATATTAATGCAAATTATTTTCTTGGTTTACCAAAAAGCGCACCAGAGCCACATAGATGCATGCTGTAATTTCTTGTCTCAAAAGCCATCTAAACTACCTTACGTGAAAGGCAAATGGGTGATTGGATATCATTTGATGTGCAAAAAATGAAGTTGCATCTGCACAGTACCTTATAGAATCTCAAAATTACGTGAAATAATGATGTACTTTTACAAATGTAGTCAGAGTTGTGAAGCTGTACGGATCCACCACTGATTTTCTGGCAACTGGTGGTCCAGCACCTCCTTTAATCTTCTGAGAGCTCCCCGCCGAAAGTCCCTTGAAAATGTGGCCGGAATCAGCAGATTCGTTCCCTCAGCTGACATCCCCGGTCAACTTTGTGGGCTGGTATCTTAGCCTCTGGGCAGTCCAGGCAGAACGTTTTGGTACCATTGGACTCCTCTCTGAGGCCGTGACCTCTATAATCTCAGGCTCCTCGATGGTACGTCCCGCGCCACTCCGCAACTCCGCCGAGGTAAGGTAAAGTTTACCCCGATCCCCCCTGCACCATGTGCGCCGAAAAATCACTGGTGGATCTGTAAATGTAACATCCAGTTGGTACACAATAATGTTCCACGGACAGGGAGTCAGGTGGCGCCCGTATTGGCCACCTCGCCAGCAGTCTGTCTCGTCTCTTCTCTGTTTTTATTATTTTAAGTATGTCTTGTTTGTTTTAATGTCCCTTGGTATGTTTTATGTGAGGGGTGCAGGGGGGATCGGGGTAAACTTTACCTTACCTCGGCGGAGTTGCGATTTTTCGCCATGTCTCATCTCCGTCCCCCCCGCGGCCTACAACGTGGAGTGGTGCGGCCTTTCCTGGAGATCGGCCCGCAGCTTCAAGCCATGGGCGTGGCGCGGACTTACCATCGAGGAGCCTGAGATCTTTTGCCGAGGATCGCCAGTGTAGGAACTCCTACCGCGGGACCTGTGGACTTTAACATCGTGAAGCAGTGGTCTCCGGTAAGCGGCCGACTCAGGAGCTGCATGCCGTGGAGTGCTCCAAACCGTCCCGATGTCGGAGTTTCGATCATCCCGAAGAGAGGGCTTGAACAGCCGACCGTCGGGTGAACAAAGGAGGAAGATGACTGAACTTTATTCCTTTCCATCACAATGAGGAATGTTGATTGAGGCTGTATGGTAACTCAAATTTCGCTGTACTTTAATTGGTACATGTGACAATTAAATTGAATCTTGAAACTTGAACTTTGGATTGCTTTCTTGTGTTGGCGAATGGAATCATTCTGAGCGAAATGCAGGCAGAACTCCCAATACTAACATAGTACTTCAATCTGCGAGAACACAAACATTGCAATTCATCTAAAGACAGCGCCTCTGAAAAGTCAGCCTGCTTGAGCTGTTTAATGCTTTGGGAGGCATTCAACTCTTTGACAAAGTTTTTTTTCTGACTTCTTCTGACTTAAGTTGAGAAGACTGAAAAGTTGAGACAAGTCTAAATCTGGTGGTGTCCCATTGACAAGTTGTGTGCATTACTACTCTGACTGACCCATCAACCTCCCTTGCTCAGGTTTGGATTGGATGTACAGTGCGATGCTCAGCAGTGGAATATTATTCATGACCACATGGAGCTACATAAACAAATGCTTATATCATATTTTGATGGGGAAGGGGTGGTTGGGTCATGTATGAGCAAGTACATAGTTCAGCAGCTGTTCCATCTAACAAGCATTTTTTTTAAAAAAAAGCAGGCAAAGATAATCCGAGAAATGTTACACAAACATGCCTAATCATTGTGGAAATGTATACAATCGCATTCCAAGTAAAGGAGAACGTCAATCTGTTTGCAAACAGCGTTTTGCGATGCATTATGGTCACAATAGACCCACGTGTCAAGTGTTCTAAACAAAGTGCAGCTGTGTTTGTATCACTATAGCTCTCCTATACATAGACAGTCACATTTTACCATCTTTCTGCTTGCTGACGACTTCATTATGGTCGCAGTTCACTGCAAATGCTCCAAGGAAAAGCACATTGCTTGAAAGTTCTCGTTATATTAATAGATTTTGGTGCACTAGTTTGAAGCCTTCAAGATAACTGACCATCGAACTAACTTTAATCGGACCACTGGACTTTATCTTGCACTAAACGTTACACCCTTCATCCTGTATCTGTCCGCTGTGGACCATCATTGTAAACATTTCTTGTCTTTTCACTGACTGGATAGCATGCACCACAAAGTTTTTCACTGTACCTTGATACACGTGACAATAATAAACTAAACCTAAATTAAATTAAACTAAACCAACACAACAAGCAAAACGTTGGTTAATAATCGTAACCTCTACCCAAACAATTCAGCCAACATAGTAGCACAGAGGTAGAGCTGCTGCCTCACTGCACCAGAGACCTGGGTTCAATCCTAACGACAGGTTTAGTTTAGTATATTATTGTCAGGTGTACCGGGAAACTGTGAAAAGCATTTGTTTGCATGTTATCCAGTCTAAGAAAAGCCTAAACATGAAAACATGCTGTCTGTGCAGAATTTGTACATTCTCCCTGTGACCACGAGGGTTTTCTCTGGTTTCCTCCCACATTCCAAAGACGTGCAGGTTTGTAGGTTAATTGGAGAAAATACAAACTCCATACAAACAGCACCCGTAGTCAGGATTGAACCGGGGTCTCAGGCGCTATAAGGCAGTAGCTCTATCTCCATGCCACCGTGCCACCCCATGTCTGATGAAACTTTAATAAAGTTGGAGCATAGAACATAGAACAGTACAGCACAGGAACAGCCCCTTCGACCCACGATGTCTGTGCCAAACAGATGCCAAGGCCACCTCTCAGCACCAATCCTTGTGGGACACCACTTTTCACAGAATCTAATCACAAATATAACTCTCTACCATTACCTTCGATCTCATATTGCCAAGCCAATTTTGGATCTAGTTTGCAAACTCATCCTGAATCCCATGTTTTTATAGGGGGCAGTGGTAATGGTGAGGATTTGATCGTGCTGAAATGTGTTGGTAAATGGATTTCCAGTACCTAGACATTTGAGAGAAAACATAACAGATTTATCAGGAAATTATAGACAATAGACAATAGACAATAGGTACAGGAGTAGGCCATTTGGCCCTTCGAGCCAGCAGCGCCATTCATTGTGATCATGGCTGATCATCCACAAATTAGACGCACATTAGATTAAAAGACACGTTCAGTATCAATGCAAAGCTAATGAGAAGGTGCAGTGGTGCACAGTGGCGGCACAGTGCCTCACAGCGCCAGAGACCCAGGTTCTATCCTGACCTCGGGTGCTTTCTCTGTGGAGCTTGCACATTCTCCCTGTGACTGTGTGGGTTTCATCTGGGTGCTCTGGTTTCTTCCCACATCCCAAAGATGGTTTGTAGGTTAATTGGGCTCTGTAAATTGCCCCTAGTGTGCAGTGGGATAACTAGTGCGAACAGGTGATCGCTGGTCCGCGTGGACTCGGTAGGCTGAACGGCCCGTCACCATGCTGTACCTCTAAAGTAAACAGTGAGTGAAGTTGAATAATAATTTTCAGGATGGCACTGCCTGGGACCATTATCGTCTCTTATGTAGTTTAATGACTTGACTTGAATGTGCAGGATATAATTTAAACGTCCATGATGTAAACTCTGAAGTTAGTAAATGGTGGGATAGAATAACAGGACATAATTAGGCTGGTGTAGTTGGCAAGCAAATGGCAGATGCATTTTAATGCAGGAAAATGTGAGGTGATAAGTGTGGAGGAAGAAAGATAGGTGGGGTCCAGGAATAGGGAGACCTATGACTGTAAGATGGGCTGCAGGACATGTTGGCACACCAGATCCAAAACTGGCTTAGCTACAGCAGATAGAGGGTATTGGAAGAGAGCTGGTTTTAATTTTCTATAAGTGTCAGTTGAGAAGGCTGTTAAAAAGATGTACAGGATTCTTACCTTTATAAACATAAAGAACAAAAATGAGGAAAGTAAGCTAAATATTTATGAAACAAAAACTGATTCAGTCCCAGCTGAGGTGGTGTGTCGGATTTGGGCACTACCTCGTAAGAAGGATGACAAAGCCTTTATGGGGATGCAAAGGATATTAACCAGAATTATATCAGGGATGAAAGTGCATTTAGGTGGAGAGAATGCAAAAGCTGAATCTGTTCTCCTCTTAGCTGAGAAGGTTATGTGGCGATGTGGAGGTGTTCAAAATCATGAAATATTTTGATAGGGTCAGTAAAAAAAGCACAGAGATTTAAGGTACTACAAGGATTTTTTTTTTAATTTCGCCTCCCATCACAGTGAGGAATGTAGAGGGTTCACTGTGGTGAATGTTTACGTTAAAATGTATTTTGTGCGTTTGTTGCTTTTTTATTGGTATGACTGTATGGCAAATCAAATTCCTCATACGTTGCAAAACATACTTGGCTAATAAAGTATGACATTATTGTTATTATGATTACGATTATGATTGTTTGCAAGAAAGGGTGGTGGGATCTGATTTAATTGTAACTTTCAATAAAGAATCATAGAGTCAATAGAGTCATATAGTGTGGAAACAGCCCCATCGGCTCAACTTGCTCACACCGATCAATATGCCCCATCTACACTAGTCCCACCTGCCTGTGTTTGGCCCATATCCCTCTAAATCTGTCCTATCCATGTACCTGCCTAACTGCTTCTTAAACATTGTGATAGTCCCTGCTCAACTACCTCCTCTGGCAGCTCGTTGCATACACCCAACAACCTTTATGTGAAAAAGTTAACCCTCAAATTTCTATGTAATCTTTCCCCCCTCAACATAAACCTATGTCCTCTGGTTCTTATCATGTATAAGTAATTACAAAATGATTGTCGAGCAGTGGAATAAAAGAAGAGAATGGGATTAATTGAATCAATTTTCAAAGTGTCATCAAAGACATGTTAGACTAAATGTGCCCGATGCTATGTTGGAGATTCGGGGTCAATAAAGAAACCATTTATACTCATGTGTTGTTGGGTAATGATGGAAGAAAGCTAATTTATGTTTATAAATGCCTTTGTTAACAATGCTTCCCAATTGTATCTTGGTTTCTTCCTCCACAACTGAGTTTTCCCATAAACCATTGTCTGGACCCTTGACTACATGTATCCTCCAAGAATTGTGCCAACTCCCATCCTCTTGTATCTATCATCCCTTCAGCCTCCACAGTCAGTGTATCATCTTCTGCCATTTCTGACACCTCCATTTGGATGGCATGATCAGCCTCCTCTCCTTCCATGTGGACTATTTCTCACAAGACACCAGAATGGTGCCTCCATCACCCACAATAAATAGCAATGTTACAAAATTTTGAGATTTAAAAAATCGTCTGCAATTTATCCCATCAGATAAAGCATAAAAGGAAGTTTAATTTGACACCTAATTCACTTTCATATCCTCAGTATTAAAAAAGTTATGGCCATTTTCATACTCGGAAATTAGCATCTTGTCCCTATTGCTTTTCCATTGACTTAAC
Organism: Okamejei kenojei; assembly: GCA_035221665.1. Classification (NCBI taxonomy): domain Eukaryota; kingdom Metazoa; phylum Chordata; class Chondrichthyes; order Rajiformes; family Rajidae; genus Okamejei; species Okamejei kenojei. Next base: position 97,803,652 of record CM069135.1, read on the forward strand.
ACAAAAGTTGTGATCGAAGACAGTCAAAAGCCCATAACTTTCTTAGAAATTAAGAGAACTGAAAGAAATTTTCAGATATTATGGATTGAAGCATTCTGAAACTAATATGAAACAATCTTACTTGAATGACCTGAAATTAAAGCATATAATTAGTTAGTTACCCAATTACAAAATTAGTTAGTTAGCTAATTACAAAATTCAATTACTAGATCTAAACATCTATCCACTTCTTAAGAAAATATTAACATATTTTTAAAAGCCTAAGTGTCCAAATAACATTCACACAAGAATTCACAATATAACATGATATTTAAATCTCATTGTTATGAATTTATAGGCCAAATTGAATGAATTTAGTGTTTAATGCCCGTAAATTAATGGGCATTTTAAACAGCTGGCGAGTGCGATTTTATGGAATTCGATGGATTGGAACGTTGCGGTTGCAGTGAATTTAAACCCAATATTGGCAGGAAAAACACTGCCGGTTCATATGGGGAATAAATCACCGTTTCACAACATGAAATATTGATTAAGGTCATCTAAACAAGCAAGTTTATATGAAAAAATAAACAGCTTTCACTTACCTGTCCCCTACGTAAAATCGGTCCCCGTTGTCGGCGTTCAGGGCTAATTTTTATTTTACTGCAGCGCTGAAATAGTCGGGCAATTAAAAAAAAAAATTCACTTACCGGCAGTCGGAACGAATCTCCAGAAAAAGCTCGCACTCCGAGAAAATATAATTCCGGATGGCAAGGGGAAAACCGCATTTTAACCCCACCCCCAGCCCCTCAAAGGCGCCAAAGTCGCGCACATGGCCAGTGACAGAACTGCAGCACCGCTAAAGGTAAGTTTTGTAACATACCTACAATAAATACACCCCCTCTACATCACAATTTCCTTTTCTCCTCACTTCCCACCAGCTAAGATTTGGAAATTACTTTCAGAAGAAGAATTTGTTGATTATTTCATTTTCTGTTTCCATTGCTGTTGAGGATATGGTATCATTGGGGAGGTCAAATGTGGTATGTGAAGAACACGTCTGTGGATCCAGAGCTGTGAATCAGAGCTATGGTCGCTGTTTATTTCCCAGCTCCATTTTCACTCTGATTTCTCTATCCTGATGTCCGTAAACAGCCAAACTATCAGCACAGAATCTTTTGGTTGATCTTTTTGCATCTGTCTAAACAGCACTGAATTCAATTCCCTTAGATTACAGCCATTACCCTAATTTTTAGGATCCCAGAAATTGGTTATGATTGGTTATTATGCCTCAATTTATGTCTTCCATTCTCTATATGTTGTATCATCCCTTGGTATCATCCCTTGTTACCTATGCCACTAGGGGTGCCACATTGAAGGCAGCCTCTGCCTGCAGCCTGTCCGTTTTTCAATCTTTTTTTATTTTTAGTCAGTTTTAAAGTTTGTGTTGGAGGTTTCTTTAGTTTTTCTATGTGGGGGAGCGGGGTAGGGTAAGGGGGAAACCGTTCCCAATCACTTCCTGGTGAGGACGCGACTATTCTCCGAGTCGCGTCCTCGCCCCCCTCCTTGCGGCCTACCACCTGGATTGGAGCGGCCATTCCTGCTGGGGACCGGACCAGTGCTTCAGCAGCGGCGGTGCAGCACAGGATACATCGTGGAGCGGGCGAAGTCAACCTGGATCGCCGTTTGGAGCTCCGTAGTGCTAGGCCGCTGCTCCAACATCGTGGAGCTGTGGGTTGCAGAGCTTCCAGCGCGGCCAGCGCTGACTTCAAAATCATGGAGTTCTGGGACCCTTTGCCGAGGGCCGCCAGCATTGAATCTCTGCCCAGCCCAGCCTGTGGACTTCGGGAGCCGCGGACTCCGGTAGGAGGTGGCCGACTCGGATGTCCAAGCTGCTGAGGATGTCCTCCAGTCCCGACGTCGGACTTCCATCACCCCGGCGAGCGGGCCTGAACATCGGGCCACCCGTAGCGGCGACAGCGGGGTTTCGGGATCCTCCCGACCACGGGAGGACAACAGAGGAGGACGACTGAATTTTTGGAGCCTTCCCTCACAGTGGGAAACTTTGACCCCGCTGTGTGGGGATGTCTGTGTTAAGACTTTGTGTTATGTTCTCTTTATTACTCGGATGGCTGTATGGCAACCACACATTTCACTGTATCAATTGGTACATGTGACAAATAAATGTATCTTGTATCTTGTATCTTGTACCTTTCTTCATCATATAAACTCCTGACCCTTCCATTCCTTTATTTGATTCTTAACCTCCTCTCAATTTCCTCATCTTTTCACATGCCTTGAACAAATTTTATGTCTAACTTGTTCCAGTCCTGATGACATTTCCAGCATCTGTAATATTTTAGATTTCTAAAGCTGGTTGGCTCACCAGCACTCAATAGCTTTTCAAATACCATTAAAAAAATGAATGTTCAGAGCAATTTTTATAATCCACCCAGAAATTGAATCCAAGAATTAGGTATTGTGGTTATGTGGAACATTGGATACTTACACTGTGGAAATGTAGAAGGGTGCAGCAACTGATTCCATTTTCTCATTGAGCCCTTTATTGTACAATTTACAGTAGTTAACAGAGAGAATTGGGCTTCACTGTACTTTTGAACGGCAAAATGCAAATTGCCTCTCAATCATATTAGAACTTGAAATGAAAATGAAAGAGCAATCTGCGTTAATTCAGAAATTATGAGAAACAGAATACACCATAATAACAATTCCCTGCCTGCTAGTCTAACAGAAGCTTCATATGTAAATACAAAGCGTTTAACAGCCAGCTAATGCGAGTTCAGTAATTATTTCAGAAATTGATCGATGACAGGCTTGCTTTGCTTTTCCTATTGTCTCCATGGAAACTAGTTAAAACACTGTGAACATCTGCATCAAACGTTAGGTTAACTCGCGTCAGGATAATACTTTCCACTCACTTTTATTTTCCAGCGCTGCTTGGATAATACATTAATAATGGATCTGGATTTCGGTTTCACCCAGAATAAACATGGCTAGAAATCCAGTTATGTGTTCATTTGATTGTGAGGCTACTCGTACATTGCCAGAGCACTGAGAATGACAGCCAGAGAGCGCCTTGTGCATCAAATATTGAAGGTGCTACAAAAGTGACAGGACATTGTTCCAAATTGTGTACCGTTAGATTAAATAATTTGAATGAGAATAATAGCCAGTTTAGTTTAGTTTAATGTGGAGGTACAGTGTGGAAACAGGCTATTCGGCCCATCGAGTCCGCACCGACCAGCGATCCTCGCACGCTAACACTATCCTACACACACTAGGGACAATTTACACATATACTAAGCCAATTAGCCTACATACCTGCACTTCTTTGGGAGGACACCTATGATCTCGTAGAAAACCCACGTGGTCACGGGGAGAATGTATAAACTCCGTACAGGCAGAACCCATAGTCGGGATTGAACCTGCGTCTCCGACGCTGCAAGTGATGTAAGGCAGCAACTCTACTGCTGCGCCACCGTGCTACCCTTTGTGCAAAATGTAATTGTCCAAACAAGAAAGGAGGCAGTAGAACATTAATAATTGAAAGAGGTTTGATCCCAGCAAATAGAAGTCTAGTGCGGTGAAAGGGATGCCTTCAGACCCCAATGAAAGGTATACAAAACCTACACCTACATTTCAGTTTGGTACCCTTCTTCATGTTCTCCAGAAATGCTGCCTACCCTGCTGAGTTACTGCAGCACTTTGTGTTTTCTTTTGTAAACTGGCATTTGTGGTTCCTTGTTTTTGCAAGTGATAGGTGGGTACAGGCGAGTGGGAGGTGTGCTTGGCAGATGGACAAAGGCTAGAGATGAAAAGGAGACAAACGAGTATTGGTAAGGACTCTGAAGAAGGGTCCCAACTCGCAACTACACCTATCTTCATTACTACAACTACAAACTATTTAGTTTGCAGAGGTGCTGTTGTTTAAAAGGAACTGAAGTTAGGCAGCTGATATCATTTGTTCTTTCCTGATGGCGATTGAGCGTTTTCACTGTTATGAAGACAATAGATAATAGGTGCAGGAGTAGGCCATTCGGCCCTTCTAGCCAGCACCACCATTCACTGTGAACAGGGCTGATCATCCACATTCAGTACCCAGTTCCTGCCTTCTCACCATATCCCCTGACTCTGCTATCTTTAAGAGCTCTATCTAACTCTCTCTTGAAAGCCCCCAGAGAATTGGCCTCCACTGCCTTCTGAGGCAGAGAATTCCACAGATTCACAAGAGGCTGCAGATTTAGTTTAGTTTCATTGAGAGATACAGCGCAGAAACAGGCCCATCGGCCCAACCAGTCCGCGCCGACCAGAGAACCCCGCACATGAACACTATCCTGCACACATTAGGGACAATTTACACATACACCAAGCCAATTAACCTACATACTTGTACGTCTTTGGAGTGTGGGAGGAAACCGAAGATCTCTGCGAAAACCCACGTGGTCACGGGGAGAACGTACAAACTCCGTATGGACAGCATTCGTAGTCGGGATCGAACGCGGGTCTCCAGCGCTGTGAGGCAGCAACTCTATCGCTGCGCCACCGTGCCGCCCTAGAATCTTGCTAGGATCTTGAGTAAAAAACAAACAAACTGCTGGAGCATCAGACAGCATCTATGGAGATAAATTGGCAGATAATGTGTACACGGGACAGTGCTATGAGGAAAGGATTTGACCCGAAACGTTGTCTCTCCATTTCTCTCCACAGATGCTGCCAGATCCACTGAGTTCCTCTTGGAGTTAGTTTTTATCTTCTCACCGGATGGAATCAGATTATTCCAGTTAGTTTGATTCTTAGATTTACGTTTATTATTGTCACGTGCACCAAGGTAGTGAAATGCTTCGTTTGGCAAGCTGTGCAATCAAATCAGATAATAGTATATGTAAACACAATCAAAACAGACTCAAGAGAAATTGGTGGAGGAAAGGGGAATCAGAGTATAGTTCTCCGCCTTGTTGTGAAACAGTTACAGAGCCAAAAGGGCGAAGATTTTGTGCATCCCAAAATCCTGGGTCGCCGTGTGTGACCGCGCGTCACTGCCTACATCACCACGCACCATGCGCGCGTAATGCACAACATGCACGTGTCATGCGTCGTGACGCGTAAATGATGTCGTGTAAATGATGTGCAAATGACGCCCAAGTGGGACAGGCCCTAAAGTCTAATGTCAGAAATGGAGTAGAGGTTAATCAGATCATATGGTCGCAAGGAATAGGGGTAGAATTAGGCCATTTGGCCCATCAAGTCTACTCTGCCATTCAATCATGGCTGATCTATGTCTCCCTCCTAACCCCATTCTCCTGCCTTCTCCCTATAACCTCTGACACCCTTATTAATTGCAAATATATCTATCTCTGCTTAAAATTATCCACTGACTTGCCCTCTACAGCCTTATGTGGCAAAGAATTCCACAGATTCAACACCCTCCGACCAAAGAGATTTCTCCTCATCTCCTTCCGAAAAGAACGTCCTTTAATTCTGATAGTACCCTAGCTTATGGGAGGACTGTTCAGAAGCCTGATAATAGAGAGGAAGAAGCTGTTCCTTCTGACATAAAATGTAATGTGACAATACTAGGTACAAACTATTAAACTCCTTTATTTCATAGCACTGCTCATATGGAGCAACAGTTAAAATTGTTCCAATTGAATTGAACCAGAGTCTTAGCTTAATAAAGAGAGAAAGAATGAGCCCTTTTCATGACCTATCTTCCTGCAGGAAAGGGCTGCATGTACCAAGGGACGACACTGCAGACAAGCGTAGGGAGTTGGTCTCAAAAGCCAAGACTCTTATCTTTTTATGAGGAGGAAGCCCATTAAGATTATAGGCATGGAAACAATGGAAAGGCTGAGAGAGAATTAATTCAGAAATTTCCCAAGCTTGAGACGAATATCATCTGCAATTCATTGCTTATCTTCATATTTACCCGTTCTCCATTGCCTCAGACATTACGATCATTAAATGTTCACGAGCCAAACTCTTGCAATGTGCAGCATTACAAATAGTTGGATCCCAAACAGGAGAAAAAGCAAATCAACTGTACAGGCAGAATCTAATCATTCACATAAGAGCCCACTTTATCCAGGACTGAATGCTTGGTGAGGTACTGAGAACAAGACAGCAGCAGAAAGTCAACGTTAGATTTTCAGAGATGAAAGCATGACAGAAGTTTAATGTAGCGAAAGGCCAATATGCAAATACTTCCTTAAGTTCCTAATTAATATTATTTGAAACAAAACAAAAAAAATTGTAATGCACCAATATATTGTTGTATGCATAACTGAAAGTATTCCGTTAATTCTGCTGGGTTAAACTCTGAACAAACATTCTTTTGTGTAGGAAGGAACTGCTGATGCTGGTTTACACCAAAGAAAGTCACAAAATGCTGGAGTAACTCAGCAGGACAGGCAGCATCTCTGGAGAGAAGGAATGCTTTGGGTCAGACCCGAAGAAGGGTTTCGACACAAAACGTCACTGATTCCTTCTATCCAGGTATATTCGTTTCTTTCGTTCTCATGACAGTTAAGGGGCTGTCCCACTTGGGCGACCTAATTGGCGAGTTTAGAAGGGTTTAGGAGAGTTTGAAAAAATGTCATGTTGAAGACCTCCTTCGACTATGTTGAAGACTAGCTTCGACTAGCTGCGACTAGCTACGACTAACTTCGGGAAAATTGGACATCGAACAGTGGAGAGTGAAGACGACTTCCTCCGTTCTCCTTCGACCTCCCTTCGACCTCCCTTCGACTATGATGAAGACTATCTACGACTACCTTCGACTACCCTCGATTACCTACGATTAACATGCCGACCTACTACGACATATTACGACCTACTACGACTAAACCTACGAGTAAAAAAAGTATCGATTTTTTTCCATGGCGACCTTTTATTATTCGCGGCATTTTTCAGCATGTTGAAAAATATGCCACGACCTAGCTGAGGCTTCGAGTACACAGGGTCTACTATCAAGCATGAAGGAGAGTTACAAATATCTCCTAGGACCTTGCCCTCGACTCATGCTGTGAGTATGAGTTGAGGGCAAACTCGCCAGAACTCACAGATTAGATTGCCCAACTGGGCAGCCCTTTTAGTGTTCAAAATTGACAACTAGATAAAATGTCTGAATTTGACTAACTCGTGATATTTGTGATCCATATACCTGCACTAGAATAAGGTGATCAAATGCAAGCATAGAGATTGGATAAACAGAACCGATATAGGAATTAATTAGTCTTGAGCTACAGTGTTCACTTCATTGCAGCTATTGTTTTTGCCTGAAACATATCCTTGAAGATAATTCTCTTTCTCAGGCACATTTAAATTTCTAACCTGTCACAACATTGTTAGTAGTATTTATGCTTTGCTAGTGGCAAAATATGAGCTCTTCTTTAATATGCAATTATGTATTTTATAGAGGTTTCTGAATTGTATGGGTAAATCTTATAGAGACTCAATGAAAAAAAGCCATTCAAGAAAAAGATCACCAAATTGTATTAGAGGATTGAAGAGTTATGGGGTAAGGCGCTGAGGTGAAATAACACCAATGTTCTTATTGAATGATGTAAACATGAGACTGAATAGCCTACTCTTATTTCATATTTTTATAGTTTTATGTTCTAAAGGAAAGAAAAATAAAAGATGAATGCAATGTTGCTGCATTCTGATTGGTATTCTGCAATAACAGAATAATTCTTGCTTAATTTAATCTACCTTGCAGATTTGCAGCAAAATACCTGGCAATTGTAAATGGAAGTGCAGGGAAATCCACTATGGAGATAACCAAATTTTACTTGTGTGTTATAGTAGAAAAGTTATTTGGTCTTTTGCTGGAGTGGATCAAATGAGAATACATCGGCCTTGTCCAATAACTCTTGGGCAATGCCTTTGAAGTTTAGATTAGTTTAGTTTAGAGACACAGCAGTGAAACAGGTCCTTTGGCCCACCGAGTCCGTGCCGACCACTGATCCCCGCACACTAGCACTATCCTACACACTAGGGACAATTTACAATTTTTACCGAAGTCAATTAACCTGCAAACCTGTAGGTCTTTGGAGTGTGTGAGGAAACTGGAGCTCCCGGAGAAAACCCACGCGGGACACGGGGAGAACGTAAAACTCCATACAGATAGCGCCCGTATTCAGGATTGAACCCGGGTCTCAAACGGGTAAGGAAACAACTCTATGCTGCGCCGCTGTGCCATAATGAATTTAAGTACAGCTCATGGAAAGCAAACATATAAACTGTTACAGCGACACGTTCCTGGACACCTCACTTTGTACAGACTCATTTTGTAACTGCATTTATGCTCCCATGCTGACTCTCGGTAGTCTGTGGACCACATTAGACAGTCTAGGGATACATTTGAAATGCAGGCTGTACTAAATTTTGTTTGGAGTGTTCGCCCGGTACATCAGTGTCCACAACCCAAATTAAAGGCTGTATGTCAATGTTCCTAACAGCTGCATCATGTTGTGCTAATCTCTGTCTCGTGTCTTTGGCAATGAGCCAGGTTTTGATGCTCTTTCCCATAGCCGGCACTTGTCTATTCTGTGACCCAACTTTCGACCATTTCATACCAAATGCACAACTCCTTTATTTCACTCCTTCCTTAGTGTGTGTACATTCCAGTGTAATTAATTAAGTCACCACTTCTATTGTTTTATATATAATTAATACCTCTGGATCTGCCCACACTAAGTCAACTTGCAATGATTTATGGCAGCACATTCCTGACTTCATCAGTTGTCAACTCCCCTGCCACTGAAGGCACAATATCATTTTTCTATACGGCACCTATCATTTCAATATCTACAAGTGCCAATCATTAACATAGCTCAGTCTCTAGCTGACACTTGATAGCATTCCTTCTCAGAGCCTTTTATGTGCTCAGGACCTCATCTGTACAGAGTTGCTGGCATTTTTATAAGAATGGTCACTTCTTATAAAGTGACCGTTCACTTTATAAGAAAGATGGAAAGATGTAAATACGAACACAGTATATAGCATAAAGGAAGAGTTGCATTTCTATTAGTCTCTTTTTGTGGCCTCAAGATTCCTCAAGTGGTTCACAGGCAAATTAAGTATTTTGAAGTGTGTATTCTATTATAACAGCAGGAATATGTTGTCAATTTGAACATGATTCGTTGCCACAAATAGCAGTGTGATAAAAAACATATAATTGTTTTTAGTAATGTTGAATGAGAACTGAATATTTATTAAGACTGGTGGTAATTCCCTGGTATTCCATGGTATTATTGTGAGACGTTTACATCTATCCGAGAGAACTAACAAGGCGACAGTTTAATTTCTTATCCAAAAGATTCTATCTTCAAAACTGCCAGTGTCACTCAGCACTGCGCTATTTTATTGGCCTACATTTTATTGGCCTACTCCGTGCCCGAGTGCATGGAGAGGGATATGAACGCATTATTTGATCAATACATTTAGGTTTTAGGTTTTGGTTTATTATTGTCACGTGTACCGATGTACAACGAGAAGCTTTGTTTTGCATGCTATCCGATCATATCAGATAATGCTATAAATAATTACAAAATACTATACATGTGAGCAAAGGTCACTCAATAACTCTACATTCAATTGTTACACTATTTGTCTTAACAGGAATCCAAATCAAGCTCAGTCATGATTTGGTAAACCCAGGAAGAGAACACGCATAGTATCACATCCTAGTGGAAAACTGTATCAATGGTGCTTTTTAAAATGTCCAAGAGCCTTCAATCAATATTTTCTAAATGCCTAATGTGCAACCATTTTCGTACAACAACAAGGCTATTGGATTACGATTGATGATTGGTTAAGTTCTCATGGTTTACAGAGATGGGGATTGGTCAGTACTTATTCTAATCTAGATATAAATAAGATAATATCCAGTTCTCTGTATTTTATAAACGTTTACCAAACATAAGGATCAACAATGGAAAGCAGAGCTGTTCATGAATTCATGGTCGATTCTGCTATTCTGAGGAATAGCAACTGATACAAACACATATTAAATATTACATAGGCTTTATTTTGATGGACAATGACAGTATTTTGATTCAGAGATGCAAAAGATTGTCATTGATTGTTAATGATCACCTCAGGAAAAATTTGTAATTGCTCTAAATAAAAGAACTCAAGGACTAACTGTCACAATCCAACAGGTTTCATTGTTTCGAGTTGCTGCAAATTCTAATAGCAAGTTACTCTCTGGTGCTCCATCAAAGCCAAAATGTACCACACATGTACCAAAACCGAAAACATGCAAAGATCCAAGATGGCTTCCTACCCAGGCGACTCTTTGTGCGCTAGCCAGAAAGTGGATCTGCAATCCTGTTAACCATGCCTACGCTTGCAAATGGGGGGATGTGAATTGTAGGGCGCTACTCAGATCAGGTAAGAAAATCGTCTTTGGATAGGTAGTATAACCATTGTGTTATCCAATGTATAAATATTTTGTGTATACTAAAAATTCTTGCTCCTTTCCCTATCCAAATCCAGGATTTGGGCACAATTCCAAATAATTACTTTACTGTTACATGGGAGAGTGCTCTAACATCAAATAAGTAACCCATAGGCTATAAAATTCCTCATTGGAAAAATGGTTATACTACCTATCCAAAGATGATTTTCTCACGTGGATGGAAACCCAGTGGGCACAAATTATCTTCTATGATGGTACCGGTGTGGAGGGGATACAAGCATAACAAATATTCAAACATAACGAGCATTCGACCCCGAAACGTCACCCATTCCTTCTCTCCAGAGATGCTGCCTGTCCCGTTGAGTTACTCCAGCATTTGGTGAACATTCACACTGGTTCTATGTTATCCCACATTTTCATCCACTCCCTACACACTAGGGACAATTTACAGAGACCTACAAACCCAATATGTAGGAAGGAACTGCAGGTGCTGGTTTACATCGAAGATTGACACAAAAAGCTGGAGTACCTCAGTGAGTCAGGCAGCATCTCTGGAGAAAAGGAATAGATGACGTTTCTGGTCGAGATGGGTCTGAAGAAGGGTCTTGACCCGAAACCTCACCTATCCTTTTCTCCAGGGATGCTACCTGACCTGCTGAGTTACTGTAGCTTTTTGTATTGGTTTAACCTTCAAACTCACACGTCCTTGGGATGTGAGAAGAAACCGGTGCACCTAGAGGAAACCCACACGTTCACCAGGAAAATGTGCAACTCCACACAGACACAGCACCTGGGGTCAGGATCGAACCCGGGTCTCTGGTGCTGTGAGATAGTTGCTCCACCCACTGCACACCACTGTGCTGCCCACAGATGAATGAGCAATATACCTGAGATTCCATGCTGGCATTTCATTGAAAATGGATCTGATGCCATGTCCCTAGCACAGTAGTAAAAGAGCGTTGAGTTTAGGTTTAGTTTTAAGTTTAAGTTTAGATATACAGCGCGGAAACAGGCCCTTCCCAGTCCGCACATCAACACTATCCTGCACACATTAGGGACAATTTACACTTATTCCAAGTATTCTTATTCCTGTACGTCTTTGCAGTGCGGGAGGAAACCGAAGATCTCGGAGAAACCCCACGCGGTCACGGGGAGAAAGTACAAACTCCGATCGGACAGCACCCTTAGTTGGAACCGAACTCTGGTCTCCGGTGTTACAAGCGCTGTAAGGCTGCAACTCTACCACTGTGCCACCATGCCGAGTATTTTCTGCAAATTAATGTGCAGAATTGTGCTTCTGGTGTGAATAATTCACAAGACTACCATGCTCCACAGTAACAGCATAGATGTCAGAGAGCCATTACCGATAATTATCTTGTACTTTTTAAGATTTTTTAATTGTTTTTAGGATACTTGTGTATTAATGGATTTTTTTTCCGATTGAATGAACTGCTTGGCACATTGCCATTTCCTCAGTTCCAAACACTGGTCTCATTAAAAAGCACTTCAGTGATTGTTTTCAAAACATAACTGAAACTGATGTTACTGGCTCCAACCTTCACTCTCCAAGTCGCTAATTAATTGCAATGAAAACACCTTCACAAAGAGGGAATGAAGTTATGTTTTCACCTCTACTAACGTAACAAAAATCAAGCTTTAAATTAAATCCAAGGATATTGGAAACCTGGAATAAAAACAAAAATATTATGGAGGATAATCTTGGTTGCTGCTAAAATATCCATCTGTGTTTTTGTTTCAAAATTTGTTGGCTTTTGGATGCTTTTCCACTTCTAAAAGAAGAAGTTTCATGTTTTACATAAATGTAATTTATTTTCAAATCTTCTCTGTTGAATACATTAGTAGCCACTAGTTCCGAAAAGGGCTAAAAATCAGACAAAATAAAATCGAGATCTTCGTGTTAATGAGCAAATTGTAAAGGTGAAATTCTGAATTGTCCTGAAATTATTCTCTCTGCGCAATAATTTATGGATATACTAAACCTTTATGAGCTTGTTATATGCATTAGGTTAACAGGGCTATTAACGTTTTTAAAGTTGGCTGACACCTGTTAAAATACAATTGTGTACTTACAGTATGCTGATATTTCGAGGTTAATTTCAAACCTAATTCACTTGGTTGGTTTTTGATGGCAGGTCAGCCAGTTTCTTTCTAATTTTTTCCATGTATGCTGTCAATGTCTCCAGACTGGGATCTGATTGCAGTAGAATAATTGGAGGAGAATTCATGTGCTGCTGAATATGGGGCCTGGCAAGGTAAAAGGTCATGGTGTGGCTATTGCTAAAGATAGTAATGGGAATGGCACAGAAACCACAAACTGCAATAAGCCCTTAGTTAGAAAATAAAGATTTCATTGATCATAATAATAGTAAATTCCAGTGCATGTATTTTTCCAATCACAAAAGGTATCTTGAAAGAAGAGAGAAGTTCAATTTAAAAAGTAAATGAACGTTATAGCCCAGACGATAGGTGAAGTTGAACTCCCTGTTAATGTTGCAGCTCCTTTATCAGGAATATATTGTTAATTGATGTAATGTTTTCAACTTGGCGTCTACTGGTATCCTCAGCCCACCCAGAAAGGGAGATTCCCATTTATTAACCTGTACGTTTAGAGAAGATCGTGTGAAGATTTGCCTTGAATCTCAAAGGCTCAAAGGTTCAAATTTATTTGTCACATGCTCCATAAGGTGCAGTGAAATGTAATTTACCATACAGCGTTACAATTAAAAAAGGACACAATACACAACATAATTCAACACAGACATCCACCACAGCAATCTTCACTGTGGCGGAAGACAATATAGTTCAGACAGTTCTCCACCTCCTCTTCCCTTGTTCACCCGTGGTCGGGGCCCTGACCCTCCGTAGTCGCCGCTACGGACGGCCCGATGTTCAAGCCCTTTGGACGGGATGGTTGAAACACCAACGTCGGGACAGGTCGAGCACACCCCGCGGCCCGGAGCTCCCAAATCGGACACCTCCTTACTGGAGACCGTAGCTTCAAGATATGGTAGGTCGCAGGCGGTTCGGTCGGAGCTCTTCTCCGGCAACCCCCAGCGAGGGATTGCCCGCTCCATGATGGAAGGTCCGCTCTGCGCCTGCCGCCAGAAGCTCCACAGACCGCCGTTCCAAGATGTAGTAGGCCGCAGGCCAGTGGTTGGATTGCTTCCTCCGGTGACACCTGGCAAGGGGGCCTATGATGTTAAAAGTCCCTGCTGCGCAGCTGCTGAAGCTCTGGGCCCGACTCCGGGAAAGGCCGCACCAAACCAGCTGCGAGGCTGGGGGGCGAAGAAGCGACAAGGAAGAAAGTCGCCTCTCTGTCGAGGTAGGTGTCTGAAGAACGTTTTCCCCCTGTTCCCCCCCCAAGCACCCCCCCACACAAGACATACAGAGAAACACTAAAACATACTTTTGGACATACTAAAAAAAAAAGTTGAAACAACAAACCCGCTGCAGGCGAGGCAGCCGACTCGCAGCGCCACCGGAACTGGAATCTGTCGTCAATGCATTACTTTCTACTTGTTATTTTTGTTTAGTTTAGAGCTACAGCGCGGAAACAGGCCCTTTGGTCCACCGAGTCCGAACTGACCAGAAGTCCCTGCACATTAACACTATCCTACACACACTAGGGACAATTTACACTTACACCAAGCCAATTAACCTACATATCTGTACATCTTTGTGAAGGAGGAAACCGAAGATCTCAGAGGAAACCCACGCAGTCACGGGGAGAACGTACAAACTCAGTACAGACAGCACCCGTAGTCGGGATAAAACCCGGGTCTCGGGCCCTGTGTGCGCTGTAAGGCAGCAACACTGTGTCACCATGCCGCCCACTTTACCTCACTGTATTTAGTCAAATGATCGCAGAGCCTTTAACTAAAGTAACTTTCTTTTCTTTGTGATGGAATGATATGCACTCATTTCTTTCTCCAAAAAAAATTTTCAAATAACTAAAACAATGGAAGTACATAGTGTCATAGCTAGCATCAAACTGCTGGTTAGAATATTTTCCATCTTATTTCAGATTTCCAACATCTACATTGCTTTGCTTTCTCACATATTTTATTTAATTATCCCTTCAAAAACTAGAATATCAGACATAACATTTATATTTAGAAAATTTCCTGCAATAAAATTGATGTCGAAAATTACAGAAAATAATCCAATTTTTCTATGTTGATACTAAATTATAAAGTAATTCCCGATGATTTTATTTGCTCTCTTTACACCGACTAACAAGGATTATTTTTCTTCCATTCCTCTTTGAACCAGTCATTTACTGTCTTGAACTGAAATAATCTTTCAGCTGCTTAGTTAATTGAGATGTATATTGTCCATGGACTACCGAGTTAATTGGCCTTCATAGTTTATCAAAAGTTACGAGAGATAAATTGATTAAGTCTTCAGAACAGAGCATGTAAACCATATATCACCGGCCAGAGCTGTGGAATGGTGTGCATGGCAATTCACAGTCTATCAGATCTAATCTAGTTAATGTGTCTCCAGTTGCATTTGCACTCCCCCTCGGGGTAGAATCATTGTTTACTTTTACATGGTGACTTGCACAAACTTACTCGGCCCCTCTCGGTTTCACACCCACACACACTAATCCCTGTTCATTAGGAAAACAGTGTTCACCAGCCGTTTTGTACTTCACTTTAGATTCCCGGTTAATGATATTATTCCAGGTTCAGGAACAGCTTCTTCCCTGCAGCCATCAGGCTATTAAACACGACAACAAATAAGCTCTGAACTACAACAGATTATTATTATTAATTGCAATATTTGTTGATTTATTGACTATGTGTACATGTGTATATATACACTAAACTTTTTTCTCCCGTTATGTACTATGTTTACATATTCTGTTGTGCTGCAGCAAGTAAGAATTTCATTGTCCTATCTGGGACATATGACAATAAAACACTCTTCACTCTTATTAATGAGACAGTTCTTTCGTTCCTGTTGGAAAATAGTTTATTTGTGAAATTGTGGAGATTGAAACCCTGACTATCTTTCAGATTGCAGCCTGGTGGGCAAGTTGACCACTGTCCTCTTGACTTGGTCATGGCAGTCTTATCCAGCAAAATGCCTGGTTGCATGTTGCCACACCAAAGATGCCCATTCAATGTGGCTGTTGTCAACCCAGCTGGATTATGAATGTGCACACATGCAGGGCTGCCTGTGACTTGTTTGTGAACCTGCAAGGAGCCATGATATTGCCCTTTCAAAACTTTCAACGACTATGGGATTGTTCTCTGCATGGGAACAATGGGATGACATGATGCCTCAAATAAATTAAACTGATATTTCTGCCATCACGTTTTTATCTGCCTTGAACCAAGCCACTGCAAGACACTGCTTCCACAAGATGACGCCCAACCCAGGCGACTATTTGCATACTAGCCACAGAAGCAGATCTCCAATCACATATTACAATCACTCCACACTATTAAAACTATTTCTACAGCAACATTTCATACTTTCTATACACGTAAATGGCTCGATTGGAATCATGTATTGCTTTCTGCTGACTGGATAGCACGCAACAAAAGCTTTTCTCTGTACCTCGGTTCACGTGCCAAAAAACTGAACTGAACTGAACTGAAGATAGAAGAAAAGTTGTCCAAATAATCCACCAAGTTTGTGCAATTGTCAGCCAAGTTATTATTTATGCCCTTGGTAGCCTGAGAATGATATAAGAGTAACTTCTGTTTATGCGTTATGTTATATTTCATTCTGCATTTAAAGTTTAATGAAAATAATCAGTACGTGATTTATTTTGCAGAAGGTGGCAAGGGACCATTCCTGTGTTTCCCTTAATGCTAAAAGCCTTACTCCATTCTTGAAAGGTGCTTGGAGAATACAACCACTGTCCTCAATCAATTCAAGCAGCAAAAAGACATCTGCTTGGAAAGAAACTGAATTAAAAGAGTTTGAATGCATTGTCAACTCAGATATAGAAAGAGAAAGAGAAAGTGGATGATAGGAAAAAGGAAAAGGTAAGAAAATTGGTGTTGGTATTGGTTAATTATTGCATGTATAATGAGAATAATGGAAACTATCCAGTTAAATCATACTGTACATGAATACAATGTACAACTGTATTGCAGAGAGAAAATATTCTCTCTCTGGTAGTTCAACTGCTAGTACAACTGGTAGTGCAGAGAGAAAAATTCTAGAGTGCAGATTATATAGTGTTGCAGCCTTACAGTGATTTACAGAGAAAGTGCAGATTAGAAAAAGTGCAAGGGCAGCAATGAGGTAGGTTGGGAGGTCATGACTACATCCTTAGCTTAGGGGAGAACTGTTCAGTAGTCTGATAACAGCAAGGAAGAAGCTGTTCCTGAATTGGGTGCTACCTTTTGTACCTTCTGTCCGGCAGGAGAATGAAGAAGAGGGAATGCCTAGGGTTTAAATGGTCCTTCATATGTAAGGAATCAAATATGATTACATTGAAATTTCTCCCAAATATGGAAAAGGTTTGTACCTGAGCATATAGAAGGGCCATCGAGAAGTCTGATAACGGAGGGAAAGAGCTGTTTCTTAGTCTAGTGGTACGTGCTTTCAAGCTTCTGTATCTTCTGCACGATGGAAGCAGGGAAAGAAGGAATAACCGGGGTGGAAGTGGACACTGAGAAATATGGAGTATCTGAATAAAGTAACATTAGGTTATATAATTTATCACCAATGATACATATGTTGCAGATGTTACGTGGCCAAAAAGCAGCAGTACCACGGGCACTGTTGACATCAAATTAGAGCTAAATAGAAGGTGAAAGAATGGTGAATATACATTCATCAGTGGCATTGAAATGAGAATTGGATGGGCAATGGAGGGGAGAAATTGTAGAAGACAATCTTGAAAGATCAAGGTAGTGAGATTAATGGAACTGCTTCTTCAAAAGAGCTGAGAGAGGGTGTGGCACAATGGCACAGCTGGTAGAGCTGCTGCCTCATAGCACCTTCTTCTTCTTCTTGCGTATGGCGTGCACAGCCTAAAGTTGTGGGTCAACTTGTTCTATTTGATCTTGTTTGCGCACGTCGGGTTGATTGCATTAGTTGAAACAGGGTGGACCACGTGAAGGTTGCAATCTCTATCCCCTCACAGCACCTGAGACCTGGGTTAATTCCTGACCTCTGGTGCTGTCTCCGTGGAGTTTGCACGTTTTCATTAAGAACGAGAGGGTTTCCTCCCATATCTCAAAGATGTGCGGGTTTGTAAACTAATTGACCTCTGTAAATTGTCCTTAGTGTGTAGGGAGTGGATGCTAAAGTGGGATAACATAGAACTACTGTGAACTGGTGCGATCGACGTTCAGGTGAATATGCACAATGGGTAAAGTAGCACCTTTCCTTGCTGTATTGGTTTATTATCCTATTATGGTCCTGGGCCATTTTCTATTCCTTGGCATTGTTACAATGCATTATGCAGATGAATATACACTATATAAAGTAGATAAAGTGAATGTATCTACTGATATAGGCATACTTTAATTTATCCAACAGGAAACATTACAGTATGAGACCCCTGTACTTGACTGGAAGAAAATGCATTTGCAACATGGGTAAAATGTTTACATAGGCGATAGTTTGGGAGGAAACTGAGCACCCGGTGAAAACCCACACAGTCACAGGGAGAATGTACAAGCTCCGTACAGACTGTACCCATAGTTAGGATCGAACCTGGGTCTCTCGCACTGTAAGGCAGCAACTCTACCGCTGCGCCATCGTTCCGCCCCATTTGACTCCACATGAACCGAGTGCAGTAAGATGTCACCAGAAACATACAGTCAAACTGTATTTTCTGTACAGAAAAGATAAGTTGACATTGGAAACGTGGATACATTTACTGGATATATAAGAAATAATAAGGTAATGTATTCAGAACAAATGTAGACTTTCCCCCACCCCTTTCAAAATTGAAGTGAATAGCTTGATAAATGACTGGGTGACTTTTATTAGTATGAAACCACAGATTACATTTATTGTTTACAGTTGTAACATCTGCAAAATATCAACTGTGTTTATATGAAAATGATGTCACCTGATGTTACTTTGTTCAGATACTTAATATTTATCAGTGTCCACTTCAACCATAGATGACATTTCAGCTCTTAGTCAGCAGAATACAAACAGGTTAATTTATTGCTATTTTAAATTATTAAGGTGACACATAAACAGCCTTTTATAAGTTGGTTATGGCCTTTAAGATAGACTATGGGGCTTTTCGTATTCGGCCAGATAATTCAAACAACATAGACGTGACAGCAAAACTTGATGAATCTTTGTGAACAATTTGACAACATGCAACGATGAATTATGACATTAATAGAGTTTTGCGTTTATACAGTATCTAGCAGTATTTTATCTTGTCTCTCACGTCTTTGCAACACCTCCTCTAACCATCTTATTTTGAGGACAAAAGACCATTTAGTTTGCAGTGTTTGAAGGGCCCATTATGCTGGGTGCACACAACATCTGACTGTGAAGTCAATAAAATACATTTTATTATCGCATTTTGCAGTCATATAAGACATTGGTGAGGCAGCATTTAGAGTATTGCATTCAATTCTGGGCACCATATTATAGGAAAGATGTTGTCAAGTTGGAAAGGGTGGAGAGAAGATTTACGAGGATGTTGCGAGGACTCGAGGGTTGAGCAGGCTGGGACTCAATTCCTTGGAGCGCAGGAGGATGAGGGGTGATCTTATAGAAGTGTACAAAACCATGAGAGGAATAGATCGGGTAGATGCACAGGGTCTCTTGCCCAGATTACGGGAATCGAGAACCAGTGGACTTAGGTTTAAGGTGAAGGGGAAAAAGATTTAACAGAAATTTGAGGGGTAACTTTTTCACACGAGGGTGGTGGGTGTATGGAATGAGCTGTCAGAGGGGGTAGTTGAGGGAAGGACTATTGCAGAGTTTAAGAAACAATTGGACGGTACATGGTGGGACAGGTTTAGAGGGATATGGGCCAAACGTAGGCAGGTGGGACTAGTACAGATGGGACATGTTGATTCATGTGCGCAAGTTGGACTGAAGGGCCTGTTTCCACGCTCTACGGCTATGACACTATTTCAGGCTGTTGTGCTCATGTTTACTTTTGGTGAGAAGGTGAACAGGGAAGAAGCTGAATCCAACATGCAACTAATGGGTGAGTTTTATTTTCTTTGGGAGCGATCACCTGTACGAATTAATGTGTTTGAAAAATCCAAATAAGACCTTGTCCATCTAATCTTGCAATCTACCTCATTGTGGTTCTTGGATATTTTCTTTTTGCACTATCTGATGTATGGAATGGATGAAACACACAACATTTTTCACCACGTGTCAATGATAAACTAACACGAATAAAATCAATAGGCACAAAATGCTGTAGTAAAGGGCCTGTCCCACTGACACGACTTTTCAGCGACTGTCTTCGACCTTCAAGCTCGAGGACACTTGCCTGAAAAACCTCGAGCTGGATCGACCGTCAACGATGAAACCACGAGCTGGATCGACCACGCACGCACGCACACGTGCACACACACACATACACACACACACACACACACACACACACACACACACACACACACACACACACACACACACACACACAAACTGTCTGAAATTCACACCCGCGATAAACAGGAAGGTAAAAAACGGCTGGCACAGTTCGGTAAGTCCTTTAGAGAGTGCGGAGGGGGGTGGAAGGGGGAGAGAAGGGGAGAGAGGGGGAGAGAGGGGGAGAGAAGAGAGAAGGGGGAGAGAAGAGAGAAGGGGGAGGGAAGTTCAAGTTCAAGTTTGTGAGTTTATTTTCATGTATCCCTGATAGGACAATGAAATTCTTGCTTTGCTTCAGCACAACAGAACATAGTAGGCATTGACTACAAAACAGATCAGTGTGTCCATATACCATTATATAAATATATACACACATGAATAAATAAACTGATGAAGTCCAAATAACAAATAATGGGTTATTAATGTTTAGAGTTTTGTCCGAGCCAGGTTTAATAGCCTGATGGCTGTGGGGAAGTAGCTATTCCTGAACCTGGTCGTTGCAGTCTTCAGGCTCCTGTACCTTCTACTTGAAGGTAGCAGGGAGATGAGTGTGTGGCCAGGATGGTGTGGGTCTTTGATGATACTGCCAGGCTTTTTGAAGCAGCAACTGCAGTAAATCCCCTCAATGGAAGGAAGGTCAGAGCCGATGATGGACTGGGCAGTGCTTACTACTTTTTGTAGTCTTTTCCTCTCCAGGGCGCTCAAGTTGCCGAACCAAGCCACGATGCAACCGGTCAGCAAGCTCTCTACTGTGCACCTGTAGAAATTAGAGAGAGTCCTCCTTGACAAACCGACTCTCCGTAATCTTCTCAGGAAGTAGAGGCGCTGATGTGCTTTCTTGATAATTGCATCAGTGTTCTCGGACCAGGAAAGATCTTCAGAGATATGTACGCCCAGGAATTTGAAGCTCTTGACCCTTTCAACCATCGACCCGTTGATATAAACGGGACTGTGGGTCCCCATCCTCCTCCTTCCAAAGTCCACAATCAGTTCCTTGGTTTTGCTTGTGTTGAGGGCCAGGTTATTGTGCTGGCACCATATGGACAGTTGCTCGATCTCTCTTCTATACTCCGACTCATCCCCATCAGTGATACGTCCCACAACAGTGGTGTCGTCAGCGAACTTGATGATGGAGTTCGCACTATGACCGGCTACGCAGTCATGAGTATAGAGTGAGTACAGCAGGGGGCTGAGCACACAGCCTTGAGGTGCTCCCGTGCTGATTGTTATCGAGTCTGACACATTTCCACCAATACGAACAGACTGTGGTCTGTGAATGAGGAAATCGAGGATCCAATTGCAGAAGGATGCGCAGAGACCCAGTTCTGCGTGTTTGGTAACCAGCTTGGAGGGGATGATAGCATTAAATTCCGAGCTGTAATCGATGAATAACTGCCTGACATATGAGTTTTGATGTCCAAGTGGTTCAGAGCAGAGTGGAGGGCCAGCGAGATCGCATCCACCGTTGATCTGTTGTGGCAGTAAGCGAACAGCAGTAGGTTGAGGTTTTTGTCGAGGTAGGAGTTGATTTGTGCCATGATCAACCTCTCGAAGCACTTCATCACCAAGGGGGGGAAGGGGAGAGAAGGAGGGATAAGGGGGGGGGAGAAGGAGTGGAGACACTTTTAAGAAGCCAGACAACATTTAATAAAGTTTAGCGGGCATTTAACATTACCGGTCGGTTTACCTACCTTTTTTTCTTACCTTCGACTACCTTCGATTAACTGCAATTGACCGACCACCTAGAAATAGCATTATGACCTACTAAGACCTACCACGACTAAACCCACGAGTAAAAAAATATAGATTTTTTCCATGACGACCTTTTTTACTCGCGGGCATTTTCCAGCATGTTGCAAAATACGCCGCGACCTAGCTGAGGCCTCGAGTATGCGGGGACTACTCTCGAGCCTGAAGGAGAGTTACAAAGACCTCCTAGGACCTTGTGTCGACCATGCTGCGAGTATGAGTCGAGGGCAAACTTGTCTGAATTTGCGAATTAGGTCGTCGCAGTGGGACAGCCCCTTAAATCAGCGGGACAGGCAGCATCTCTGGAGAGAAGGAATTGGTGACATTTAAGGGCCTGTCCCACTTGGGCGACATTTGAGCGACTGCGGAGCGTCAGTGACTGACGCTCGTAAAACCGTCAAGTTGCACAACAGGCACGCCGACGTATGCTGTCATGCGGGTGACGCCCGGTTAGGGTTGAGGCTGTAAAATATTCTTCCTTCAATGCATGGATTTTAAACATTAATATATTAAAATTAATACAATAAAATCAATTGTGAAAATGAAAAGATGTCTGAGTCGTTCAGTTTTATTTATAGACGTCATGGTCCGCTTCCATCCCTCCTTCTCCACTCTCCCCTACCCTTCTCCCTCCCCTCCCCCCCCCTTTCTTTCCTTCCCCCATCTTCCTCCCTTCTCCCCACACCACTCTTCTCCCCCTTATCCACTACCCCCTCTCCGCACATCGTCTTCTCCCCCTCTTTCTCTCTTCTCCCATTCTCCACCCACCCCCCCCTCCCCCCGCGACCTGCGATCCCTCGCACACTATCCCACACACGCACAGGATACAAACCTGTGCGCCGTTGGAGTGCGGGTGGAAACCCAAAACCTAACCCTAGCCCTAACCCTAATCCTAACCTTAACCCTAGCCCTAGCTCTAACCCTAACCCTAACCATAACTCTAGGTTGATATGCTTGGTATAAGTATAAAATTGCCCCTAGCGTGTGTGGGATAGTGTGCGGGGGATCGCTGGTCTGTGCGGACTCAGTGGGCCACTGTATCTCTGAATGAAATGTGACAAAGGGGCCCCAAGAGTTGGACTCAAACCCCCAATGTTTTGCCTGCTCCTCATAGGAACTAAACTGTTGGCCACGAGTTGTCCCAGAGGCAGATCTCTCTTCCAATGGTCTCTCCATGCCCCCAGAGGCAGCGGGCTTTTCATCTGGGTACAGGCAATGGTGTCAATGTACCAGTGCCATCCACCTGCTCCGGCCACTGACTCTAAATACCCACCACCCATTTTGAAGCAAGGCGAGGGGGTGGAGGGGGGGGTGGGGGTGGTGTTCTTCCCAAAGTCTGCATTTATCCCATAGTCAATGTTACGAAAACAGATGATGTGGCCTTTGTGCAGTACTATTAGTGGGATCTAGCTGTCACAGGCTGGGTCCACAAATGGGGGGCGTCGGGGAAAGTGGGGGGGGGGGTGTTGGAGAATGGGAGAAGGGAGGGAGAGGGGGAGAAGAGGATGTAAGGGTATGGGGGAGTGGAGAAGGGGGAGAAGAGTGGAGCGGGGAGAAGGGAGGAGAGAGGGGGAAGGGAAGAAGGGGGGAGAAGGGAGGGGAGAAGGGTAGGGGGGAGTGGAGAAGGAGGGATGGGACGGGAGGGGGGAAGAGGGGAGAGGGGAGTTCAGTCTACACTCACTGAATCCATCCCTGTGAAAGTCATAGAGACGGCGATTGCATCTGGAAGCGGACCAAAACATCTATGAAAAATACATAACGACTCAGACATCTTTTAATTTCCGCAATTGATTTTATTGTATTAATTTTAATATATTAATGTTTAAAATCCATGCATTGAAGAAATAATATTTTACAGCCCATCTGTGGTCCCCACGCCCAACCCTAACCCCAACCCTAACCAGGCGTCTCCCGCAGGACAGCATACGTCAGCGTGGGACAGGGCGCACGACATGATGAGACACCCAAATGTCGCCCCAGGATTTTGAACATTCCAAAATCTAAAGAAGAAGAAAGGAAGACGCGGACACAGTGGGCTGTGGGAGAGCTGGGAAGGGGAGGGGAATGAAAGAGAAAGCAGGGACCACCTAAAATTGGGCCATAACGTGCAAGTAATTTGGCACTGTAATTAAAAATGACTAAATAGTTCAGGAATTTTGTGGGAAACATTCATTTATGATAGCCAGAGACGTTCATATGTTTGTGTCAGAAATGTGGATCAAACAGCATGAATTTCCGAGGACTTTCACAGATCTGAAGCCATTCAGGTGAAGTGGTGCGGTAAACAGATGCAAAATCCTTCCACGGTTTACACTTACACTTATAGTATTTTCAGTTTATTACTACATGTTCAATAGTTCGAATCATTTACATAAAATTATAATAATTATAGCTTGCCTACTAATTTTTAGTTTGTCCCCTGTACACACTTTTGATCTGTTTAGAAGAATGTCT
Source organism: Okamejei kenojei (assembly GCA_035221665.1). Lineage (NCBI taxonomy): Eukaryota > Metazoa > Chordata > Chondrichthyes > Rajiformes > Rajidae > Okamejei > Okamejei kenojei. The sequence goes on from CM069135.1 coordinate 97,827,851, forward strand.
GTAATTTAGCCGAAAAACCACTAACATTTTGGCATGGTAACCGGCTGACACGTAATATTAACATTTTGGAGAAACATTGCTTGAGAAATAGTTAACCTTTGACTCAAATTTGACATGGAACATATCTGCAAGTGTGAGTTCCACTTTGCTTGTGAGTTCCCTTTGCAGTTTACGGAGCAATAATATGGAGCAGTTGGCGCTCGTTGATACTGTTTTTTTTCACGCTATATCTAGTTCGTACTCAGATCCAAAATGATGGGGTGCGATTTTCCAATGTGTACTTGTGCAGAGAAAGAATAGGTTTTACAGTTGTGAAACAAATGTATCAGCATTGATACAGAGTTCTGCATAAAATCTCAGGAGGAGCTGAAGCCCAAGTTATAAAAGCAGAATCCGGAGACCAGTACTACCCAAAGTATGTGATAGTCAGATAGGGATAAACAAAGAATGATCGGGTGTTTGAAAGAGTGTTGTGGGAAGTAGAGGATTGAAGTTCCTGAGATACTGGTATCGGTTTCATGACAGGAATGAGCTGTACTTCGTAAAGGCCCAAAACTGGAAAGAATTATGCTCTCGTGGCAAAGCTAAATGGCACAGTAGAAAGGACTTTATACAAGTAACTTGGGGATTTGAACACATGCAGTAGGAAAGTAAAGATAAGGGGAAAACGTGCGAGATTGTAGGATAGCAAACAATTATTCATACAAAGAATAAAGAAACAGAAAAAGTTCCAGATATTGCTAAAAAATGTTGAACGAAAGATAAATTGTTTATTTGGAAATTCATAAAATGTCAGCAACAATATAAGGGAATTGGAATTAATTTAGTTTAGTTTAGTTTAGTTTAGAGATACAACTGGAAACAGGCCCTTTGGCCCACCGAATCCACGCCAACCAGTGATCACCCCCGTACACTAGCACTATCCTACACATAAAGGACAATTCTCAATGTTGTACCGAGGCCAATTAACCTACAAACCTGTACGTTTTTGAAGTGTGGGAGAAAGCCGCAGCATCCGGGGAAAACCCACATGGTCACGGGGAGAATGTACAAACACAGTACAGACAGCACCCATAGTTAGGATCGAATCCGGGTCTTTGGCGCTGTGAGGCAGCAACTCTACCACCGCGTCACCATGCTGTCTCTGACTTTAACAAGTCAATGTGCCTGACTTTAGTAAGTCAATTAATTAAGACAACTTGCACAAGACAGATCAATTCAATATTGTGGGCAACGTGTATTTTTGTAAAGAATAATTTCCCATTTCAGGACAAGGTTTCATTAACAACCACTCTCCACTTTCGATATTCATTCCTAGCACCACCTGCTCACTACTGGGGCAGGATATACCATCTATGGAATGTACTGCAGGAATTCATTGGGGCTTTGACAGCCCTGACAGCATTAAACTCCAGCAACTAGAAGGACAAGGGCATCATGTACATGGAACCACACAAGGCACACAGTGCGCAGATTTGGAAGTACATACATTTTCGTTTCATGTCATTAATCTAAGTTCTGGAACCAAAGGGGCTGTCCCACTGCGGCGACCTAATTGGTGAGTTAAGAAGAGTTTGCCGTCAACACATACTCGCAGCATGGTCGATACGAGGTCCTAGGAGGTCTTTGTAACTCTCCTTCATGCTCGAGAGTAGTCCCCGTGTATTCAAGGCCTCAGCTAGGTCGCGACGTATTTTTCAACATTGAAAAATGCCCGTGAGTAAACAAAGGTCGCCATGGAAAAAAAACAATATTTTTTTACTCGTAGGTTTAGTCGAAGTAGGTCGTAATAGGTCGGCATGTTATTCGTAGGAAATCGAGGGTAGTCAAAGGTAATCAAAGGTAGTCGAAGGTAGTCATAGATAGTCTTCAACATAGACGAAGGGAGGTCGAAGGAGGTCGTCTTCACTCTCCACTATTCGGTGTTCAATTTTCCCGAAGTTAGTCGAAGCTAGTCTTCAACACAGTCGAAGGAGGTCGAAGGAGGTCTTCCACATAGTCGAAGGAGGTCTTCAAACTCTCAGACTTTTTCAAACTCTCCTAAACTCTTCTAAACTCGCCAATTAGGTCGCCGCAGGGGGGCAGTCCACTTACTATCTTGGTTCTCTGTGAGATTTCCTTCACTAGGACTGAACAGGCTTCAGGAGAATGTTCCCCGTTACTCAAGAATAAATGTTGACTTAATGAACTTTATTGACTTGAAGAATTTTGAAATGGGAAATGAACTGGGGAATTAGAAAAGGTAATATCTACGAATATATAAGATATAGTGACTGTCTGAAGAAGGGTCCCGACCCGCAACGTCACCTATCCATTTCTATAGAGATACTGCCTGACCCGATGAGTTACTCCAGCACTTTGTGTTTTGAAAAGAGATTGCAATATCAGATGGCAATGATTAAAGAGATAATGAAGATACAAAAACCTAAAGTGATATTATAGGCAAAAAGCAATTATTAGAAAATGAAGATGCATTCAATAAAAATAAAGTGGAGAAAAATATTGTTGTATGATGTATAACTTTGGGAAATATTTAAAGAAAAAAGTAAAAAGATTGCAGAAATATATTCCATCACAAGTAAGAATAATGTAACAAAGAATGAAATTCTAAGGGGTGTTAATAAATCAAAAGCAGATAAATAGGCGAACTCCAAAATTATTAATGATTAACAGGAATGCCAGTTAGCCAACACATAACCTCCCCCATATTTTAACAAAAACTTCACAGTAGCATTTTTTAACTCAATGCTGGCGTTGACATTTTAGGGAATGGCTAAGAGAGAGTCATCCTCAAGGGATAAAAGCTATGCAAGAATCTTTAGCACTGGTATGCCAAATGAACATATTATATTGAAAGATAATGATAAGGTGTAACTGCAACAATTTTGAGTTTTCGGATATAAACATGGAAATATAACTCAAATACTGAATCAAATAATAGCTGTTCTACCTTTGGAGCAATTTCAACCTGATCATATATCTACAGTTTTAAATTAGATTTGAACAGTCTTCTCTTCGGTGATTTCGGGTTATATTGAGTCCAACTCAAAAAGTAACTTATGTTTATGTTTAGAGATACAGTGCGGTAACAGGCCCTTCAGCCCATCAGGTCCGTGCCGACCAGCGATCCCTGCATATTAACTCTATCCTACACACACTAGGGCCAATTTTCACATTTACCAAGCCAATTTACCTACACCCCTGTACGTCTTTGGAGTGTGGGAGAAAACCGATGACCTCGGAGAAAACCCACGCTGCTGCGGGGAGAACGTACGAACTCCGCACAGACAGCACCCGTTGTCGGGTTCGAATCCAGATTTCCGGCTGCAAGCGCTGTAAAGCAGCAACTCTACTGCTGCGCCACCGAGGGGAGGTCGTTGGGGCGGGTACTAACAACATGTAAAACACACTTGCACCAGGACATGGACAAGGAAAGATTTAGGAAGGTTATGGGCCAAAGGCTATGAGCCAATGGGACCAGCTTAGATGTGGTATCTTGGTCGGCATCGACGAGTTGGGCCTAAGGACCTATTTCCATGCTGTATGACTCTACGGTGCTATGACTCTATGACATTAAGTGGCCATATGTTGCCTGGCAGTAATGTATTTAGAGTAATGAGGCTGCTAAATTTGAGAAGCTACTCTCTTGGGAACATTTCTCTGGTTGACCAAGCATCTTGATGAGGCCTTGCTGACTGCCAAGACTAGCTGCAGCAGCACACTGCTGAATTACTCACTGTCACCAGCTGTACAATGTGGTCTTTAGGCCACTTACTTCATGCAATAACCCAAGTCTCCTGACCCCAGAAAAGTTGGCAGAGCTTGAAGTTTTTAAGATCAGCAAATGGAAGTCCTGGCCCACAAGCATAAAGAAACATGAGTGGATATTACTCTGAAACACTTCCAATACCAGCAGCTGCAGGCTTTGGTATAACTCGGAAAATGGGACCCTGACAAGTTGTGCTGCTCATTCGTGAGAAACACCACACCTCTTCCCAGCCTTCCCAGATATATTCACCATCCTATCGACATCTGTATCTCCGGTGTAAGTACCAGGCCCTGGTGTTAAACACTTGGAAAAGAAAAGGGCTTTGGATCATAAATATTCAGGTACATGGTGAACATAATGAAAGACACAACTGAATAGGTCAGGCTGCATCTCTGCATGGGTGGGTGACGTTTCGGGTCGGAACCCTTCTTCAGACTCATAATGATCCAGCTTTCTCGACATTAGACACAACATGCTGGAGTAACTCAGTGGGTCAGGCAGCTGAGTTACTCCAGCTTTTTGTGTCAATCTTTGTTAAAAACCAGCATCTGCAGTTTCTTCCTACACAGCTTTCTCTACTGTCTGGATAGGTTTCTCTTCTCGTGCTGAAGATTTCACATCTGTCTGCTGACCGTGCATTCCCGTTCATGTCTGGGAAGTGACTCGGTCCAATATGCTTTTAAAATGATGAATTAACTGGGTGTTTTCAGCAGATATACACAAACAGAATCACTTGGCATTGCAGCACATTTTCATGTTTCAATTAAATTGAAACTGGTAATGGCACACTTCCCACTTCAGGCATGCCAGTATCATGCACTCCTAGCTCAGATGCAACACAGATACATGCAATTAATTGTCAATTAGTGCTGATTTATGCACAGTTTACACAGCGGCCCATGAAGGCTGGGAATTATACTTGGATTGCTGAAACCCATTTCACATTGGGCCCTTCTAGAAGGCTGATAGTGGCAACTTTCATTAGTCTGGGCTGAATTTAAACCAGGTCCATGAGATGAAAGGCTAGATGCAAACTCACAACACCATATTAGTGTCCCAAATTTATTCATGACAATAGATAATAAATTTGCCACTTTATGTGAATCCAACACTCTGCTCAAAAGAGGTTAAATCTCCAACGCTCTGAGACAGACTTTCAATGAAATTGCTCAGACACAAACAATGTTACTTCAGAAATGACCCACTTTGTGGATCGTTAGTCCTGTCAGTTCAGGAACAGTGTGTGATGTCGACAAACTTTGAGGCTGCCTCTGTTTATCATCTGTATGTTACTGTGTCCGTAACAGTCAAGTGATAAACCTAGGAATCCCAGAGTGAACAAGGCAATAAACCTCCAAGGCATGCAGAATAAACATTGAGGCCATCGTTGGGGCTGGTTATTAATGTGCGGGGGAAACTTTAGCCAAGGACACACAGATTATGATGTCTATGCTGGAATGCAATGCTAAACTCAAAAGAAGAAACAATAAAGATTTTAAAAGTTGTTATAATTGTATCCACAATCAGGACCCTTGCCAGTAGATTATATTCCACATTACACGGGTAACTGAATACACAAGAGGTACAAGGAACTGCAGATGCTGGTGTACAAAAAAAAGACACAAATTGCTGGAGTAACTCAGTGGGTCAGGCTGCATGAACATGGGTAGGTGGCGTTTCAGGTCGGGACCCTAACTTCAGGCTCCTTTTTCAGGTTTGAAGAAGAGTCCTGACCAAAACTGTCACATAAACATGTGCTCTTGAGATGCTACCTCACCCGCTGAGTTACACCAGCAACTTGTGTCTTAACTGCGCTGTGTCTTAACATATAAACCTGCAGAGGTGTCACACGTTGTTCAGTTGGTAAGTCTTTTACGTGTGAGATTCCAGATTAAGTTCCATTCTAGTGATTTGTTCACAACAAAAAATAAGGTTACTCTGGTACAGAGGTATAGAAGTGTTGCAATCTCTTTCAGACCAGGCCCATCAGGTGGACATAAACTTGTCCATAGATTACTTTCAAAGACCTCTGGAGTTCTGCCCTCTCCTGATTGCCACTTACTCCTTAACCATCCACTCAGAAGAGTTTATCTGATGTTATCATAGTGCTTTTTGTGAAAGCTTTCTCTGGGCTTATTATTAGCCAAGCTTTCGACAGCACGACAGTAAATACACCTCAAAAATACTTTTAAGGTGAGGGGAGAAAGTTTTAATAGGAACCCGTCTGTCCCCTTCTTCTTCGTTGTTTTTTTAGTATGTGTCAAATGTACGTTTTTAGTGTTCTTTAGCTTGTTTTATGTGTGGGATGGGGTTGGGGGAAACCTTTTCTAATCACTCATCTCGACGGAGATACGATTTTTTTCCGTATCGTATCTCCGTCCGCACTGCGGCCTAACATCGAGGAGTTGGCGGTCTTTGCTGGAGACTGACCGGGAGCTGCACCGCGGGTTCCTGCGGACTTAACATCGTGGAGCCGACGTCGGGAACTCCAGGCCACAGGAGCTTCGATCGCCCCGACGCGGGAGCTTCGATTGCCCTGACGCGGGTGCTTAGACCTCTGGCTGCGGGAGCTTCGACCACCCCGATGGAAGGTTTGACTGCCCCGACCGTGGGAAGAAGATTAGATTTTATTTAGCAATGTTACAAAATTTAGAGATTTTAAAAATCAAGTCTGCAATTTATCCCATCAGATAAAGCATAAAAAGAAGTTTAATTTCACACCTAATTCACTTTCATATCTTCAGTATTAAAAAAGTTATGGCCATTTTCATACTCGGAAATTAGCATCTTGTTCCCCATTGCCTTTCCATTGACTTCTCAAAAGCTGTGATCTAGGACAGTCAAAAGCCCATAACTTTCTTAAAAATTAATAGAACTCAACGAAATTTTCAGTTATTATAGGTTGAAGCATTCTGAAACAAATATGAAACAATCTTACTTGGATGACCTGAAATTAAAGCATATGATTAGTTAGTTACCTAATTGTAGCTAATTACAAAATTCAATTACTAGATGTAAACATCTATCCATTTCTTAAGAAAAGATAAACATTTTTAAATTGCCTAAGTGTCTAAATAACATTCGCACAATAATTCACAATATAACATGATTTTTAAATCTCATTTTCATGAATTTATAGGCCAAATGGAAGGAATTTAGTGTTTAATTCCCGTAAATTAATGGCCATTTAAATCAACTTGCGAGTGGGTTTTAGTGGAACGCGGTGGATTGGGATGTTGCGGTTTGCGGTGAATTTAACCCACAGTCGGCAGGAAAAACACTGCAGGTTCGTTTTTTTTTGTCCCCTTTTCGCAACATGAAAATTTGATTAAAGACTTGCTAATAAGCACATTTTTATGTAAAAATAATCTGTGTACTTTATTTTATCCCCTACGTAAAATCCTTCCCGTTGTCGGCGCACGGCTTTAGAAGATGACTTTAAAATTACTCTAGCTAATAAATGATCTAGTGTAGTTTAAAAATACCATCTTAAAACAAATGTCGGAACGATTTCTCTTCAGCAACGAAATCCCCTGAGATGGATCGATTTGCCCTGTCTGGAGAAAAACGGCACTTTAAACCTGCCGCCCTCAGAAAGGCGCCAAAGTCGTACACACGGGGAGCGGCAGAACTGCAGCGCCGCTCAAGGTAAGTTTTGTAACATACCTACTTTATTGCCTTCCATCACAGTGAGGAATCTGGGGAATCCGCTGTGGTGGATGTTTATGTTAACTTTTACGTGGTTGTGTGTCGTGCTGCTTATTTTGTATGGCTGTATGGTAATTCGCCTATCACTGTACCTTAATCGGTACACGTGACAATAAAAGACCTATGAAAACCTTTGAAACCTTTGAGAGGTGACTTTTACACAATGGGTGGTGAGTATAGGGAACAAACTGCCAGAGGAAGTGGTTGAGGTAGGTACTATCATAACATTTAAGAGACATTTGGACAGGTACATGGATAGGAAAGGTTTAGAGTGGTATAGGCCAAGCAAGGAGAGGTGGGACTAGAGTAGATGGGATAAGTTGGGGCGAAGGGCCTGTTTTCACACTACATTACCACAACTTTACTTCATTTGGCAGTAAAGATGTCTCTATTTTATCTGCTCATTTTTAGTTTAGTTTTGCTTTCTATTGCATTGGCATGAATCCTGTGATGGGAATAATTGGCTATCATCACTCGCTGGGAGTTTATAAATTGGAAAACCACTCACATGCAGCTAAATGCAGAAATCAACAATTGTTGCTTAATTAGCCCTGCTCCAACTGCCAACTAACAGAGTTTGCATTCAAGCACATGTAGGAGGTGAAAATATTTTCTGGAAACTCCTGAAACCTGCCAGATATGTTAAGATTGTCCATCTCATTGTGCACGAATGAATCAGATTCAATTTGGGGCAGCGCAGTGACTCAGCTGTAGAGCTACTGCCTCACAGCGCCAGAGACCTAGGTTCAATCCTGACCTCAGATACTGTCTGCGTGGAGTTTGCACATTCTCCCGTGATTGGATGGATTTTCTTCAGGAGCTCCGGTTTCCTCCCACAACCCAAAGATGTATGTGATTGTAGGTTAAGAGCCCTCAGTAAATTGCCCATTTTGTGTGGGGAGTGGATGCAAAAGTCGGAAAACTTAGAACTAGTGTGAATGGGTGATTGATGGGAAACATGGTGGGCCGAAGGCCTGTTTTCATGCTGTATCTTTCAATTGATCAATCAATCAATCCATCGATCAATCAATCACTAATGAATATACAGCAGAATCCTTCATAGGAATTCAGGGAGATGTAGGCACAAGAGGTTACTAGAGAAAGGAGTGGGAAATTAAAGATTGAAGCTGGGGCCGCATTTTATTTCAACACTGGGGTCAAAAATGGGTGATGACGTTGCATTTAAAGTGAAGATGACTGAGCAAAAGAGACTGGCTACCAATTACAGCAAACATGGAGGTGAGAAAGTTGGGCTGCGACTACTGCCCTAAATCCTATGAAACATTTTACTGAAAGATGACATAATTAGTCCAAAGTTCAAAGATGAAGGAATAGAGAAAAATTAACCTGATAATTACTGTGATTGATGATATGGTACAAATGTTTAACCAGGAATCCTCCGTCTGCTAATGTAACAATTGCATAAAACCATGTAAAATTAAGCACTTCTGTTAAATATCAAAGAAAGAATCTGTTATGTGGTTTTAGTATTAATGCAATGACAATGCTCAAGATATTATTATGTTTATAGCCTCAAAAACTAAATGGGTAAAATGAAGTTATTCGATTCTACTTCAGAACTGATATGAAACCAATTGGTTACTAAATGACAAAAGTTGTAATGCCTTCACTTGTTACCCTATACGTGATCATTAAATATTTTCTTCCACACTCTAGGGCAGCACAGTGATGCAGCTGGTTGAGCTGCTGCCTCACAGCGCTTTAAACCTAGGTATGAACCTGAGCTTGCATGCTGTGTATGTGGAGTTTGTGTGTTCTCCCTGTGACCATGTGGGTTTCCTCTGGGTGATTCATGTTTCCCCCCCACATTTCAAAGAAGTACAGGTTAATAAGTGTATTGGCCGATGTAAATTGCCCCTGGTGTGTATCAGTTTGAGTTTAGTTTATTGTCACATGTGCAGTGAAAAGCTTTTTGCTGTGTGCTAACAAGTCAGCAAAAGACAATACATGATTACAATCAAGCCAATTTCATTGTACAGATACATGACAAGGGAATAATTTTTAGTACAAAGTAAGCTAGTAAATTCCGATCAAAAATAGTCCGAGGGTCACCAATGAGATGGATAGTAGCTCAGGACTGCTCTCTAGTTGTGGTAGGATGATTCAGTTGCCAGATAACAACTGTCCCTGAATCTGGTGGTGTGCGTTTTCCCACTTCTATACCTTTTGCCCAATGGGTGAGGGGAGAAGAGGGAGTGGCCAGGGTGCGACACATCCTTGATTAGGGAGTGAATGGGAAAATGGCATAATGTAGTACTAGTTTAAATATGTGATCAATGGTCGGCATGGAACTGGTGGGCAGAAGGGCTTGTTTCCATGCTGTGTCCTTCAATCAATTCAATCGATCTTTGCCATTGCCATGAGTTGAAGACCGCTGTGGCATGAGACATCTCTTCCGAATAGTACAAATGGTAGAAACAAATGTGGTTCCTTCTTCAGGCAAAGTGCTGGAGTTGCTCATGTGGCACAGTGGCAGAGCTGCTGCCTCACTGCACCAGAGACCCGGGTGTGACCCTCTCTGTGTGGAGTTTGTACGTTCTCCCTGTGTCCGCGTGGGTTTTCTCCGGGTTCTCTGGTTTCCACCCACGTTCCAAAGACGTGCAGGTTTGTAGGTTAATTGGCTTCTGTAAATTTAATTTATTTTTTCCTCTTTTTCCAGGTTGCCCATTGCATTCAGGCATATCCGTCGCATTTTTATGCTGAACCACACTGTAAAATATAACTGATTTAAGAATATAAAATCAAACTTTTGTCGCAGTCTTTCAAATTATTGAGTATCTTCCTCAAATAAATCACCAAAAAAAAACCTTTTTCAGTCTAATGCATTGATTTTAAACTTTCGTAACGGTTTACTGCCCAAAAAATGGTGATTTTCAGCAAGAATGGTAACCATCACATAACTTTTCACTAACTTCCTCTAAAACAATATTAACTTCAGATGAATAGGCAGAAGCATGCTGTTCATTACGATTCATAATTATGGTCATTGTTGTATTATGTTTTACATTATGAGCATAAAATACTCATGTGAGGGATATGACTCCGCATAATGGAGATGATCAGGCTCGAGAATGCCGCGCGATGTAGATGACTAAAACTATCTTTAGGGCTAGGGCAGGGGTTGGAGGGTTAGGGTTAGAGTTAGAGAGAGGGTTAGAGCTAGGGTTTCTCAAGTCATCTAGTTCAAGTTCAAGTTCAAGTGAGTTTATTGTCATGTGTCCCTGATAGGACAATGAAATTCTTGCTTTGCATCAGCACACAGAACATAGAAGGCATTTACTACAAAACAGATCAGTGTGTCCATATATCATATATAAATATATACACACATGAATAAATAAACGAATAAAGTGCAAATAACAGATAATGGGTTATTAGTTATCAGAGTTTTGTCCGAGCCAGGTTTAATAGCCTGATGGTTGTGGGGAAGTAACTATTCCTGAACCTGGTCGTTGCAGTCTTCAGACTCCTATACCTTCTACCTGAAGGTAGCAGGGAGATGAGTGTGTGGCCAGGATGGTGTGGGTCTTTGATGATACTATCAGCTTTTTTGAGACAGCAACTACGGTAAATCCCCTCGATGGAAGGAAGGTCAGAGCCGATGATGGACTGGGCAGTGTTTAACTACTTTTTGTAGTCTTTTCCTCTCCAGGGCACTCAAGTTGCCGAACTAAGCCACGATGCAACCGGTCAGCAAGCTCTCTACTGTGCCCCTGCAGAAGTTAGAGAGAGTCCTTCTTGACAAACCGACTCTCCGTAATCTTCTCAGGAAGTAGAGGCGCTGGTGAGCTTTCTTGATAATTGCGTCAGTGTTCTCGGATCAGGAAAGATCTTCAGAGATGTGCACGCCCAGGAATTTGAAGCTCTTGACCCTTTCAACCAGTGACCCGTTGATATAAATGGGACTGTGGGTCCCCATCCTACTCCTTCCAAAGTCCACAATCAGTTCCTTAGTTTTGCTAGTGCTGAGGGCCAGGTTATTGTGCTGGCACCATATGGACAGTTGCTCGATCTCTCTTCTGTACTCCGACTCATCCCCATCAGTGATACGTCCCACAACAGTGGAGTCGTCAGCGAACTTGATGATGGAGTTCCCACTGTGACCAGCTACGCAGTCATGAGTATAGAGTGAGTACAGCTGGGGCTGAGCACGCAGCCTTGAGGTGCTCCCGTGCTGATTGTTATCGAGTCTGACACATTTCCACCAATGCAAACAGACTGTGGTCTGTGAATGAGGAAGTCGAGGATCCAATTGCAGAGGGATGCACAGAGACCCAGTTCTGCGAGTTTGGTAACCAGCTTGGAGGGGATGATACTATTAAATGCCGAGCTGTAATCGATGAATAACAGCCTGACATATGGGTTTTTATTGTCCAAGTGGTCCAGAGCGCAGTGGAGAGCCAGAGAAATCGCATCCACCGTTGATCTGTTGTGGCGGTAAGCGAACTGCAGTGGGTCCAGGTTTTTGTCGAGGTACGAGTTGATTTGAGCCATGATCAACCTCTCGAAGCACTTCGTCACTTCGTCACTACAGGCGTTAGTGCCACAGGTCGATAGTCATTGAGGCACGTCACCTTGCTCTTCTTGGGTACTGGTATAATTGATGCCCTTTTGAAGTCATCTGCAAACTATGTCCATGGACAGGAGTCCCAGCAATTATCCCGTGGATCAACTAACGGAACTAACGGGCCGGGACACTCCCGATGAGCAGGGACATTCACGTGACTGGGAATGGGAGAGGTGGTGGGGGGGGGGGGGGGGGGGGGGAGAAGGGGATGGAAGCAGACGCTGCACAAGGGCCCGTGAGAAGGCTCGGGGACTTTATCCTCCATGCCATCGAAGCCGGCTGCAGGAGGTATTAGCCCGTCACGGCCATCTCCGTCACTTACCCCTGATCTCCTGGGCTGCAGTTCCATCTCCAGCCACACACAAAGAGCTGTTGCAGCCGTCGCATCTTCCTGTGACCTGATGCCCCTCTCCACACCCGGCCCTCTTCAGCCCTTGTTCCCCAATGCGGGGGGGGGGGGGGGGGGTGGGGGGGAGTAGCATTAGGGAAGAAGAGATAAGCTGGAGATGGAGCTAGATGGAGATCAGAGGTTAAGTGATGGAGATTGCCCTGACGGGTATGGTGGCCCAAGCCTTCAGCAAAGCATAGCCTCGCCGTAAGGCCATGCCTGGCCATATCGTTTGGACAAACAGCACATGGTACGAACATATCTCCAGTATAAATCAAAAAAAGAACAAGTTTTTTTTATTTTCTAAGCGTTCAACACCGTTCGGAGATGGCACTGATTAAAGGTACTCACTCGTTATGCAGCAAAAAGCGGAGTTTTCACAACGCTTCTCGTCCCGCAAATCAGGAGAAATTCACACGATAGGTGACTTTTGAATTCCGCGGTCTTTCGAGGGAGGAAGTGCTTGTCTACTCCATTTAAATCCACGAGGGATTGCTCAACACGCGATGGTAAATGAATCAATTTTTTGAAAAAAACGGTTAGATCTATAATTTTATCAAGAATTGAGGAATATATTTAAGCATGATAAATATTTTCATTATTAATATCTACCCTTTAAAAGTATTTTCATTTCAGATAGATTCCCCATTAAATAAATATGCTGACTTGAATTTTTACGGGTAACCATCTGGACATGTGGTTTTCCGGAAAAAAATCAACTTTTCCTATAACAATATAGGAAAAGTAGAAATTGAATAAAATTATGGATTTTCCTTTATATACAGCATCAAAGTATCGGGGCACCAAAGTAGACACTTACTGAACTCACCCGAAAATATTAAATCGCCGCACGAGAACAGTCATGTTAAAAATATTGTTTCTCACTTCATTTACTCTCTTCATACAAGTCCCACTCTCACAACTCCCAACACTCCTGCTTGTTTTAATCTGAGCTCTAACTGTTGTTTTTTAACGGATCAACACATCATTGCACCCTGTTTGCAAAACAAGTTCTTCTCCATTCCACCTCCCACTCTCCTGATAAATGTGCTTCATACCTCATTGTGATATTAAGTGGCCTATTCATAACTTCTCAGAGGAAGGTGTCTAGAACCAGGAGTTGCAATCACAGAATGCGCTGTCAGATATTTAGATGTGGGAAAGAACTGCAGATACAGGTTTAAATCGAAGGTAGACGCAAAATGCTGGAGCAACTCAACAGGACAGGCAGCATCTCTGGAGAGAAGGAATGGGTGACATTTTGGGTCGAGACCCTTCCTCAGCATTTTGTGTCTACGTAAGATATTTAGGACTGAGGAGAGATTTCTTCAGTCAGAGGGTGCTCAACATATGAAACTTTCCCTCACAAAGGCTGTGGAAGCCAAGTTGCAAAATATATTTAAGAAGCAGATGAATTGTTAGAGACACAAGGCACAAGGGGGAAAATGTTTTTTTACATAGAAGGTCCACCATGATCATATTGAAAGGCAGAACAGGGAGCATGGGAAGCTATGTTAGTGGAAGGGTTACACAAAAAGCTGGAGAAACTCAGCTGGTGCAGCAGCATCTAAGGAGCGAAGGAGATAGGCGACGTTTCGGGTCGAGACCCTTGTGGAAGCACATTTTTGGAAGCTGCTGAATAGGCAGTTTAATATCTTAAGTATGAAATGCATATGTCAGGAGAGTGACATGTGTAGTGAAGACGAACATGGAGTAAAGAGAGGTGCAATGAATGTAGAAGAGCGTGGTTATGGACAGGAAGGAAGTGTTGCATGTGGCTTATTACTCCATCGCTGGTCCTAATGGGCAATCCCTCATCATTGCAAGGTTATGGAATACTCAGAAGATTCTTACAAATCTAGAAATGTGGCTCGCCGTGTACGGCACAACCCGTTACATGAGTGTGGTTGGTGGTGTGGCATAATTCTCATTGTAGCCCATCTCCCTGTGCCTGGCTTCCTGAGCAGAGTCAAGCATGACAGCAAGCCATAACTCCTGTCGCAAAAATAGTTTGTTTGTGGCCTGGTCATCTTGTTGGAACAAAGGCAAAATAAAGCAGGCTAAAACAAATCGTTTCAAGGTCAAGTTTGGGTTTCTAATTTTTTTTTTTTGCCCAGCTGCAAAGGACTCATGCGGAGACCTCCAACAGTTGAAGTGTAAATATTTTAAGTGTAATTTTTTATAACTAAGTACTCTCATGTGTAGCTGTAATAGCTGCATGCAATGTGTCGGAAGAAACTGCAGATGCTGGTTTGCACCGTAGATAGACACTACATGCTGGAGTAACTCAGCGGGACGGACAGCATCGCTGGAGAGAAGGAATAGGTTCTTCAGTCTGAAGAAAGATCACCACCCGAAACATCACCCAATCCTTCCGTCCAAAGATGTTGCCAGTCCCACTGAGTTACTCCAGCATTTTGTGTCTGTATCTACATGCAATGCAAGCCTGCAGCTGACTGTTTTGTACACTTGAGGAAAACTGAGCTTCAATGTAGCAAATCTGTCACACCCTTCACGCCTCCCCAGCTCCAGCTTCTCATTTCCACGCTTGTCAGCATCAATCAGATTACCGTCAGTTGCTCACCTCTGTTATCGGAGTGATTTATGTTTGGGATAACATTTAAGAAAAAAGCCATTTAACCCTGGAATATACATTCACACCAGTGTCAAAGAGAATTGAGTTATCTTATGGATGCTTTATCTTATATTCAATTCACTTCAACATGATAGTTTATTGTTGTTACTAAGTATGAAATATCAGAATTTGTTCCTTATAGATGCCAACACTGGACAATGGTAATCTAATAAATGCCACCATTTATAATGTTTGTGTGTTAGGAGTTTTATCGGCTTGATCCATATTGTGTCATTCTGATATATCTTTACATATTCTGTTGTGCAGCTGCGATTAAGAATTCCATTGTTCTATCTGGGACATATGACAATAAAAAACTCTCTTGACTTGACTATATCAATCCAAGCCACAGTTGAGCCACTGACAGTGCCAGAGTCCCGAGTACGATCCTGACCACAGGTGCTGGTCAGGGAGTTTGTACATTCTTCCCGTGACCTGCGCGAATTTTCTCCGGGATCTCCGGTTTCCCCCCATACTCAACAGATGTAGAGGTTTGTAGGTTAATTGGCTTCAGTAAAATAGTCCCTAGTGTATGTAGGAGTGTTGGTGTTCGGGGATCACTGGTCGGCGCGGACTAGGTGGGCCGAAGGGCCTGTTTTCACGCTAACATATTTCTAAACTAACCTAAATATATTTATCATTTTGAAACTTCATTCAAATATATCTCCCAGAGCTTCCTGGTTATATTATGTTCATAAACCTTCAGTGTTAAAAAAAAAAAAAACATGATTCGAAGATAGGTGCTATGTTAGGCTTATATTGTAAATTTACTTCCTCTTTCCAGTATGTAAACATATCTGTTGTTGAAATTGGTTATGTCAGGTTTGCACCATAAGTATATCTCTCTTTGCGCTGGCAGAGTTGCTGTAGTTTCCACCACATAATTATACAGTTGCAGCATTACAAATGTTTCCATAGAAAGGTAGATTGCGTTATATTGGAAAGACTATATGGGCATGATTTTCCCTAGAGATCTCCTAATCATCCAATGTAATTGCAGCTGAAGTCGAAGCCCAAAATGTTTTGTGACGCCAACTTCCATTTACTAGGATTTTTTGGATCATGTAGGACTTTATGAAGTCAAAATTATTGTTAAAAACATACTTGTGAAAAGCATAAGAAATAAGAATAGGTCAGACCACATGTCCCAGCTAGCTGTTATCTCATTCAGTACGATCAGATAACGTGTAGTCCACAACGTCCACAATTACACTTTGCTGCCTTACTTTCAATGCACCTGATTTCCCTGGAGTTCAAAATATACTGATTGCAATAACTAAATATCCATAGCCTTCAGGGCGAGAGAAAATTCTTCATCTCGGTCATCTTAAAATTATAAGTCCTGGCTCCCTACTCCCCATCCTCAGGAAGGAAATGTTTGTGAGTTTCAAGACGAAACAAAGTAGTTCAGCATGGTGGCTCAGCGGCAGAGTGGCTGCCTTTCAGCGGCAGAGACTCAGGATCGATCCTGACTACGGCTGCTGTCTGATACAGAGTCTGTACAGTTTTGGTTCCCCCCCCCCCCACACTCAAAGCATACAGATTTGTAGGTGAATAGGCTTTGGTAAAATTGTAAATTGTCCCAGTGTGTCTAGGATAGCGTTAGTATTCGGGGATCACTGGTCAGCGCGGACTCAGTGGGCCAAAGGGCCTGTTTCTGTGCTGTATCTCTAAACTAAACTAAAGGTTGTGATTTTTGTGATGGATTGTAGTGTTACTGTTGTGAATCCTCAAACAACATGAATCCTCCTGCCAGCACTTTGGTGCTGAGAGGAGCCCCTGTTTCGGAGTTGTGAGTTAATGTTTTCCTCACAAGAAGTTAAACGACGTTGAATATATTGTTTGAAAATCCATGAATATCATGTGTTTCACATTTAATGATTGTGAATTACAGGCACCTCGCGGTTTACTTGGGGGTTACGTGCTTGTAAAATGCCACGTAATTCAAAAATGTGTAAGTGAAATGTGTTCATAAGTTCGTAAATTGTACGAGCAGAATTAGACCATCAAGTCCACTCCGCAATCAATCAGGGCTGATCTATCTTTCCCTCTCAACCCCATTCTCCTGCCGTCTCCCCATAACCCCTGACACCCATACTAATCAACTATCTGTCAATCTCAGCCTCTTTAGTCTAAAAAATAAATTCCTCATCTCCTTTCTAAAGGTACCTCCTTTAATTCTGAGGCTATGGCCTCTGGTCCTAGACTCTCCGACTAGTGGAATCATCGTCTCCACACCCACTATCTCAAGGCCTTTCACTATTCAGTAAGTTTCAATAAGGGTTCCCATTTATCTTTCTAAAGTCCAGCAAGTACTGGCCCAGTTTCATCAAATCCGTACTGTCACATACACAAGACTACACTGTCAGCAGAAACCTTGAGCACATTATTCAAAAAATACGAGCGTGTGAATCAAACTTTGGTATTAAAGGAACAAGTGCATTATTTCAAAAACGCATAAAGCAAACGCGTAAATCGTGAGGTTATTTCAATATCAATGATCAATATCAATATCTGTATATCTATATCAATGATCCAACTTTCTTCATTTTAAGTGTTTATTGTGTATCTCTACTGTGTATACTAATGTATTTCACATTTGCATATATCAACTTAATTGGCATCTCGTTGATTTTATACGACATATTCCTTCATTGACATCAACATTTCAAATTAGAAATAAGGAAAGTAATAATTTTAGCAAAATTGGAAATAGAAATGTTGTGAGAAAACACAGAAAAATGCCAAACCTATGGTGTTTCTGTCCGCAGTGAATTTGGTGTTGTTTAAAATTTGTTCCATGGGTTGTGGACTTCAGTAGAAATGTCAGCATTTAACATTCATCCCCATTTGCCACTGGATTAGGTCAATAATATACAAGTCAATAATAATGTGTGGAGAGTCACCAATGGACCAGACCCAGCCAGACAGTAAATTCCTTCCATGAAAGACATTGGAGAAACGCATTTGTTTTAATAATGTGCAGGAAGGAACTGCAGATGCTGGTTGAAACACAAAAAGCTGGAGTAACTCAGCGAGTCAGCCAGCATATCTGGAGACAATGAATAGGTGACGTATTGGATTGAGACTTCTTCAGACTCGAAACGTAACCTATTCCTTTTCTCCAGAGATGCTGCCTAACCCGCTGAATTACTCCAGCATTTTATGTCTGTCTTTTGTTTCAATAATGATCTAATAGTCCATGATTATTTTAAACTGGCTTTAACTCCAATTTTATTTAATTACTTGAACATAAATTTGCCACTAAATTACCGGTCTGTTCTCGAAAAGGAGAGTTCATGCTCAAGCTACCTTACAACCTATAATGCATTAAAAAAAAGTATCAAAATGATCAACAGCCCAATGATATCACATTTACCAAGTCTTTTACCTGAGTTGGGGAATCAAGAACCAGAGGATATAGGTTTAAGGTGAGAGGGGAAAGATTTAATAGGAACCTGAAGGGCATCTTTTTCACTCAGAGGGTTCTGGGTGGATGGAATGAGCTACCAGGGGAGGTAGTTGAGGCGGGCACAACATTTAAATATTTAAAAAAAGAACAAAAACACTTGGGCAGGTATGTGGCAGGCTTAAAGGGATATGGGCCAAATGGAACTAGCTTAGATGGAACATCTTGGTCAGCATGGATGAGTTGGGCTGAAGGGCCTGTTTCCATGTTGTATGATTCTTTGACTCCAATTACTGCTACAAACTTTCTGTAAAATATAAACAGCTTCAGTGATTCACAACTCGGGCTGTAGCACTTCCTCAATTAAAGTAGTGTGAATTGTAAAAATAAAGATAAAATTAAGCTAATGACTGTTTAAAATGAGTCTTTCTGTTTCAGTAAAATAGTCTATCTGAGAGAATATAGTGACTCAGTGTTTCTTTATTGCAATCGTGCGTTGCAGTTTAAGAAGGGCTCCCACTTATATGGCCACAGCCAGATCTCCATCATGACAACCCAAAGACTATTAAATACTTTAGAAACGCAGGCACTTGTATGCATAAGGCTTGGCAGCCAACTTGACCGGATGATGTTTTAAATAATGTTGTTTAGGGATATTGGTCAGCAGGGTGGTGCAGCGGTAGAGTTGCTGCCTTACAGCACCAGACAGCTGACATTAGATGCTGTCTGCATGGAGTTTGCACGTTCTCCCTGTGACTGTGTAGGTTTTCTCTGGGCATTCTGGTTTTCTCCCACACTCCAAAGATGTAACAGGTTTGTACGTTAATTGGCTTTGGTATAATTGTAAATTGTCCCTAGCGTGTGTGTAGGATAGTGCTAGTATGCGGGGATCACAGGTGGGCACGGACTCGGAGGGCTGAAGGGCCTGTTTCTCTAAACTAACCTAAACTAAACTCTAGGCTTAACACTGATTTTCGAGCAGTACAATGTGATCTCTTGCCTCTCCACTTGAAAAACAAGACAAGGGCTCAGTTAAGTAAAATGACACTGTTTAGGCCGTGCTCTATGGCGCTGGCTTCAGTGTCTGTGTCCAGCCTTCCTGTGCTCCGATGTTTAGGCTAAAAGGCCTCACCTTTACTTGCACCTTCTGAATAAATCACATGGTGCACCGTGGGCTAAGTCCCGTGGAGGAAAGCAACCCGCAACTCAATCAAAAGCGGCGGGTCAAGGTGAAGGTCAGGAAAGGCTTGCAGAGTTTCTGCAGAGATACGAACCATGAGAGGAAGTTCCTGCGCTAATGCAAGTTACAAATATTGGAACATGAGATGTGGGCTATTTCAAAAGGGCGTGTCTCTGTTTTGAATAAAGTTTATATTTTGGCAAAGAATAGTTTGAGAAAGTCAAGAGTGTTTTATTGCCACATGTCCCAGATAGAACAATGATTTTTTTACTTGCAGCAGCACAACAGAATATGTAAATGTAGTACACTGTAAACAATATAATAAATGAGAAAAAAGTTCAGTGTGTGTGTATATGTACACGCACTCACATAAAACATATATATGTCTATATATGTGTGTGTGTGTATATATATATATATATATATATATATATACACACACACACACACACACACACACACACACACACATCTATATATATATATATATAATATATATATATATATATATATACATACACACAAGTACACATAAAACCCAAAATTGTGTGAAGGTTGGACCATAAACCATTCTAATGTCCTCCTAACATCTCAATCACGGGACAAAGTGATATTCATTGTAAGTAAACTGCTTTAATGATAGCCATGGCCAAATATTCCCATGTAGTTTGGGATTATCATTGTTTACCTAAATTGTGCAGAGGTGAAGATGGAGTGGGGCATACTATTATTGTTACTCGGAGCCTTGTGTTACTGAACGGGGTATTATGTTTCCAAAATAATTAAGGAACCAATAACTGGAACCACCTCCTACAACTATGCTGTACCACTCCGCGCGTTTTTTTTAATAAATGCTTTATTTGTTTTTGTATTCCACACTTTAAATTCCCCATTCCCGACTTCAGAAGATCGATGCCACACAAAACTCCCTTGATGTTACTCTAAGGGAATTGTCAGATAAACTTTTAGCAGCGTCTGAAATTATTTTGTCTTCGACTTTCCAAATAACGGTGTGTGAGGCTTTTGACCGAATGAACCAGGGAAAGCATTGTGGCTCTCTACTCCTGCAAGAATGCCCGATAAAAGAAATTGGATTATTGAAAGTGTTTACTCGAAAAGCTTTACTTTGAATAGTTGCCGGGCTGATTGGCATTATAGAGGCACCTCTCAGATAAGAGTTGCGGATTGTTTGGGTCTTAAACTGACACCAGGGATTTACTTTTATCTAACAATCATTATTGTCAATATAGAACTGGTGGCAGGAACGATACTGTCAAACAACCTCGGGTTCAAAATATACTTTCACGTTTTAAGATCATGCCTGGTAGACAGAGGTATAAAGCAGATGACAGAGAGAGACAGTATAACGTTCGCATTATATTGATTCTATCAAATCTGAAATCTAAACAGTCAGAATGATGCGTTTTGCATAGAATGTCCGCTGTGCAATTCTCAATCATTTTGTCGCATCACACGGAAATGGGGAAAATAATGCAACATTGAAACAAATGCCCCAAAGTCGGTGAGACATTTTCGGTGCGTGAAACCACGACGGGTGAGGTGCAGGGTTAAACATAATTGGCGTGTCTGGCACCAAGTGGCCGCGGTCAGGAAGCGCCCTCTTTATTTCGACGAAATGCAGTGGAGAAGGGCACGAGGAACAGGAAGCCAAGGCACAAGGCGAAAGATAGCAATCATCGACTCGATTAAACCTCTCCCAAATCTCTTCAGCCTTCCATTTAGGTGTCCAATATTTCCTATTGTTTTGGCTTGAAGCAGCAGCTCTGATGGGGCGCAAGGGTAATGATACTGGAAGCAAAATATTGGGTTTTCACCAATGGATATCCGTTACATGTGAACCTCCCTCTGGCGCCAGAAGGCATTTGGAGAGGTTGGGGGCAAGATCGCAGATGGACAATAGTGTATTTGGAGGTTTGGGAATCACATTTAAGCTCAATTTGCGCGAAAAATATCACTAGTGGTTTTTTAGGAAACCTCCAAGGATGGTCCCGTTTAAAAGCCAGCTGGCCCACACACAGTTAAACTCACATTTAAGCTACCTATATCGGACACACAATAACGCAGCAACGTTAGCTCAGTTTCACCTCGCACCCAATAGATGAAACTACTTTTTCACATTGATCCGCCAGCATATTGTTGAAAAGCCGAAACATTTAATTGAAATATACAACAAAATGTTATTTATGGGGGGGGGGGGGGGGGGGGGGGGGGGGGGGGGGGGGGGGGGGGGGGGATTTTTTTTTAATCCAAAATTTCACTTTGGAAACATGACCAGATTATCTGGAACAATTTAACAAATTGGTAATTCATGAACCTTCTCAGACATCCAATAACAGGGTTTGAAAATGCATCCGGCCGTAAAGGACCGTTTTTGCTCCAGAGATGCTGCCTGACCCGCTGAGTTACTCCGGCACTTGTGCCTATCTGCGATGAAGGGTTTGTGTTAAAGGTGGCCCCGCTTTGTACCTTCTGAAGCCAACTGATTGTCCTTAAATTATTATGTTTAAGAAGGAACAGCAGATGCTGGGAAATCGAAGGTAGACAAAAATGCTGGAGAAACTCAGCGGGTGAAGCAGCATCTATGGAGCGAAGGAAATAGGCAACGTTTCGGGTCGAGACCCTTCTTCCTTAAATTATTTGCCAGTTTCAAGTCCATAAATGGTAATTTTAACGTGGCAGATCGAACAGTAAAATGGCAGAGGCTTTATACTTACTGTAGCTGTTCCTTGGAGTATGAGGGCTTTAAACCACACAGAGGCAGCCCGAAAGATTCAATAAATCAAGACATACTCGCTCAAAGTGTAGATGCCCGAGACAGTTTCACTGCTTCTCGCCCCATTTTATAAACCCCGATTAAATCTTTTATTTGGCGCCACGGCTGTATGTGTGGGCATTCTCCTGGAATGACAATGCATGCTCAATTGATTTGTTTTATCCTAACGTATCGATTCATGCTCTAGTCTACACAGAAAGTTTAAAGTAACCTATTCTGCCCAAGTAAAACCCATTCGGATAGCTTACAAAATACGTAGGAAAGAACTGCCGATGCTGGTTGAAATCGAAGGTCGACACAAAATGCTGGAGTAACCCTGCGGGACAGGCAGCATCTCTGGAGAGAAGGAATGGGTGGCGTTTCGGGTTGAGACCGTTCTTCAGTCTGATGAAGGGTCTCGACCCGAAACGTCACCCATTCCTTCTCTCTAGAGATTCTGCCTGTCCCGCAGGGTTACTCCAGCATTTTATGTCTACCGTGGGTAGCTTACAACACAAGGTATGGCCATCAAATTCTCCAACTTTAATAACACCTCTCATGCCTGTTCTCTCTTTTCTGTGCTCCCTCTCACCCCACCTATTTTCCCACTATCTGCCCCTCTCCTCACTCCCCCCACACACCTCCTTCCATTTATATACTCTCCTTGTGGGTTTACACACCTCCAGATTCAGAGGTAGTTTCATCCCAGATATTATCAGGCAACTGAATCATCCTACCAACAACTAGAGAGTAGTAGGAAAGAACTGCAGATGTTGGGATCAAAGACAGGCATAAAATGATGGAGTAACTCAGGGGGACAGGCAGCATCTCTGGAGAGAAGGAATGGGTGACGTTTCGGGTCAAGACCCTTTTTCATTCCTTCTCTCCAGAGATGCTGCCTGCCCCCTTGAGTTACTCCATCATTTTGTGTCTAACTAGAGAGAAGTCCTATGCTACTATCTACCTCATTGAAGACCCTCAGACTACCTTTAATCAGACTTTACTGCACGTTATCTTGCATTAAATGGTATTCCTTTCATCGTGTATCTGTACTCTGCAGATGGCTTGATTGTAATCATGTATCGTTTTTCCGCTGACAGCTTAGCATGCAACAAAAATCTTTTACTGTAGCTCAGTGCACATGACAATAAACTAAACTGAACATTTCACTCCACTTCCCTCCTCATCTGACACTCTTTTGCCTCCTTTTGTAGCCTTTCTTCACCCACCTGTAATCAAACTCTCCTCATCTGTTCCTACCTACTATTTGCCAGGCTTTGCCCTGTCCCTATCTCTTTTCCAGCTTTCTCCCCCCGACTGTAATTAGTCTGAAGAAGGGTTCCGAAACGTCGCCTATTCAAAACCTCTAAAGATGCTGCCTGACCCATTGAGTTACCCCAGCATTTAGTGTTATTGCTGTAATCACTTGTCTCTATCGCAGGCCTTCCCGGTCTCACCCACACCTGAGCTCCACAATATACTTTAATGTCTACCATGAGCCTTGTTCTGTAACATAGACTGAACAGTGTACTGAAGGAACAGGACCCTGTCTGACTACACAAGGGGATGGGACGTTTAATGATGCTTTAATGATAATGATAATGATCATTTAATAACGTCTGAAGAAAGGTCTCTACCTGAAACGTCACCCATTCCTTCTCTCCAGAGATGCTGCCTGTCCCGCTGAGTTACAGCAGCATTTTGTGTCTATCTATGGATGATTAATGATGTCAGTCAGCTTTCATGTTTGGGCTGAACATCTTACATAGAACAAGAACCATTTAGCACAGGAACAGGCCCTTTGGCCCACAATGTCAGTGCCAGACTTGATGCCAAGTTAAATTAATCTCCTCTGCCTGCACATGATCAATATCCCTCCATTCCCTGCATATCCATGCACTTACCCAAAAGCCTCTTAAAAGCTTTCTGTAATTCATGCACTAGAACACCTGATAGCATTAAACTGATGACGTCAACGATGTCTTTAAACAGATGAGGATGTAGAGGAAATCTATAAGGATATTGCCAGGTCTGGAAGATTTGAGTTAAAAGGAGAGGCTCGATAGGCTTCGTTTTTTTTTCCCTGTAGCATTAAAGGGCCTGGGATGGCATTGGAGAGGTTTATACAATCACAAGGGGTATAGCTAAGATTAATAACCATAGTTGTTTCCTTAGGGTGAGGGTGTCTAAAACTAGACTGTATAGGTTTAAGAAGGAGGAAGGATTTTAAAAAGGAGCTGAGGGTTAATATTTTCACACAGACGCTGATGGATATATGGAACAAGCTGCCAGAGGATATTGTAGAGGCAGGTACAGTCATGACATTTAAATACACTTAGACATCTACATGTGTAGGAAAGGTTTGGAGGGATGCAAATCCCTCCAAAAGTTAACTGGTGTTGACTTGTTGGACTGAAGAGTCCATTTCTGTGCTGTAAAGCTATTTGACTATGATTATTTTCCTCTGTACTTCACTCACTTGCAGATAATAATCTGCCTTTAATTTTCTTACTGAAGTGCATAACCTCACACTGCCTACATTAAAATCCATTTCCTCAGACGTTTGCCCACTCGTTCAAACTACCGATATCCCACTAGTGCATCGCAGTATCTTTATCACAAAAATGATCTTCCACCTATTTTCATATCATCAGCAAATTTGGAAAACTTAGATACTGTTCCTTTCTTTCTAGGACATTAATATAAATAGTGATCGATTGAGAACCAAGAACTTGATCCCTACAGTAACCCCACTCCAGTCCCAAAAAGACCCATTGATGCCCACTCTCTATTTCCTATGAGGCAGCCCATTTTCAATCCATTCCAACACACTTCCTCTTATACCAAAGGTTTTTTAATATAAACACTAGCCTTCCTAATGGAACCTTGTCAAATGTCTTTTGGAAATATAAATACACTACATCTACAGGTTCCCCTCCATCAAATGTTCTCTGTTACATTCTCAAAGAAATAGGAGACATTTATCACATATGATTTACCTTTGATAAAAACACGTTGACTAGATTTAATTATATTCAACTTTGCTGACTGATTAGCTATTTCCTCTTTGATTATTAACTCTAGCATCCTGCCAATAATAACTATTATACTTAACTGGCCTGTAGTTCCCTGCCTTTTGGTTTTTACCTTGTCCCTCTTATGACCAGGAGAGCCACAATGACTATTTTCTGATCTTCTGGTACCTCCAGATTTTAACGAGTAATGAAAAATGTAACCAACGGGTTCTTCATTCTGCAGCCACTTTCTTTAAAACCCTGTGTAGGAAGGAACTGCACATGCTGGTTTAAACCAAAGATAAATACAAAAAGCTGGAGTAACTCGGCGGGACAGACATATCTGGAGAGAAGGAGTGTGTGACGTTTCAAGTCGAGACCCTTCTTCTTGAGTCTTGCTGCCTCTCCCGCTGAGTTACTTCAGCATTATGTGTCTATCTTCACTTTTAACCTGCATCTGTAGTTTCTTCCTACACATTTCGTCTGAGCTTCTTTGCCCAGTCCACCGCAGACAACTCTTCCCTCTTGTAGTTATAATTATCCTTCTTTAAATCAACCGGATTGGGACCAATGATGTTGATCCACCAACTGCAATTGAAATCCTATCATATTGTGGTCACTACCCTCACCCCCACCCCACCCTCCATGGAATCTTTAACCACAAGATCCCTTATTAATGCTTCCTTGTTACATGGTCCATTCAAACAGGCCTTTGATCGACACAAAAATCTGGAGTAACTCAGCGGGTCAAGCAACATCTCTGGAGAAAAGGGATAGGTGATGCTTAGGGTTGAGACCCTTCTTCAGACTGAGAATCAAGGGGAAAGAAATGAGAGATATAGGATAGTTCCCTTGATATTTTGCCAGTCATGCTTTGACCAATTGATAAGTCACATATTTGTGTCGATAAGATTGCTTTAAACTTCGCTGCTGTTCATGATTCCAACTGAAACTGATTCTACATCACAGTCTACCGATCTCCTACCTCATTCATAATGTAAAACACAAAGGATGAAATCTACCGAATAGTGAAAGGCCTGGATAGAGTGGATGGGGAGAGGATGTTTCCACTAGAGGGAGAGTCTAGGACCAGAGGTCATAGCCACAGAATTAAAGGACAGTCCTTTAGGAAGAGATGAGGAGGAATTTCTTCAGTCAGAGGGTGGTGAATCTGTGTAATTCATTGCCACAGAAGGCTGTGGAGGCCAAGTCAATGGATATGTTTGAGGCAGAGATAGATAGATTCTTCATTAGTATGGGTGTTAGGGGTTATGGGGAGAAGGCAGGAGAATGGGGTTCGGAGGGAAAGGTAAATCTACCATGAATGAATGGCAGAGTAGACGATGGGCCAAATGGCCTAATTCTGCTCCTATCACTTATGACCTTATGAACAAACACAACCTTCACGTGTGAAATAACTTTCTCCAGCTCTCTGGGTTGATCTGCTCTGTGAAACTAAACATTCTTTCCTTAGTTGGGAGATGAAAATGTTGGATCAAATAACTTCTAATTCTAATCTTTCTTAAGAGTCCAGTTCAGAATTTTAACATTTCATTTTTAATGTAGACACGAAAAAGTGCAAAACTAATTTACCCTACTTAACCGATTTTGTAAAAAAAAAGCATATACATTTTGCACCGTGTGTCACTTAAATGTTCATTTGCATTTGGACACACTATCTTGGAACTGTTGGCGGTCAAATGGAACAATTTACGGTCTGTGAGTGTATCACAACGCAATCAACAGATCTGCTCTCTGATCCCAAGTCTAAATAATTTATCAAGTCCAGTTATTTGAAAAGGAATGACCCGTGTGCAGATAGGTCGTAAATTTTAACTGCCAGTGAAACGCAACTAGAGCAGATGTTATCAAGTCAACTGTTTGCAGGCTTTCCAATCACAGGCTCTCTCCTCTGGAAACAGGGAGAAAAAAAAGGGGTAGTTTGTGGAACACAATGGTTAAGCTGAAAAGCGAATAGAATATAAAATACAGAAGGGTCTCGACCCAAAACATCACCAATTCGTTCTCTCCAGAGATACTGCCTACCCCGTCGAGTTACTCCAGCATTTTGGGTCTATCTTTAGAGCAGCGCAGCACAGGAACTGGCCTATCGGCCCACAGTGTCTGGCCCGGACATGATGCCAAGTTAAACTAACCCCCTCCATCTGCAGGTGATCCATATCCCTCCATTCTCTGCATTTCCATATGCCATCCAAGAGCCTTTTTTTTTAAAAAAAAAGGGAAGAATATTTTATTCCATAGCTAAAGATTTCTAAGGTGAATATTGCAGCTGAATATTTTCCGCCATCAGAATTAAATTTCGCATATCGTTTTAGTTTATTAATATTAGCGATTGTTTATATTGAAGTGATGATACAAAAGTTAGTGGTTTTGCATATAGTGAAGATGGCTGTGAAAGATTGCAGCAGGATCTGGATCGATTGGCCAGGTGGGTGGAGGAATGGTTGATGGAATTTAATACAGAGAAGTGTGAGGTGTTGCATTTTGGGACGTCGAACAAGGGCAGGACCTACACAGTAAATGATAGGCGTCTGGGTAGTGTTGTAGAGCAGAGGGATCTAGGTGTACGGGTATGTGGTTAACCTTAACCTTAAAGGTTGAGTCACAGGTAGATAAGGTGGTCAAAAAGACTTTTGGCACTTTGGCCTTCATCAATCATAGTATTGAGTATAGAAGTTAGGAGGTCATGTTGCAGTTGTATAAGACATTGGTGAGAGCATATTTAGAATATTGTGTTCAGTTCTGGGCATCATGTTATAGGAAATATATTGTCAAGCTTGAAAGGGTTCAGAAAAGGTTTGTGAGGATGTTGCCAGGACTAAGAGAATGAGAGCTATAGGGAGAGGTTGAGTAGGCTGGGTCTATTCCATGGAGCGCAGGAGGATGAGAGGAGATCTTATAGAGGTGTATAAAATCATGAGAGGAATAGATCGGGTAGATGCACAGAGTAGGGAATCGAGGACCAGAGGACATAGGTTCAAGGTGAAGGGGAAAAGATTTAATAGGAATCCTCTGGGTAACTTTTTCACACAAAGGGTGGTGGGTGTATGGAACAAGCTGCCAGATGTGGTAGTTGAGGCTGGGACAATCCCATCGTTTGACAGCTGGGACAGAGATTGGCCGAATCAGTGCGAGCATCCACACAGAAAGTTGCATTGGCAAATGCTCCATTTAGCACACAATGTGTGCGTTGAAGCAGCGGGACAGTAATTAACATTGTCACTCAGTGATCAAAACAGCGCACATTTTACCTGAGACCGGGTATCACAGTCTCTCGTGACTCTCAGTCTGAAGAAGTGTCTCGACCCGAAACGCCACCCGTTGCTCTTCTCCAGAGATGCTGCCTGTCCCGCTGAGTTACTCCAGTACTCGAAATGTTTAAGAATGAACTGCAGAGGCTGGAAAATGGAAGATAGACAAAAATGCTGGAGAAACTCAGCGGGTGAGGCAGCCCCTATGGATGGAAGGAAATAGGCGACGTTTCGGGTCGAGGCCCTTCTCCAGGAGAAATATATAAATATTGTAAGGTGCAAGAATGGTGATTGTTTATTTCCACTCCGGCGTAAGAAGATTTGAAAAACAACTCGAATCGTTTCAGTTTTAAATTCAGCTCAAATTTCGGCAATGAAGCACAATTCATATGTCGAAATCAAGCGGAATTGTGGGATGACGAGATTCCTGCTTGAAATATATTGTAGTCGGATGGAACAGGTTTCGGAGTCTTGTTTCCTTGCAGATAATGTAGCGGCCACGCAGAAGAGACCGGCGTAGTTCCAGCTATGGTTAATGGGCAAGTAAAGGGATGTGGTCGGTGTATTTGTGTCTGTCAGTCTGACTGATCCTACATTGAGTATTTACGATGTGATGCTAAGCGACCGACCTGACAAATCATCGGGACATAAACCTTTTTCAAATCCGGCAGTAACGCCTCACATTGCCTTTTAAAAGAGACACGAGAGACTGCAGGCGGTGGAACCTAGAGCAAAAGCACAAAAGTGCTGGAGCAACTCAGGGAGTCGGGCAGCATTTGTTGGGGAAATGGGCAGATCTCGTTTTGGCTCCGGTTCCTTCTTCAGGCCAGGGAAACTGGGAAAATAAGAGAGCTCTGCAACTCTTGGTCACTCTCTGTGCATGGGGCGGGCGGCGCAGCGGTAGAGTTGCTGCCTTACAGCGTCAGACACCCGGGTTCGATCCTGACCGCGGGTGCTGTCTGTACGGAGCTTGGACCTTCTCTCCGTGACCTGCGTGGGGTTACTCCGGGTGCCCCGGTTTCCTCCCACACTCCAAAAACGTGCAGGTTTGTAGGTCGATTGTCCCTGAGGTGTCGGATAGAATTAGTGTACCGGGTGTATCGCTGGTCGGGGTGGGCGGAGGGGCCTGGTTCCACGTTGTATCTCTAAACTAAACTAAACCTTCTTGAAGTAGTGCAGTGTACCGAGGGCCACTAATTTCACCGGGATAGTGTCAATATTAAGGATTTCTGAAACTTGGTACTTGTAAAGCGTTTTCGATGTGATGGTGATCAGTGGGGAAAAAAAACATGTTGCCTCCAATATCAGCAACAGACTGGTCCCACCAAGATGCAGGGATAGAACGCCACAGGAGGTCCTGTTTCCCG
This sequence comes from Okamejei kenojei, assembly GCA_035221665.1. NCBI lineage: Eukaryota > Metazoa > Chordata > Chondrichthyes > Rajiformes > Rajidae > Okamejei > Okamejei kenojei. Next base: position 97,857,954 of record CM069135.1, read on the forward strand.
GTACTACTCCTCCCCTTTCTGTCATAGGGTCGACTGACTCCCCCCCCCCCCCCCCCCCCCCCCCCCCCCCCCCCCCCCCCCCCCCCCCCCCCCCCCCAATCTTTGCACATCCCCAATCCTGGACTTTCCACTCGTCATTTCAATATCAAGTTTCTTGTATCTTTTGTGTTTTATGACTGTTGGCAGACCCATTTCCCTCCTAGTTTAAATAAAGTTGTATCGTATCGTTATCCTCGCTGGTACTAGACTGTACTCTGGGAGGTAACGAGGTGCCGCTGCCAAGTGGCTGAGTGTAGCGGATATTTCTTTAGAGTCACCCCGGTACTGCGCCGCTTCCATGCTCAATGCATGGACTTGGAGTAAGACGGAGATTGGGCAAGGCCAGACATGTGCCATGTTTTCCATTGGGATTGCGGTGCCAAGCAGGTAATGGGAATATGCAGTCTGGGCCAAACAAACCCTTGGTCATTATTTAATCGGATCGCCTCCCTGTGTTTGGCGTCTGATTCTTGACTGCAGCTTCCTTTTTCCGGGTGGATGAGACGCGGTCCATAATACTGTTCATTCGATATCACTGGAATATGAAATAGGGGAAGTATATTGTGTATTTACAGAAGAAGCTATCACAGAAAAAGCTCAATAACATTTCGAGCTGAAGGAGGGGGTAGTTGAGGCAGGGATGATCACAACTCTTAAGAAACATTTAGACAGGTACATGGACAGGACAGGTTTGGAGGGATATGGGCGAAATTGAGTCAGGTGGGAAGAGTGTAGATGGGACATGGACATGGGACATGGGCTTGAATATTGAATGTTCTCAATTCTGTTAACCCTTGCTGTCTCCTCCCCTTCCCACCTCTCCCTCAGCCCTCGGGCCCTGGCATTCCCTCTATCTCTATCTCCCTCCCCCACCCCAGTCGCACCAGCTTCTCATTTTCACACCACAAACAGCTTACAATGGCTTGTTCCCTTTATCACCGATACTTTTTTGCATATCTTTCACTCATTGTTCCTTATCTCTCCACGCCACCGTCTATATCTCTCGTTTCCCTGATCCCTGACCAGTCTGAAGAAGGGTCTCGACCCGAAACGTCGCCTATCTCCTTCGCTCCTTAGATGCTGCTGCACCCGCTGAGTTTCTCCAGCTTTTTGTGTACCGTAGATGGGACATGTTGGTTGGTGTGGGCAAGTTGGGCTGAACGGCCCGTTTACAAGTTGCGTGACTGACTCTACAGCAGAAACTTGCGCAGAGCGCAAAGTGCTGGAGTAACTTAGCGGTCAGGCAGCATCTCTGGAGGACACAAATAAGCGACATTTCGGGCCCGGACACTTCTTCAGTCTGGCAGCTCCAGAGTTGCTGCCTGGCCCGCTGACTTACTCCCAGCACTTTGTGTTCTCCGTAAAATGCACCTGTCTGCGCCCCCCAGCAACCCCCGTTCAACACCGCCTCGATCATATGGGTTCATTTTGAAAAATAATGGATAAACCCAGCTCTTTATTGAGCCCGTGGTTGCCAAATTTTCATCCATGATCTCCGGGTTATCTACTTCTACAAGAACACTGCCTCCCCCTGTAATGACAGTTGTGGTGGGAGGAATCCGATGCTCGTACTTTGGTCTTACACTTAATTATTTTATACTTTTATGATGAGTAAACTGTGTATGTCAGTAAGTATTAATTCCAACCAACATCCTGGTTTATGTTCTAGGGACTCATTTCCACATTTATATTGGGACGGGTATTTTTTAGTTTTTTTTTTGTGGTTTCTAGCTGCGGACAGATAGACAGCCGAAATGTTGACAATGGCATCCTAAATAAACCTAGATCATAGGAAGTGAAACGCTTCCAACGGAAAACAAGGGCACGAAAGCACATAACCAATTAAAGATCTCCGCTGGGAATACAATGTCAGCAGAAAGAGGGGGGATTGCAGGAAACACGGCTAAGAGTTTATTTTTCTTCCTGTGGAGTTCATCCACGATCTCTTTCCGACAAGAGGTTACCTGTGGTATAAAGTTACAGCGAGACGCTACATCCCCCCCCCCGTCAAAGTTGAAACTCGCGCCTCTCCCCATTGCTAAAGCTGCTTATACGGTTATAATGATACCACAACACATCGCGAGTTACGGTGTGACCAAATTAATAGAAACCTTCATAAGCAGACAGGCGCTTACAGATTACTTTGGTCTTCCGTGTTTTGTGAGTTTAATTATCCACAAATTGAGGTTGGTGCAAAGAGCACGTGGAAGAATAGAGTGATACAGCGTGGAAACAGGATCCTTCGGCCCAACGCGCCCACACCGACCAACATGTCCCACCTGCCTGCGTTTGGCACATATCCCTCTAATCGTGTCCTATCCTTGTACCTGTCTAAATGTTTCTTAAACGTTACGATAGTCCCTGCCCCAACTACCTTCTCCGGCAGCTTGTTCCATACACCCACCACCCTCTGTGTGAAAAAGTTATCCCTCAGGTCCCATAAAATCTGGTTCTAGATTCCTCTACTCTGGGCAATAGTTGAAAAGTTGGGTGCAAAAAAAGGTAACAATAAACACAGATTAAAACTGGTTAACCAGACAAGGTGGGTTGTGATATTCCAAAAGCATTATTTCTGGATTTGCCACTGCTGGTCACCATTAATGTGTATGACCGTTTTGCAAACAGGAATTGAAAGTATAGTTTAGAGACACAACAATGAAACAGGTCCTTCGGCGCTCCGAGTAACCATATAACCATAAAACATATAACAATTACAGCACGGAAACAGGCCCTCTCGGCCCTTCCAGTCCGTGCCAACCATCGATTACATGTTCACACTAGTTCTATGTTATCCTACTTTCTCATTCACAAGGGACAGTTCACAGATGCTGATTAACCTACAAACCCGTGAATCTTTGCAGTGTGGGAGGAAACCCACGCGGTCACAGGGAGAAAGTGCTAACTCCACACATCCTGACAGCATCTGAGGTCAGGATCGAACCCAAGTCTCTGGCGCTGTGAGGCAACAGCTGTACAAGCTGCACCTACATGAAAGAAGGAGTCAATAAAAATGAGGAATTGGCGCCTAACGAACCTCAGTACAAATATGCCAGTGGCGTATTGTGGTAAGGAGAGAGCCATAAGCCTAACAAATGAGTGTCTCAAAGAACAAAGGTGCGGACGTGATAAGGAAAACCGATACAAGGATTATTTGGCTTGGTTAAGTAATGCAAACAAGAATGTAACAAGAATGGCTGCAAAATGGAAATGTTATCTGTACCAAAAAAGGTTGAGCAGACAAGAATTTTATTCTCCAAGACTGGGGGGTGAGCTGACCATCATTTTTGAAGATCATGAAAGGGTTTAAAAGGGTAGCCATGGAGAGATGTTACCTACAGCAAGAAGAAAGGTGGAAGGGTCCTCCAACCAGCATCGACACTGTCAAGGACCAATTGGGCCAAGTAGGCTGGTTCATGCTGTAAATGAGATGTAATATTGTTATACCCATGTGAGGTTCACTGCCTTATTAAGATGCTTTAATCTTGCCATTGACTACAGTAGTCTCACACAGCAACACCATGCATGGTTATTGTTTCATTGGAAAGTCAAGACCTTGAATCTTTGTACAGATGCCTAAAAAATAAACCTTGGAAAGATAGGATCGATGATTGCTGGATGCTGTGTTAGAACAAGCCTGACAACTAATCCTGAATGAGTTGAAAAGTGTATAAATGTACAGACACCAGCTGGTGTGTGCCTCTTAGTGCAGGCTAGTGAGAAAGTAATTGTCAAATGCTGGCCAGATATATGGAATGTTAGCAGTAAAATGCTTCAGCTTGGTTTGGTGTTAATTGTATATACGTAATGTCCGGCAGTTCTGACTATTCTGATCTTAACATAATTCTTAACAAAAATCTACTGCAACATAACCTTCCGTCGGCAGTGCAATGATGATAATATTATTTAAATGAATCCCTTAATGTCAAAATGAACTAGCAAAAGTGACAGTTGCTGAGATATTTCCCAATTTCCCTCTGGGGATGAATGTTTTATCATAGCGTATCGTATTGCATCGTATCATATATTCACCAAAAGCATTTATTTCTGAAACAAAAAAGTGGCCCTGATTCACATGAATCTGTGCATATATCGTAAGTGGCAGGACACAAATATGTATATCATAAATTATGGAAGCAGAAATCTGCTATTCGGCCCACCAGGCCTGCTCTTCCATTGGCTAATCTATCTGATTGTGTATTGATGCAAATTTTCTCGATCTGATACTTTACCCATGAAAAATAAACAGTCTGGTAAAATTTAAAATCAACTCCAAATATGGGTCACGTGCAGGCGGACGAGATTAGTTTAATTTGACATCATGTTCGGCATGGACTCCTGTGCTGTACTGTTCTATGTTCTATGATCTATTATTACATATAAATTGGGTCTCGTGTCATTGGCATCATTATGATGAATATTTCCTGGTTGAACATGTATTTGAGATTGGGCCCAACATTAAAAATATTACATACCGATAGACCAACAATAAAGAACACATCGTGTCTCTATAACCTCCAATTAAACAGCATATTGTCATTTCAGCCTCACCCCTTTTTCTCCTGGAATTGTTACTACATAGAAGTAAGAATAGGCTGGGTTATAACTGTGCAATGCTGGTAAGAAAATAAAGCCTCGTCGGGCAATGGATATCACAGGGACTAAAAGTTTATTTTATTCTTTGCATTAAGTTATTGTAGTTTATTTCTGGCAATAAATGTCCATCTTCGGGTCATTGTGTGTAGTTTTGAGCACGTTGTCTTTAAAAGGGAAAGTATGCATTTGGGAAGGTTGAGAAAACAACATCCATAATTCTAGGACTCGGTACTCTAAATTGTGGGAAATATGCTGAAGATTAGAAGAAATATTGTTTATCGTGAACTTGTGGATATGTGGAACAAACTATCAACAAAAGTGATTAATGTTGCGTTGATTAACTCCTCTGAAAAACAGCTGGATAAATATCTGGCTTGGGATAGAAGTAGAAGTTTTCAGGATATGTAGTTAGAAATGATCAAATACTCTGTGGAACACGATGTTTCCTGAGCTGCTTGAACCCTGGAAAACGTAATGCCATGGAATGCAACCAAAGATGAATAATGTCCATTCTGAATTAAGTTTTAGGTTTTTATTTGGTCTCCATTTAGGTCAGTTTATGAAATGTTCCCTCTATTGAATAAATCAATTGGATAATATTCATGTCAGACAAAAAAAACAGGTTGAAAGAATAGGGATGAGTGTCAAATGCTTCAAACGATCCTCTTTGTTCCCTACTTTTTATGTGCTTGATATTAAATAAATCTGTATTATTTCTGTCTAAGGACTCCATGTGTTGATATTGATTATTACTCTATGACTATTGAGTGATACAGTGTGGAAACAGGCCCTCCAGCCCAACTTGCCCACACTGGCCAACATGTCCCAACAACTCTAGTCCCACCTGCCTGCGCTTGGTCCATATCTCTCAAAGCCTGTCCTATCCATGTACCTGTCTAACTGTTTCTTAAATGTTGGGATAGTTCAACTACCTCATCTGGCAACTTATTCCATACATCCACCACCCTTTGTGTGAAAAAGTTACCCCTTAGATTCCTATTAAATCTTTTTCCCTTCACCTTGAACCTATGTCCTCTGGTCCTCGATTCCACTACTCTGGGCTAGGGACTCTGTGCATCTATCCGATCTATTCCTCTCATGATTTTGTACACCTCTATAAGATCACCCATCATCTTCCTGCGTGCCGTGGAATATCGACCCAGCCTACTCAACCTCTCCCAATAGCTCACACCCTCTAGTTCTGGCAACATCCTCGTAAATCCTCTCTGAACCCTTTCAAGCTTGACAATATCTTTTGTATAACATGGTGCCCAGAACTGAACATCATATTCTAAATGCAGTCTCACCAATGGCTTATAAAACTGCAACATGACCTCCCAACGTCTATACTCTGACTGATGAAGGCCAATGTGCCAAAAGCTTTTTTGATCACCTTATCTATCTGCCACTCGACCTTCAAGGAAGCATGCACCTGGACTCCTAGATCCCTCTGCTCTACAACACTACCCAGAGGCCTACCATTCATTGTGTAATGTGACGAGGCTTCCATCATATTTGGAACAGATGAAGGGGGTCATTCTTTTTACACGGTCTTTCTCACTGGCATCTTGCCGAATGCCTCTTCCATTGAAAAAGTAATGGAGAATGCAACATGAGGTACTTAAACAATGATCCCTGGATCATTACTGTTTGAGTAATTTTGAGGGCAATTTTAATTTAATTTGTGAGAAAGCATACATTGGTGTTTGTACATTATGTGTACAGCTGCTGTACTCCCCATTCACTTCAGTGATCTGTAATATGAGGCAAAATGTAAAATCATTGTTGCCCCCAATAGAGTTGCCCTTTCATCTGCATGTTATACTAAATGGCTCCCTTATTGCTTGCAGTAAGACAGATCAAATCTGTGGGTGTGTCAGGGTCAAACTATGTTCTTGTAGCATCTGTTGCTTGTTTAAATGTGAAGCTATCCTTTCTGATTGTAACTGTCATCTGGAAGAACACAAGTTTTTAGTTAATTATCACGATTGAACAATGAATATCTGGCTAAGAATGAAAGAGTTCTTTTCAGTTTAATCCTTGGTCACCTATGTATTGCTCTGTGACTCCTCTACATATTTGGCAATTTGATCTCCATATGTTGAATATAAGCACAACACTTGGCTACAAGATGCTACAAGAACATTAGGACTTAATGGTGGCGCAGCGGTAGAGTTGCTGCCTTACAGCGCTTGCAGTGTCGGAGACTGGGTTCGATCCTGACTACGGGTGCTGTCTGTACCGAGTTTGTACGTTCTCCCCGTGAACTACTTGGGTTTTTCCAAAATCGTCGGTTTCCTCCCACACTCCAAAGACATACAGGTTTGTAGGTTAATTGGCTTGGCATCAGTTAAATTGTCCCTAGTGTGTATAGGATCCTGTTAATGTGCGGGGATTGCTGGTCGGTGCGGACTCGGTGGCCGAAGGGTCTGTTTTCGCGCTGTATCTCTAACTTAAACTAAACTAAACTTTGCAAAAACTAATAACAACGCAAACATATCACCCTTTCATAAGCTGCTTTTGTATTAATTTGTGAAAAAAGTTGAGTGTGGCAGAGGAATACACCATTCAATTCATAAAATCTCACTACACATGACAATAAACTAAACTAAACTAAAAATCAAATGGGCATGTTAACATGTCTAATTATAGAGACGCTATCTATATTATCGATAGACAATTATCTTCTGGTAATTGAGAATATTGCATATTTCATAAATTCAGGGCCATTAGAACATTATTCAGACTCTGGAACTCAATATTTTGTTTTCCTATCTCATGCTTATCATTATTTTGCAATTATAATAATACTACCTACTTGTTGTTTTCTTAGATACCATATCCCAGATGTCCTCTTTCTAACTCAAGAAGATGATGGTTGCAGTTATAAACAAAATTGTCATCATTGTCTTTGTTGCTCTTTTCTTGACCTTGCCAATTGCTTGTCTTTCATGTTCTGTTGAAGGTTTTCCCTGAAACATCAAGATACTTAGGAGTTGTAGGGTTCTAAAGATTATTGGATTTTTTTCTATTAAAAGTAAAATAACCATTGACGAGCAGTGTAGTATGAAATTATAGATTCACGACAAGAAGCTAATGATATATAAGAAATTATGTGGTGATCATGAAGAATAGGTACATTTTTTGTGTGTAATGTTTTCTCATATGTTGAGATTTCCCAAGAACTTTGCTATGTGAGTCTTACATCATTTCTTCCATTGTTTTAGTTTACACTCACAAAATATGTCTCTGTGCAGATACAGTATTATTGGGCACAATGGATCACATTGAAGAAGCATGATATTGCAAAGACACAGAGTACTGGAGCAGCTCAGCGGGCCTGGCAGCATCTCTGGAGAACATGGATAGATGAAGTTTTAGGATAGATACCCTTCTTTAGTCAGAAGGGTCACTACTCAATACATCACCTATCCATGTTCTCCAGAGATGCTGCCTGAGTTACTCCAGCTCTTTGTGTATTTTTGTAAATCAGCATCTGCAGTTCCGTGTTTCTAAACAATTGTCAATGCTTGGGTGATAGAGAAAAGGAGGAAGGTTCAAGATTTCTGAGAGAGCTTCACAGGAGAACCTAAAATGCAAGCTGCTTGATTATGGAAGAATTTCACCACAAGTAGGAGAGAAATCGGAAGGCTAGTAAGGCGATGGCAAAGCCAAGATTAGAAGGTAACAAGGCAGTAAGAGTGAAATGCAGATGGCCAAGAGCATTGGAAACATGACGAGGATGTTGTTGGAAATTTGGCTCAAATTAAATCAGGACTTTGGGTTTATGCATTGTTTTATTCAGTTTAAGGATACATAGATACATAGAAAATAAGTGCAGGAATAGACCATTCAGCCCTTCGAGCCAGCAACGCCATTCAATATGATCATGGCTGATCATCCACAATCGGTACCCCGTTCCTGCCTTCTCCCGATATCCCTTGATTCCGCTAGCCCTAAGAGCTCTATCTAACTCTCTTGAATGCAGGTCTATCTAACTCTCTTGAATGCATCCAGTGAATTGCCCCCCACTGCCTTCTGAGGCAGAGAATTCCACAAATTCACAACTCTCTGGGTGAAAAAGTTTTTCCTCATCTCCGGTCTAAATGGCCTACCCCTTATTTTTAAACTGTGGCCCCTGGTTCTGGACTACCCCAACATCGGGGACATGTTTCCTGCATCTAGAGTGCCCAAACCCTTAATAATTCTATATGTTTCTATAAGATCCCCTCTCATCCTTCTAAATTCCATTGAATATAAACCCAGTCGTTCCATTCTTTCATCATATTACAATCCCGCCATCCCGTGTATTAACCTCGTGAACCTATGCTGCACTCCCTCAATAGAAACAATGTCCTTCCTCAAATTAGGAGACCAAAACTGCACACAATACTCCAGGTGTGGTCTCACCAGGGCCCTGTAAAACTTTAGAAGGACCTCTTTGCTCTAATACTCAAATCCTCTTGTTATGAAGGCCAACATGCCATTAGGTTTCATCACTGCCTGCTGTACCTGCTTACTTTCAGTGACCAATGTACAAGGACACACAGGTCTTGTTGCATTTTCCCCTTTCCTAATCTGACACCATTCAGATAATAATCTGCCTCTTGCTCTTGCCACCAAAGTGGATAACCTCACATTTATCCACATTATACTGCATCTGCCCATGCAGCCAACCTAGCAATAGAAGCATTTAACTGTGGTGATGTGCCATATTGCTTAAACTGATCCAGGTACATTTTGTTGATTGGGGTGAATTTTCTTTTATGGTAGATGTGTTTATCTGGGCCTTCAAATTCAAAGGCAATTCGGCATCAAATATAAACCAACCATTTTAATGTTTTTGTCTGCAAATTGCAAAAAAGAAATCAGTTGAAGACAAGCTAAAGATTAATTCAGCGGTAGTTCTGTTCTGCAGAGAATTATAGCAAGTTTTATTTATTCATTTGCCATTAATAAATCAGTCGCTAATACTCAATTAAAATGTACTCATATCCATAACAATCCCTCCCAACATTAAAATAATGGTATCATGTCACAAATGAATCTCAAAACAAATGAAACATTAAGTGGAAGATTAAATTATTAATGGCTCTTATTTCTAATTAACTTGGCAAGTTTGTGAGTATTCCTTGAAAATGTACAAAGATCAGATATCATCATGAGTGGTGGAGCTAGATCAAAACGTATTCGCTCATGTGGGGGAATGCACTTTCCTTTCAATGTTTGCTCTTCAAGATGATGGATGCCAGTCCTGGCAAATAAACATTTTTCCATTTTAGGCAACATTAGGCACTTCAAGGCCAGGTATGAAGAGGTCTGGATCAGAGCAAAATTGCCCAAACTAATTGCTAACAAAGTGCCTGAACCTATCACTGAGGATCACCCTAAACTGCATGAGATGATATTTCCATATTAGTCACTCTGAGTGATTGGCAATTAGCAGCAAATGTGGGGCAGTTCTGACCTAAGGGCCAGAGCACATTATAAACTGGGATGAAACTGCCCACACTTACGTCGCAAGAATAGATAGCAAAAGCATCCGTCCCATTAGTACTGGATTTGAACCCAGATCCGAAAGGTGAGAGTCCAGAATGCCAGCCATTGACATCCCAAGAAATATCTTATTGATACGCTATTAGATCCCACACTGACCATATGCACTTTTCTAAAGCGAGTAGGTTTTGAAGATAAAGATTACAGAATCACAAAGTAAAAATAAAAATGCAAAGCAGAAGTCATACGTTGCCCTTTGTTCAAATAAACTTTATTTAAGTAAAGTTTATTCAAAAAATCACTGACCTCACAGATCCACTCCACCTTTAACTTTCCAGGGATGATCAACTTCCTTTGGGAGTCTCTTTGCATTATATGCCTGTATCTTTGTTCCTTGGTTACTGTATGCATGACAATCAGGCTGCATTAAAATGTTTCATCCTTACCGTACTTTTCAATCCAAGCAAAGTGCATGCTAGTAAATATAGTATAATGGAATCTAGAAAGGGACTATGCAGACACATAATCAGCTTGCCAAAGAGTCTGAAGAAGGGTCTCATCCCGAAAAGTCACACTGTATATCCATGTTCTCCAGAGATGCTGCCCGATCCGCTGAGTTACCCCAGCACTTTGTAACATTTTTTGTAAACCAGCACCTGCAGTTCCTTGTATCAGCTTCCACTTGCATTGATTGTAATTTCTAACAAGTGTTTACAATGAAACAGGGAATGACTGCATTGGATTTATTTGTAGAGAAAAATGTTTTAAAATAAATTAATGAAAATATGCGAACGTTTTGCTGCGCTGTTTGCTTGTAAATGCAATTTTTTTTGAAAGAACTGTTTTGTTTAGACTAAATTTCTAGCCTGAAGTTAACTGAATAATCATGTAGTGTTACAATAGATAATAGACAATAGGTACAGGAGTAGGCCATTTGGCCCTTTGAGCCAACACCGCCACTCACTGTGATCATGGCTGATCATCCACAATCAGTACTCTGTTCTTGCCTTCTCCCCATAACCCTTGACTCCGCTATCTTTAAGAGCTCTATCCAACTCTCTCTTGAAAGCATCCAGAGAATTGGCCTCCGCTGCCTTCTGAGGCAGAGAATTCCACAGATTCACAACCCTCTGTAGGAAAAGTTTTTCCTCATCTCCGTTCTAAATGGCTTTAGAACCCCTTATTCTTAAAGTGTGGCCCCGGATTCTGGACTTGGTCTGGTACATGCCTTAATGTTCTGTGACTAGGAAGGGTGGCAATCTCACCCATGATTCTTCTGGTGTATCTGGGCGACTTTTAGACCGAAGAAGGGTCACAACCTGAAACATCACCCATACTTTTTCTCCAGAGATGCAAGCCTGACCTGCTGAGTTACTCCAGCACTTTGTATCTATCTTTGTTATAAACCAATATCTTTGGTTCTTTGTTATGAACCAACATCTTTGGTTGTTTGTTTCCATGTGTTGTTTAATTGCCAGCCTGCCATTACATAAATTGACTGCACTTTGAAAGTACTTCATTTGGTCTGGGTTGTAAAAAAAAAAAGCAGTTTTTTTCATGGTAATGGTCATGAAGTACCACATAGATAAGAGAATGTATATTCTCTATTTCTATATTTATATTTCTAGAATCTATGCTTCTAGCCAGCAATCCATACAATCTATTTACACTTTCTTCTGTCCATATAGGTGATTTACCCTCTCTAATATCACTTTATCTTTTCCCTGGGGTAAACTGTTCAATTTTTAAGATGTAATGAACCCAAACAATTATTGCTAAAACCATTGAATGATAAATTTGTTCTGGAGTTTGACTGTCCAATGTAATTGCCAGCTGTTGTGTGATGTGCTCATTTGGGCAAAGGAGTATGATTGTTTCTTCTGATAACACAGCTTGTAATATTAAGACAAATTCCAACTTCCACAATGCTTGACTTTTTAATAGAAGCAGCATTCTTGCCTTAGAATTGAATATTCTTGTCTAGATGGTGCTGATTTTGACATCTTTATTGGAGTTTACTTTAAAAAACTGGGATAATCTGAAGAGGATATTTCCAAGGAAAAGTTTTTCAACAAAAAGGATGCCATGGCACATGGATCACATATATGACAGATAGTCAGAATTTATGAAAATCATTCCATGCAATATGCAGTTGATTGTGCAATACTGTTCTGTGGTTGAAATTCTGATGACTTAGCTTGGAAGGCTGAGATTTTTCTTTAGCTGAGGGTATGCAACAAACATTGTGCTTCTAACACATCATGGTATTTTGCCATTGAAATTGGACCTTGGTCATTTTATTTGAATAAAACAGGCATAATGAAGAACATTTTCAGGACTGCACCATTAAGGCCTATTATTGGATCAGGTTAATGTTTGGCAGACTGGAGACACAATTTAGATTTTCATGATTCGGCTGTTATCAGGCAATTGAACCATTCTACCACAGCTAGAGAGTGGTCCTGAACTACTGTCTACCTCATTTGCGACCATTGGACTATCTTTGATCGGACATTACTGGCTTTACTTTGCACTAAACGTTATTCCCTTATTATGTATCTATACACTGTGAATGGCAAGATTGTAATCATGTGTTGTCTTTCTGCTGACTGGTTAGCACGCAACAAAAGCTTTTCACTGCACCTCGGTACACGTGACAATTAAATATTACCTGATCACAAGGAACTGCGGATGCTGGAATCTTACGCAGAACACAGAGTGCTGGAGTAACTCAGTGGGTCAGGCCACATTTTAGGTCACAACCCTTCTTCAGACTGATTGTACTGGGGTGGGGGGAGCTGGAAAAGAGGTGGGGTGGGACAAAAACCTGGCTAGTGATAGGTCGACACAGGTGGGGGAGAGGTGTTGACATATGGGTGGAATAGGGCTAGAGATGAAAATAAGACAAACGGGTGATAAAGTGGAACAATAAGGAGACAATGAGATTTAAGGGTGTTAGATGAGAAAAGAGGAGTGAAGTCAAGGAGAGGGATATACGAGGAAAGGGTTGGGGGAAAAAAGAGAGGGAAGTGATAAAGGAGGGGGAGGGGGGGGTGTTACCTAAAGAATTAAAGAAGGATTCTGACCCAAAACGCTACCCATCCCTTTTTTTTGGAGAAGCTGCTTGGCCCGCTGAGTTGTGTCTATCTTTGGTATAAACCAGCATCTGCAGTTCCTTCCTATACACTTAATGTCATGCGGTCGGATTGTAAGCCACGCTGGCCGAATTTGAGGCAAAGTAGGCCAAGGATGTTTTACTTCTGTGTTCTCCGTGCCTAGTGCCCGTTCTAAGCCCTGTGGCACAGGCTGCGTTGCAGTGCACAGAGTAGGTATGAGCCCATTGTGCCAAGATTCACCGCAACTGCCAACCAAAGCGTGGTTTTCCCTGATGTTTTAGAAACATAGACATAAAAACATAGAAAAGAGGCGCAGGGGTAGGCCATTCGGCCCTTCGAGCCAGCACCGCCATTCAATATGATCATGGCTGATCATCCAAAATTAGTACCCCGTTCCTGCTTTTCCCCCATATCCCTTGATTCCATTAGCCCTAAGAGCTAAATCTTGTTTAGCTGTGGAATTCTCTGCCAATCTGTGGAATTCTCTGCCAATCTGTGGAATTCTCTGCCACAGATGGTAGTTGAGGCCAGTTCATTGGCTATATTTAAGAGGGAGCTAGATGTGGCCCTTGTGGCTGAAGGGATCAGGGGGTATGGAGAGAAGGCAGGTACAGGATACTGAGTTGGATGATCAGCCATGATCATATTGAATGGCAGTGCAGGCTCGAAGGGCCGAATGGCCTGCTCCTGCACCTAATTTCTATGTTTCTATGTTCTATGTTTAAACTCTCGCTTGATAACATTTAACTCCCTCTTGATAACATGCAACAAATTGGCCTCCACTGCCTTCTGTGACAGAGAATTCCACAGATTCACAACTCTCTGGGTGAAAACCAGGGGGAAAGATTAAGCATGCAGGTACAGCAGGCAGTGAAGAAAGCGAATGGCATGTTGGCATTTATAACAAGAGGAATCGAATATAGGAGCAAAGAGGTCCTTCTGCAGTTGTACAGAGCCCTAGTGAGACCACACCTGGCGTATTGTGTGCAGTTTTGGTCCCCTAATTTGAGTAAAGACATGCTTGCTATTGAGGGAGTGCAGCTCCCGGAATGGCGGGACTGTCATATGCTGAGAGAATGGAGCAGCTGGGCTTGTACACTGTGTAGTTTTGAAGGATGAGAGGGGATCTAATTGAAACATATAAGATTGTTAAGGGCTTGGACACGCTAGAGGCAGGAAACATGTTCCCGATGTTGGGGGAGTCCAGAACCAGGGGCCACAGTTTAAGAATAAGGAGTAAGCCATTTAGAACAGAGACGAGGAAACAGAGAGTGGTGAGTCTGTGGAATTCTCTGCCTCAGAGGGCGGTGGAGGCAGGTTTCATGAGAGAGCGAGATAGGGCTCTTAAAAATAGCGGAGTCAGGGGATATTGCAGTTGGAATATTTTGGAGGACCAAGTAACCAAGAACCAAGATATGGGGAGAAGGCAGGAACGGGGTACTGATTGGGAATGATCAGCCATGATCACATTGAATGGCGGAGCTGGCTCGAAAGGCCGAATGGCCTACTCCTGCACTTATAGTCTATTGTCTATTAAAACGTAGTCCTCATCTCAGTCATACCACGCACTTGCTAACACTGCTATACGTACCGAACAGGCGCTTCCACGTTGTCTCTTCCCCGTTGTCCCTCGGGAGCATTGGGGACGCAAACAGCCAGACAACCATTCTGAAGTCTGGTCTTGACCCGAATTGTCCATTTTCTCTAGAGATGCTGCCTGAGCCGCTGTGTTACTCCAGCATTGAGTGTCTATCTTCGGTGTAAACTAATTATATTAATCCATATTATTTGACCAGTAATCATAAATTGTCTTCATTCCTTGTAGAATTATACTGCATCGTCCCCGAGTGAAAAGGTGAGCAAGTACCCGCGTCAAGGCTATGATTTGTTCTGTATCTTTTCACACCTCTGGTTCCCCTCTCCTCTGACTCTCAGTCTGAAGAAGGGTCTCGACCCGAAACGTCACATTTTACTTTTCTCCAGAGATGCTGCCTGGCCAATTAATACTCCAGCATTTTGTGTCCATCTTCGGTATAAACCAGCATCTGCAGTTCCTTTCTACACAATCATATATTTATAGTGACTGAATTCCTTGATGAACTCAATGGATCGGGTGAGCGATGTAAACGAGTTCGAAAACTCGTCAAATTATTCGAAATGTACCGACAACTCCTTATCCGCTGTGAAAATCTACATTGTAGCAATTTGATTGTCTGTGGCCTTTTAAGCCCCTGCGATTGGGTCATAGGACATATCCATGCTGGTGAAGATCAATAAGTTAGGACGTTCTGTGCATCACGTCTAATGCATCCTAATGGACTGAGTGGCGAGGCTGCCTTCTCGAGTAAATCTATTTAAAAGTGGAATTTAGGATCATAAAATCAAGTTGGCGTGTCATATCTTCAGCTCTGATGCATTCCAGAGGTTACTGTAAATGTGAATCGGCCTTGGTATTTCTGACAATGTGAGGTTCAAGCTGAGACCAATTGGAATGGAATCGAGATCTGTTCTGTTTCAAACTGTAACAGTTGACAATTGCAAAATCTTCTTGGAAACTTATCTGAGAAGCTATTGTCGTACTATTAACTTAATAGTATTAAGGGATGAGGTGGGGTGGGGGGGGGGGGGGGGGAGATTTTAACATGGAGCAAATTGAATGTAACTAATGTTGGCTATTTAGACCCATTTAAACAATAGCGGGAGCGCACCAGATTATAGGGGATAACATAATTGAACAGAATTAAATGAACAAGATGGGTCAATATAGATATATTAACAGCAAATAATATTGGATTAATTTCTCTCGTCCAAGAAACAACTGAGTGCAAGGGCTAAAGAAAACGTTTGTTTTAGTTATAGAGCGCGGGGGTCTGTGTCTGAAGGTCACTAACTCGCACAATGTGCAGTAATGGAGCAGTCGGGGTTTAGCTCACAGTGAGGATTTAAACTCATAAAGTACTTAAGCGCTGCCTTCTGTGGCGCTTTCCAGCGCGGGACACCTTGCTGCTCAAGTTCGAGAACAGGCCGCCCATTCGCCCAACAGAAATGCTCCAGGCCTCAATTTGGAGACGCCTTCAATATTAGCACGGGCTGGGTCGTTCAATTCCGTATCATTTCCAACCAAACGGTAATCCATCTGAAACTCAGTCGGTGAGGCAGCATCTATGGAGCGAAGGAAATAGGCAACGTTTCTGGCCGAAACCCTTCTTCAGACACCGTCACTTTGCAGCCACTGGTTCTCGAGGAATTAAACAGAGAATTCAAACTGGCAATCCTATCTAACCCGGGCTCATGATGACCAGTCAATCTCATTGCCTTGTGTTAAAGAAGGAACTGCAGATGCTGGAGAATCGAGGGTACACAAAAAGCTGGAGAAACTCAGCGGGTGCAGCAGCATCTAAGGAGCAAAGGAGATAGGCGACGTTCGCTCGCCTATCTCCTTCGCTCCTTAGATGCTGCTGCACCCGCTGAGTTTCTCCAGCTTTTTGTGTACAATCTCATTGCCTGTTCTGTTAGCAAGGATTTGTGGAATGGCAGAGTACAACTGAAAATAACAGGTTTAGGAGACATGGTCTCTTTTTCCCATCCAAACACCTGCGTTATTCAATTGTGTTAAATGGTTACGAAGTGGGCAACAGTTTTCATCCTGGTTTCAACTCTGCGCAAGGGGATCTATCTCTCTCTTCCTCTCCACCCCCCCCCCCCTCTCTCTCTCTCTCTCTCTCTCTCTATATATATATATATATATATATATATGTATATATGTGTGTGTGTGTGTGTGTGTGTGTGTGTGTGTGTGTGTGTGTGTGTATGTACACATTGAACTTTCCCCCCATGTATTATATTGTGCTGCTGTAAGTAAAAATCTATCTGGGACATATGACAATAAAACACTTTTGACTCTTGAGGAATCTAACCATTGTACCCCACCGAGATCAGTAAAACGCATTCTAGGAACTAATATTAAACGTTGATGCCCTATAAAGTATGGGGGATTCGAATGGGTGGCGGAGGAAACTGGCTGGATTTCTTAGCGACCCCGATAGAAACGTTTGAACGACTCGTCGCAACTGAATAACTCCTCAATAGTAGTAATGTTTTATGACACATTTGAAAAAGCCGTGTAGATTAAAAGGTGTAAATTAAACCTAATTATTAAAAAAACAAAACCAAAATAATGTCCAGTAATTAATCCAAGGAATATCCAATCGGGATTAAAAACTTCGAGCAGTATAATGATTATTGCGGAAAGTTCAACTCTACGCATCTTTTCGTGGTACTTTCTCCTGATTGCATCTCAAAATCATCTCTCTTTCCTGTTCTCAAGTTTGACTGCTTTGGTCCGAGTGGGTCTAAGCTGACGATGGAGCCATTAATCTCTCCTTATTTTATTCGTTTACGAAACACATCATTTTCATCATAAATCTTATCTGCGGGCAATCATTTCTCCCTCCACCTGCACAAACAAGCCCAAGAACAGTGAGACGCAAGCTTCATAAATCTAGCACGGCCGCCTTTACACTTTCAGAATTTACTGCCTCCTTGTTTTACATTCTGTAAACCAGTGGTGCTGGCGTGAGCCTCACTGCGCGCTAAACCGCAACACCTCCGCGAGTGGCAAGATACGAAAGAACCCTCCGAGTTAAATTAAAAAAGATCAGAAAGGACGGCGATGATTGCAAGTAAGCGAAGGAGGTGGGGGGATTAAATAATTCATGGCCGATAGTTTCATGCCGCCTCCTAAAAATATATATTATTTTCATGGCTCATTATATTAACTTGGAAGAATCAGAGCAAGGTGCAATTGTCCTTTGGATCTCCCACGTTTTAGTGTGTAGGTCGCAGTTGTCAGAGGTTAGGAAGGAGTTTGAAGTTGAGGTCTCAAACAGAGCAAGAGAGTTAGCCGCCGTACCATTTCCTGGTCACTCTGAAGAAGGGTCCAGACCCGAAACGTCGTCTTGTTCATTCCCTCCACTGGTACTGCCTGATCCACCGAGCTCCTCCCACACTTTCTATACTGTACCTTTTCATACCTCTGGTTTCCCTCTCCCCTGACCCTCAGTCTGAAGAAGGGTCTCGATCTGAAACGTCACCTGTCCCTTCCTTCTCTCCAGAGATGCTGCCTGACCAGTTGAGTTACTCCAGCATTGTGTGTCTATCCTCCAGCACTTATATGTTTTTCCCTCAAGATTCCAGCATGTGCAGTCTCTTCTGTCGCCAAACTATTTCCTTTATTAGTGAAACATTTATTTCAGACGATTTGGATCAACAAAATATGTTGCTGATGAATAATCAGGATGGAAAACAAAATGGAAAGAGCTCACCCGATAAATAAACCTTTTCTATCCCCGCTAGACCGAATGGCGGTTTCCCAAGAAAAGCCTGGGTTTTTTTAACCAAAGAGCAATCACATATATACTTTTTTTTTACAAACTGGCGATATATTATGTGGATTGATTTCGGTTCAACGGCCGAATTCCTCCAAACAAACAAAATATTATCCCAAATTTTGCACAATGTTTGGGAATATCGTGAAGCTGTTTTCTGAAACACGATCGACCTTTCTAATCCTCGGTGGGTTGAGAGACAGGTTGCGGGAGGGGGGTTGATCTAATTGGGGCCTTTCGTGCACTCAAGATTTCCTTAAGCACTTTAAAGTAAATGGAGATTTTTGAAGTTAAGGTCACTATTGTGATGTTGAAAATGTGGAAGCCAAAATCTATCAACGTCAATTGTTTACTAACCATTTCGTCAGTGTTTTTGTGTACCTAAAAAAAATAATTTTAATTCATCTTACTCGGGTATGTTAACATGTAGAACTAGTCCAAATATCACTCTGTTCGGATGGACCTTTCTTTAAAAGACGACAGTCTATTTACAAAAAAAGTATCACAATTAAATATGCCAATTATTGGAATTTTAATGAACATTTCCAATTAATTATCACATTTTATTGTGACATTTTGTCTTACTGGGAATGTTCATTAAATTCCCATTAACACAGTTATCTTGTATAGAGGGTGTCGGGGGTTACGGGGCGACGGCAGGAGAATGCGGTTGAGATGGAAAGATATGTCAGCCAAGATTGAACTGCCGAGTAGATTTAATGGGCCGAATGGCATAATTCTTCTCCTAGAAATTATGAACTTATGAATTTGAACTACACCAATAAAAACTAGTTATCTATAAATATCACAGAATCTAGATGTAATTGCTAAATATTTTCCAGTTTTTGTTTTATAGACTAACCGCAAAAATAAATAGCGGTTCTGTAAAGTTTGATGGACATTATTCTGACTGAGAATCGCACTACCAGTGCTTGTCAGAAGCTGGCGGCCCCGCCTCTCTTACCCTGGGTCCCGCCTCCGGAGAAGCGAGATAAATTGTGGATGTCGCATCCAGATCGCAGGGTCTTCAATCAAACTGAGTTAAGGAATTCATCCCAGCTGAAGAGCGCCACATTCCGAACTTCCTCGCTGCCTCCTCGGCCATTAAGTCTCAATTTGCAGGAGATCGCGCCGATAACCATGTCCACTGGGTCCGTTAGCGATGCAGAAGACCTCCAGGAAATGGACGTGCTGGGCACGGAGGAGGAATGCGACGCTTTAAAGAGGAAATCCAGCAAGGAGTTCTGCACTTCCAACGACAGCAACGAAGACAGCTCCAACAACGAGCACGAGTCGCCCCAAAAGGTCAGGGGAGCTTCGGGAAAGAGACGCAAGGCGAGCTCCATTAAGCCCCCTCTGAATGGAGTGACCCAGGAAGGGAAGCAGGTTCAACGTAACGCAGCTAACGCCAGGGAGAGGGCCAGGATGAGGGTACTCAGCAAAGCCTTCTCCCGCCTCAAAACCACCCTGCCCTGGGTCCCGCCAGACACCAAACTGTCCAAACTCGACACCCTGCGGCTGGCGTCCAGCTACATCGCACACCTGAGACAGATCCTAGCCAATGACAAGTACGAGAACGGCTACATTCACCCAGTCAACCTGGTAACAAAAATCACTTTTGCTTGAACGCACATCTTTTCGCGTGGTTTTAAATGCCTTACACGCGCGCGTGTGTATGTTTCCCTTCTCTCCAGAGATGCTGTTTGTTCCGCTGAGTTACTCCAGCAACTTGTGTCTATCTTCAATCTGTAGAGGATTGTATTTTGCGCGTGCGTGAGTTTGGCTGTTGAAGTTTGCATGTACGTGGGTTTGCGAATTGGATTCTACAGATGTATGCACGGGCGAGGCTGTGAAAGTTTGCATACTTGTAAGTATTCTATTATGTGTACGCGTGTGAAATAACAAATAATGTCTGAAGAAGGACCCGAAACGGGTCTGCCCGTTCGTTCTCACATGCTGTCTGCCCGCTGAGTTCCTCCAGCATTTGCTTTGCTCAAGTTAATAACAGCATGTGTGTGCTTGTACGCATCCGTGTATATTTGAGAATGTGTGTGTGTGGGTGTGAATGTGCCATTGAATTAATGATGTTATATATTTGTGTAAGCCTGCGTGGATGCATTTCTGTGTGAGTAAATAAATGTGATGATGTGAATTACTGCGTGCTTGCCAATGTTTGTTTGTGTTCGTGTTTGTGTGTGCTTTATACGAACGGCGTTGCTGAACGTACGATTGTACGCGAATCAACTCGCAGAGCCCTTTATCGATAAATCAGTCCCGTGTGATCAGATCAACAAGCAGTTTTGTGTTTATAAAACTGCCCTGACGGTCACAGATAAGCACACCGCGCTTCAACCTTTAAACGGACAACTCTGAAATGATAACCCACCGAATCAAAACGCCCGCTTCCTTTTACGAGTAAGAATTTACTGAAAAAGTGTTGTGGTCAGTTAAAAAAAATCTCTAAATGCATCTATCGAAAGTTAGAATCTTAACTTGAGGTAAGCGAATACCCTTTGTTTCATATGTGAAGGCAAAGGAAAACGTTTACCAAACTGGGGGGGGGGGGGGGGGGGGGATTAAAAAAACTGTTTATTGGTGGAGTAGAAAATAAAATACGGAGTTGTCTCATTGAATAGGCGCAGAAGCCCAGGTTAAACTCCAACTCCACCATACAAACGCCTAACCCGATAGCTCCATGTAAAATGTAGTGTATTTAAAAAAATCTTATTTGCTGGTTAGTCGTAAATCATTTTAATTAAATGCCGTTTAGGAGATGCAATTAATATTAATTAGGAGATGCAATTAATATTAAAGCTCGCAGGGTGCGACTATAATTCTTTGAATCTCTCTCGCCCTGAAACGCCATTATTTAACTTTATATCCTAATTAAACAATAGTATGTAACTCGCCATATCGCTTCGGTGCATCATTTTCAGCTTTTGCTGATTTACCAAGTGGTCAGTGGATAAAAAAAAAAGTGGCGATCTTGTAAAACTTCTTGAATTATTTAGGAAACTGTGAGCCCAGAAAAAAAGTTTGATATTTCGCAAATCTATTTTACTTATTTTCTTTGCTTTCACTTATTATTCACTTATTAAGAACAAAGGGTGCATAGGTGTGAAAGTAATATTAATCCCTTTAAGCAACTGCATACTTGAAGAAACTGTATATTCTCCGTTTCTCACGCCACAAGAGGCAAACCATCTTCAAAACAATAACAAAATCTGGTGAAAACATTTGAACACTTTCACATTGAACAAGGAAAAAATCTAAAGAGAAAATGCCGCAAATCTTTGCGAAAATTATATACATTATACACATATAGAATAAGTCTATATTTAAAAGTTGCTGCTAAAGTTATCACTGATTTTTAATTACTAAGCCTTTAGTACTATATAGTTTTAATGTTATAAGGCATCATAGTTGATAGGTGGGGCACACATCAAGATTGTATTTCATAAATTTCCCTTGAATAACTATTTTCGACAGAGGAATTAAATTCGAACATATTTCCATTTGAAATATCTTAACTAATTGTGTGCAGTACATTCTAATTTTTTAAACACGATTTTATTAAGTTAAACTCGAGGATTGAAATTCGTGGCGTTTTCAATGGGTTTGCGACTGCGTTGAACTCATTTTTAATAGCAACGAAAATAGATCAGATATTTTCTGATTCTTTCAGAAAATCTGACTCTTTCAAAAATGTTGGAAATGTATCCACGAGATCCATGGAAATAACTGAGAATTTAAACGTGGCCGGTATTGATATGTTGAGTGGAGTTGTTATCTGCCAAAGCATTTACAAACAACTATTTCTGAAAGTACATGTCCATTCATTTTTTCGGATAGCCCGAAAATGAAATCCACACAAATAGAATGGACCAATATTTGGATCTGTATTTCTCATTGCAAAGATAGACACAAAAAGCTGGAGTAGCTCAGCGGAACATGCAGCATCTCTGGAGAGAAGGAATGGTTGAGACCCTTCTTCATACTAGTCAGGGAAAAGGGAAACGAGAAATATAGACGATGATTCAGAGAGACAAAGAACAATGAATGAAAGATATGCAAAAACGTAACGTAGCTGTTTGTTGGGGTCTCGTCGCAAAGATTTAATAGGAATCTGAGGGTTAACTTTTTCCACCCAAAGAATGGTGGATGTATGGAGCGAGCTGCCGGTAGTTGGGGTAGATGAGGCTGGTACCATCGCAACGCTTTAGAAACGTTTAGACAGGTACATGGAGAGTTCAGGTTTGGAGGGACATGGGCCAAACACAGACAGGTGGGACATGTTGGTCGGTGTGGGCAAGTTGGGCTGAAGGGCCCGTTTCCACACTGCACGACTCCATGGCCGATAATAGTGACTGGTGACATTTTTGAACAAGGGGAATTGTGTTATTTTAAATGCGTTTAAAAATCATGACTATAGCCAATAGTAACATCAGAATTCTCAGACTGTTTCATTAACTTATCATCCCCCCAATAAAAAGTGTTAGCTCTGTTTGTTTCAAAGCTATCTGATCTACCGAGGGAAACGATGGCGTGATGTAGAAACAGCAGACTGACATTGACAATAAACACGCTTGACTTTATTGGACTTTACTGGACAATCCTGAACTAAACGTTATTCACGTTATTCCCTTCATCTTGTACACTGTAAACGGCTCGATTCACCCAGAGAATCTGTGGAATTATCTGCCACAGAAGGCAGTGGAGGCCAATTCACTGGATGTTTTCAAGGGAGAGTTGGATTTAGCTCTTATGACTAACGGAATCAAGGGATCTGGGGAAAAAGCAGGAACGGGGTTCTGATTTTGGCTGATCAGCCATGATCTATAGAACGGCGGTGCTGGCACGAATGGCCGAATGGCCTACTCCTGCACCTATTTTCTATGTTTCTACGTTTTTTTAAAATCATATATTGTCCTTTCGGTGACTGGTTAGCACGCAACAAATGATTTTCACTGTACCTCGATACACACGACGGTAAATTAAACTAAAAATCGACTTGATTTCTGTTCAAAGAGAACAAGCACTCGATCAACATTTTCTCTTCCATTTCAGACATGGCCGTTTATGGTCGCGGGAAAGCCGGAGAGTGAGCTCAAAGAGATTGTGAACACTGGTCGCCTGTGCGAGACTACAGCGTCGTGACTAAAATATATATAAAGGAACAGTTCGCATAATTTCGGAGGGAAATCCAAAAGCCACAGAGAAAGAAAGACCACTAAACTGAGGAAGGAACCGTGGACACGGTGTGCATTTCTGCAGCCCGGCACCATCACTGACTGGCCAGTGTCCTCCACTCAGCGCGTTGATATCGTCCCATTACTTTGCTGGTCAGAGTACGAACGGGATCTTTTACGTCTTCATTAATAACAGTGATCAGACTTTAATATTGTCCCGAAAGACATTATAGGTACGTTAAATTTCAGAGCTGACTTTGATAGTCACATGCTGTGTAAGGAAGCATCACATAAAATATATGTATATATATATATTTTTTTCTTTATCCGCAGGTCTTTGGAAATGTTGTAAATAAAAAGTTTGCTTTATATTTAAACCGCATGTGTGACGTTCTGCCGTCTCTCTCGCTGTGTGTCAGTGCGCTGTGACACTGCTGATTGATCGCCCCGCACTTTGCTTGTATCGGATCCCGAACCTCGACGATCGAGGCGACAGAGTGACAACAGTAACGATTTGTTTATTTCTCCCACTGAAAGGATAAGCAAGAGATAGCTCGTGTTAGTCGAGCCAGGGCTCAAAGAAAACAAACATTCCGAGCTAGCTCATCGCTGGAGTTTAGGACCAATGTTGACCTCGTGAAAAAACAGAAAAACAACTGCTGGGGAACTAAGTTGAGATGCTCCGTTATCACACAAGTAAATACAAGCGTTTCAGTCATGGGACTTTGGAAACAAAATGAAACTCTATAGGTGGAGGAACAGCACCTCGCATTTCGCTTGGGCAGCTGGAAACCCAGCGGCATGAAACTTGATTTCTCTAACTTCAAGTAACCCTTGCTTTCCCTCCCTCTCCCCGTCCTCCCACACCCTAGTTCTCCGCCTAGTTTCACTGTCCCCCTGATTCATTTTACTGATTGGATGCCTCGTTGTCATGAAGCATTCTACATTTCCTTGAGCATTGTCTGCTTTGATCTGTCGTTTTCACACCTTACCCTTCCATATCTCGAGTCTCCCTCTCCGCGACTCAGACTGAAGAAGGGACTCGACCCGAATTATTACCCATTCCTTGTCTCCAGAGGTGCTGCATGTCCCGCTGAGTCACTCCAGCTTTTTGTCACTATCTCCAGGTGTTACACGCCATAGGTACTGGGAGCAATCGTCTAATGTTTGGTTTCACGAAGAGATTACATTCCATAGGACTGCTTACTGCTTCGATAAGTGTTTCCTCAGTTACATTGTCTTTATATAGTTGATATCGAGCCTGCATAGATTATGAGAGACAAAGGTAACTTTTAACACAAAGTGCCGGAGTAACTCAGCGGGTCAGGCAGCATCTCTGGAGAAAAGCGATGAGTTGACGTTTCGGATCGGGACGCTTCTTCAGACTCAAATTTCGCAGTGGTGTAGACAACATGTGCGGAAAGGAACTGCAGATGCTGGTTTATACCGAAGATAGACACAAACTGATGGAGTCACTCGACGGGGCAGGCAGCATCTCTGGAGAAAAATGATGAGTTGACGTTGCGGGTCGGGACCTGCAGAAGGTCTTATTTTTTTTTAAAACAAAGTAATTGCAGATATCGGTTTACCATAAAAAAAAACCCAAAGCGCTGGAGTAACTTAGTGGGTCAGGCAGCATATCTGGAGAGAATGGATGCATATCCGTGTCCTCCAGCGGTGGTGCCTGACCCGCTGAGTTATTCCAGCACTTGTGTTTTTTTAACATTACGATATATCACTGTCTCCGGCTCCAGTGTTGATAATTCTCAGCGAGGTTGGTAAAAGGTAGCAGCTCTAACTTTGGGGATGAAAATATGGTTTATTAAAAAATAAAAAGGTGGGGGGGGGGGGGGGGGGGGGAGGAAAGCCACATTGCAGCGGTGGAAAGAGGAACAGTCAATGTTTCGAATATCAAATGTGTAGAAACTGCGGATGCTGGTTTACACCGTCCGAGGAAGGGTCTCGACCCGAAACGTCACTCATTCCTTCTATACAAAGATGCTGCCTGTCCCGCAGAGTTACTCCAGCATTTTGCGTCTATTTTCGAACCTACGACTGACTCCTGGCAACTGAGCCCTGAATCGGGCTGCATCGGACATTACGGGAGCACAGCATCAGGGCTGAGGTCCGTCCGCCGCCTCCTTTCCCCGCTTCGCACTGCTACACCGTCCGGCAAGGAAGCAGGATCCGGTCGCCGACAATACATTGATACATTCACCAGTAATAACACGCTATCAGAGAATAGAAACAGGAGCGGAAATGTGGCGAGCAAGGAGGGAGGGAGAAAGAAAATATGGTTCTACCTACAACGGAGTTCAATAATCACCATAGAATGTCATCGATTCAGACCACTCTGGTATAATCCAGACGGTGTGAATGGGACCATCTGCAATTGCCATCTAGTCTGTGCCCACACCCCGACTAGTAACAGAACCGTAACAGACATTGCAGAAGACTGCCCCCCCCCTCCCATTCCGAATCCGACCTTTCTGTCCTGGGCCTCCTCCATGGCCAGAGTGAGCACCACCGGAAATTGGAGGTGCAGCACCTCGTATTTCGCTTGGGAAGTTTGTACCCCAGCGGTATGAACATTGACTTCTCTAATTTCAGGTAGTCCTTACTGTCTCCTCCCCTTCTCAGCTCTCCCTCAGCCCTCTGGCTCTTCCTCTTCCTTTCTTCTTTTCGCCCCCCCACCCTCACATCAGTCTGAAGAAGGGATTCGGCCTGAAACGTTGCCTTTTTCCTTTGCTCCATAGATGCTGCCTCACCCGCTGAGTTTCTCCAGCATTATTGTCTACCTTGCAGAAGACTTGATGTGTAGGAAGGAACTGCAGTTGCTGGTTTACACAGAAGGTAGACGCAAAAAGGTGGAGTAACTCAACGTGTCAGGCAGCATCTCTGGAGAGAAGGAATAGGTGACGTTTCGGATGGAGAGCCTTCTTCAGACTGAGAGTCAGGGGAGAGGGAGACTAGAGGTATGAAAAGGTTCAGAACAAATCAGAGTCGTGACGAGGGCACTTGCTCACCCTTTCACTCGGGGCTGATACAGTATAATTCCACAAGTAATTAAGACAATTTATGATTACTGGTCAATTAAATGGACTAATATAAATTCGGTTAATGATGTACAGGTAAACAGTCAGAACCCTTTTACTCTGGGTGGAAGTGAAAGGGGAAGTGTTTGAAGGAGATGTGCGGGGCAGGTTTTTTTCCCAGAGATGTGGGTTTCTGGAACGTGTGCCAGGAGTGGTGGTAGAGGCAGATACAACAGGGGCATTTGATAGGCATGTGGATATACCGGGAATGTGGAGAAATAGATCACAAATGGGCAGATGGGATCAGTTTCGCTTGGGCAGCTTACAGCCGATTCGCTTGGGCAGCTTACAGCCGATTATTGATTTTTCTAACTTCAAGTGACCCTTGCTTTCTCCCTCTCTCCGTCCCTCCCCCTCCCCCTAGTTCTCAGACTAGTTTCACTGTCCTGATTAATTTTACTGATTCTATGCCTTGTTGTCAGCTCCTCCTTCAACAAAACAACGAACCGTTCTACATGTCCTTGATCAAGTCTGCTTTGATCTGTCGTTTTCACACCTTGCCCTTCCATATCTCTCTTCTCTTCTCTCCTGACTATCAGTCTGAGGAAGAGTCTCGACCCGAAATGTCACCCACTCCTGCACTCCAGATATGCTGCCTGTTCCGCTGAGTTACTCCAGCATTTTGTGTTTATCTTTGGTGTTAACCAGCATCTGCAGTTCTATCCAGAGATGCTGCCTGTCCCGCTGAGTTACTCCAGCATTTTATGTCTATCTGCAGTTCCTTCCCACACATGGGATCAGTTTAACTTGACATCATGATCAGCTTAGACATTGTGAGCTAAAGGGCCTGTACTGTGCCATGTTCAATTTAATGTTTTTCATCTCTATGATTAAATGCTGATTGAAATCATGCCATTTTTCTTCAGCCCAGCTTACTGGGAAATAGGTGAAAATGGTACTTTTTACTTTAGCTTTTATGGACCAAGAAACAATAACATTTTCTTTTTTTAACTCTTGATCTGTTTCAAATAATTATATTGTGTTCAACAAATCTTCACTTTAAATTTCCATAATGCTTCCTTGGTTACTTCATTTCTGCAGCTGGTCTCACCCTGGTCATCCGTTCTTCTCCTCTCTCCCATTAGGTACAGGAGTTTAAAAATGCATACTTTGAGATTCAGGCACAGTTTCTTCCCAGCTGTTATCAGGCAACTGAACCGTCCTCTCACCAGCTAGAGAGAATTCCTGACCTCCCATCTACATTGGAGACCTTTGAACTATCTTTAACTGGACTTTATCTTGCACTAAATGTTATACCCATTATTATGAATCTGTACACTGTGGACGCTCGATTGTAATCATGTATAGTCTTTTCGCTGACTGGATAGCACGCATCAAAAAGCTATTCACTGTACCTCAGTACATGTGACAATACTAAACTAAAATAAACTAAACTAAACATTTGGGATTATTATTATTTAAAACAAGTGAAATATATAATTTCCTCTCTTCCTTTGTTCTAAAATATTTGCTATTTCAAGTTGTATTCTAAAATATAAAGTAGTAATACTGTTGTTCTCACTTCACTGTGGATTCCTCCTATTCACTGGGCTCTGTTTTTTTTTGTGCTGTGTCCTAATCTCTTAAATTTGTTTGTGATTAAGTGCATCAAATACGACCACTCAAGTGACCAAGAACAGTATCATAGAGTCCTGGACCTATACAGTGTGGAAACAAGCTCTTCGGCCCACCTTGCCCATGCTAACCAAGTTGGCATATTGGACTAGTCTCATTTACCTATATTTGGCACATACACTTTTCCTATCTATATGCATCTATTGCTTCATCTGCCAGTTTATTTCTGATATGGACTACTGTCTGAGTGAAAGAGTTACTCCTTGGGTCCCTCTTAAGGAGGAGATCCCTCTCACCTTAAGCCAAAGGCCGCTAATTTTGTAATCCTCTACTTTGGGAAAAAGACTTTATCCATGCTCACTTTATCCATGTTGTACATTGTCTTGTACCTCAATCAGTCAGCCTTCTACACTCCATGGAAATAAGTCCTGGTATATTCAACCTATCCCTGTAAAGCCCAGGTAACACCTTGGTGATTCTCTTCTGCACCCATTTCAACTTACTGACATTGTTTCTATGGCTGGGTGATCAGAACTGCATACAATACTCCAAGAGCAGTCACACCAATGACTTGTACATACCAATGACTTGTCCCATACTTTACACTGAATGCACAACCCAATGAAGGCAGGTGTACCAAACACCTTCACCACACTGTCCACCTGAATCACCACTTTCAGAGAACCATGCACCTCCACTCCCAGATCTCTCTGGTCTGCAACACTCTCCAGGTCTGTACCATTTAAATCCTGGCCAGGCTTGACATGCCAAAGTGCAACACCTCACACTTGTCAACAGTGCTTCTCTTCTTTAAGGTTTCAAGATGAACATTTCAGATCTTTCCTGGCTCTCCTTGTCATTGTAAAACACACCCAATAAGATAATTATTTGGCTGTGTCCTAGATTCATCCACAAAAATAATTAATCTCATCAGTAGCAGCCTTACTAACAGCACTTTCATTTGGACTATTATGGAAGTCAAAATCATTGAAGGTTTCCAATTTGACCCTTTGTTCCATTATACAGTCCTTTGCCAAATCCCATCTATGTATGCAACCTTGAACAGTCATCTTCCATATGATAATATTATGTCCTCCACTGCATAGAAGCTGGCGTCCCAGATCACTGTTCTTCTGAGAATACGTCTTAACCTGCACTGAGATTTAAAATGATGAGGTTTCGCTTGTACTTAGTGTGGGAATTTAACATTGTTGAAAACTGGTAAGCTTGTTGATTTTTGATTGGGGGTATCACCCCCTGCATTGCTTTTCTCAGGGATATGTTATTTAAATATGATGCTCCAGATATACAAATCTGGATCCTTATAACTAATGGTTCTGTGCTCATTTGCTTATTGGTCTTATTATTGCTGATATCAATGGAATTTTAACTGCTGTGGCTATAAGCCTGTTCTGCACACTTAATCTCATTTCAATCTTTCTTTCAAGAATGTCAGTGTTGTGCACATATACTGTTTCACAAACCTCCCATCCTTTTTACATCTTAGTGCCTAATGTCACGTGTCTTTTCAATCTCCTCCTAAATAAAACAAACACACCAGTAGACCTGCTGCCTCATGGCGCCAGGGACAGGTTTGATCCTCACCTCGTGTGTTAGTATGGAGTTTGCACATTTTCCTTGTGATCGTGTGGGTTTTCTCCGGGTGCTCTGGTTTCCTCCCACATCCCAAAGGTGTGCGGGTTTGTAGGTTAATTGGCCTCTGTAAATTGCCCCTGTGTGGAGGGAGTGGACGCGAAAGTTGGATAACATAGAACTAGTTTGAATGGGTGATCACAGACACAAAGTGCTGGCATCACTCAGTGGGTCGGGCAGCATCCCTGGAGAACATGGATAGGTGACGTTTTGGGACCCTTCTTCAGACTGATTAGGTGATCACCAGTCAGCGTGGACTTGGTGGGCCGAGAGTCTGTTTCCATGCTGTATCTCCAAACTAAACATGAGCATAAAGTGCCGTGATATTCTTGCCTATTTTATTGTTGCAAATCACTTTGTACTTTGCAGGAGTGCCACAATGGCAG
Organism: Okamejei kenojei; assembly: GCA_035221665.1. Classification (NCBI taxonomy): domain Eukaryota; kingdom Metazoa; phylum Chordata; class Chondrichthyes; order Rajiformes; family Rajidae; genus Okamejei; species Okamejei kenojei. The sequence continues at coordinate 97,888,483 of CM069135.1, forward strand.
TGCAATTTGAAGGCCTGAGGTATGAAGTTACAGTGGGATGGGACCTGTACATTGCTTCTATCTAATATCTGTTCAGTTTCCCTCAAAAACGTTGTTCAGCCAGATCTGAGAAATATTTGGGTGGCCATTTAGTCTCTGCGCTGGGTTCTAAACATAGAATTAGTTTTTTTTTTTACTAATAGTGTTTTATTTTAAAAGAGTGACTCTCTTGACTATAAGCTCAAAACATTAATAAACCTATTAGTCGGTGTGTGAAGATTGTTCTCCTGTGCCAAGATTCAAATTGGCATCCATACAATTCTTGTAGGATGTGGATGTTACAAATCACAATTACGACAGTAAACCTCAGACACAGGCGACCACAGGTACTGTGTTTGACTTTAAATGCTGCAACAAACCTTGCCAATTTTATCAAATCATCAAATATTAGAAGAGCAACGATTGCATTGGGGTATAGTAGGTTATATTTATTGCTCGATTAAACTGTTTTAAGTAATCTCAGAAAAATCTCATAAGTTGTTCGACTTTGATATTGAGTTCAGTTTGAAACTAGGATACTAAATCTGAACAAATAAACTAAATAAAGAAATATTGGGAAATTAGATCAAAATATATCACAGTACATTAACAACGGCAAACATTTAAAGGATAGCTCATGATTTATAGCAAATTGTATTCCCTGGCTGCACAAAAGCCTGAGAGAAAAGTGGTCCAATATGAAATTTTAAAGATTGTAATCATTTAAAGGCACCATCTCTCAACGTTGCCAAAAGAAAAGTAATCATCAGGCTTGAGAAGAAACTAAAACTTCAGCAAAGAAGTTTTAAGAAAGAGAGAAATAACAGATTATGAAAGTATGGAGGCACAAGAGACTGCAGATACTGGAATCTTGAGCAAAACCTATGAAAATAAACCAGCTAGAGGCAAAATTAATGGTTCATAAGATAATTTCTAAAAACATATGGAGGAAAGTTGGTGAAAGGCAAAATAGGTTATTTACACGCAGAGACAGAAATGATAATGGGGAATGTGGGTTAGCAGAGGCATTAAACAAATGCGTTGTACATGTTTAATGCAGAAGGTATTAACAGCATTATGAAAATAACGATAAACCATGATTCTCATATGAATACACAATTTAAATCAGATGGTACTAAGAAATAATTCAGGAGAGGTTAATGAACCCTAAAACTGGTTATGAGACCATAAGGTCCACATCCTTGGGTCTTTGGAACTACTGTATGGTGGATGTGTTGTTTCTCATCTCCCAGATATCAGATTAGTCCTTGTGGGTTAGAATATAGTAAGCTTCATCATGTGATTCAATGAGCAAGGGAAAGAGAAATGAAATAAAAAGGAGCTGCAGATGCTGGTTTATTCCAAAGAAAAAGAAAAAGCAGTGCATCAGTCAGATAGCTCAGAGAATTGCCAGGATTTGTTATCAGAGAGTGATAACAAAACTGTTAGGAAAACACAATATGCTGAAGAGTCAAGGTAATAGTCGATGAAGGAACTTGAACTTGTATTTGATATTTGTACTTGTTTTTTTTTGCTGTTATGACTGCAGGAACGAAATTTTGTTCAAACCTTGCTTGTTTGAATGACAATAAAGGGCAATTGAATTGAATTGAATATTCATGTCTGCTGGAGTTTATGAGGTTACAGTTGACAATTGTTGGGTTCAGCAAGGAATACTTAAGAAATTGTAATAATGTAGTTTTGGGTCTTAATTTAGTCAGGGTGGTTTCAATAAATTCATAAGTTCATAAGTGATAGGAGCAGAATTATGCCATTCTGCCCATCAAGGCTACTCCGCCATTCACTCATGGCTGGTCTATCTTTCCCTCTCAACCTCATTCTCCTGCCTTCTCCCCATAACCCCTGACACCTGGTTTGATGGTGATTGTTGTGGGTTAAAGGTCGGCCTTTTACGAATATTATGAGGAGAAACTTAATCCACAGGGGGCTTTGGAATTCTTAAGCTCAGAGGACTCAGGATCTATTGAATCAGGATTGAACGCATGGATCTTGCGTCACCTGTAATGGCACGGAGGGTGGAGTGGCAGCGGAGGACACCAACCGCATCGCCAGGCCAGGTCAACCCCTGCATCACCCACTTAGTACAGTCGCCAAGAAAAAAGACCTTTGAAACCAACATAAGCCTCACTATGTTTAAGAATTTGATATTGGAAAGGTACAAGAGGGTGTCAGAAATATGGCGGCTCTTTGTGTAGTGCCTCAGAAGAAATCTACTATTTTTACATTAGAATTATCGCTCTGTTGTACTTATGTATGATAGTGTTTATATATATATATATATGTGTATGATGGAACTGTAGATGCTGGTTTAAACCGAAGATAGACACAAAAAACTGGAGTAACTCAGCGGGACAGGCAGCATCACTGGAGAGAAAAAATAGGTGACGTTTCGAGTTAAGTCTGAAGAAGGGTCTCGACCCGAAATGTCACCCATTCCTTCTCTCCAGAGATGCTGCCTGTCCCGCTGAGTTACTCCAGCTATTTGTGTCTATCTTGTGTTTATATATAGTTTGTTTTCAACGGATTGAATGCAAAGTAAAGAATTTCACTGTAATTAGGTATATGTGACAATAAAGTAGTATTGATTTTTGAGACGGGTAGACATTTAGATATTAATGGAATCAAATGGTATTAGAATTGAGTGGAAAGGTGGAGGTGAGGCATATTAGTTTAGTTTAGTCTTCTTATCAAGTCCACATCACAAGATTAGAAATTATTCAGCCTGGGCTGAACACACTTCCTGGCATTTGCATACAATGGCATCTTCCTCTTCTTGTGCGTAGTGGTGGAAAGATTGGTGGAAACAGGGCTGCGACGTGAACGCTCTTTCCTTGACACAAGTTTAGTTTTGTGATACAGCATATAAACAGGCCCACCGAGTCCACGTCGACCAGCGATTCCCACACAATAACACTATTCTACAGACACTTGGATCAATTTATAGGTATGTTACAATACCTACCTTGAGCAGCGCTGCAGTTCTGCCACTCCCCGTGTGCGTGACTTTGGCGCCTTTCAGAGGGGGGCGGGTTTAAAATCCCGTTTTTCCCTAGACAGTCCAAATCGATCCATGTCGGGTGATTTCGTCGCTAAAGAAAAATCGCTCCGACATTTCATTCATGAAGTTATTTTTAAACTATGCTAGATTATTTATTAACTAGAGTAGTTTAAAAATCATCTTCTAAAGCTCTGAACGCTGACAGCAGAACGGACCTAACGTAGGCAATAAAAGAAGCGACACAGTTTATTTTTACATAAAAACTTGGTTTTTAGGAAGCATTTAATCACATTTTCATGTTGCGAGAAGGGGACAAAAAAAATGTATGAACCGGCTGTATTTTCCCTGCCGACTGGGGGATAAATTCACAGCAAACCGCAACGTTCTAATCCACCGCATTCCACTAAAACCCACTCGCAAGTTGATTTAAACGGCCATTAATTTACAGGCATTAAACACTAAATTCCTTCCATCTATAAATTCATGAAAATTAGATTTAAAAATCATGTTATATTGTGGATTATTGTGTGAATGTTATTTGGACACAGGCAATTTTAAAATGTTTATCATTTCTTAAGAAATTGATAGATGTTTAGATCTAGTAATTGAATTTTGTAATTAGCTACAATTAGATAACTAACTAATTATATGCTTTAATTTCAGGTCATCCAAGTAATATTGTTTCATATTTGTTTCAGAATGCTTCAATGTATAATAACTGAACATTTCATTGAGTTCTCTTAAGTTTTAAGAAAGTTATGGGCTTTTGACTGTTCTAGATCACAGCTTTTGTGTTAAGTCAATGGAAAGGCAATGGGGAACAAGATGCTAATTTCCGAGTATGAAAATGGCCATACCTTTTTTAATACTGAAGATATGAAAGTGAATTAGGAGTCAAATTAAACTTCTTTTTATGCTTTATCTGATGGGATAAATTGCAGACTTGATTTTTAAAATCTAAAACATTTGTAACATTGCTACAATTTACAACTTTACCAAGCCAACTTACAATTTTACAGAAGCCAATTAACCTACAAACCTGTACGTCTTTGGAGATTGGGAGGAAACTGGGAAAGCCCACACAGGTCACGGGGAGAACGTACAAACTCCGTACGGACATGCACCCATAGTCAGGATCGAACGCGGGTCTCTGGCGGAGTAAGGCAGCAACTCCAGCTCTGTGCCACCGTGCCGCTCAGTTACTATCTGAATGAGTCGGTTCAAAAACTATTCAGACTCTGAGTTATTTTCAGGCCATTGGTGGGGTGGGAGTGGTAATGTGTAAAGGGTGGGAGGGTTGCACTCTTATTTGGGAGATAAGGATCAGCCCATGACACATTACCCTTTTCTCTTTCTATTTCTTACTCAATAGAACTTAGGACAGCTTGTAATATGTAAAGAAAGAGCAGTATGGTTTTGACAGAGTAAAAACAATTTAACACTGTGGTTTCATTCTAAATGCTGGTTGCTTCAGTTCTGCTAACATGTTAACAGCACCACAGTGTTGACTTTCAATCGCCCCTCCAATTTGCAGTTTAGTTTATTATTGTCATGTGTCATTGTCATTAGGTACAGTGAAAAGCTTTTTGTTGCATGCTATCTAGACAGTGAAAAGATGATGTATGATTCCAATCAAGCTGTCCATGGTGCACTAATGCAGATAAAGGATCTAACATTTAGTGCAAGATATAGTCCAGTGATAGAGATAAAGATAGGGATCAAGATAGAATTGCCCAATAATTTGAGTTATGGTTTATTTTGTTTGTAGACCATTTTAACTGTTTAGAAATCACATATATATATATTTTGTACATATAAAAGAATATTCACCTTATTTTAGGTTAATTTTATTTTGGACCTTTTTTCCCTTTTTGCATCAATTATCAAAGTTGGCCTTTCCTATCAACGCTTGTTCTTCATCTGCCTCCTAGCTTCCATTGACAGCTCAGCTGTCAGGAATCTTGCAGGCTTGTCTCTCTTTTAATCTCTGAGTTTTGTTTCTGCAGTTTCAGCCCAGCATCTGGGTGCTTGACTTGGCTACCGTGGGATTTATGTGCAACAGGAATTTAAACCCATATCCCTCTCTGCTTCAAGCGTTGTGAATTAAATCGCTAATTCTCAGCACCGGAGCCCCTTACTATTGTTTACATTTCCAGCAAACAGAGTTCCAGTGAAATACTACTCCAGCCCAGCATGGTCTATGGTGTAATTTATTAATAGGCTACACTTTGGATGTTAAACTTGATTGATACTTGGTCTCAAAGAGGAAATATGGAATTTAATTTACCAACACCAGGTTACTAAATTACTTTTCCATGGATACAAATACTTTTTTTAAATGATGCTGTATAAAAGGGTCATTTTTGTCTACAAATGAATCTGCTTTTGTTTTGGGTTGTAATTTTATATTCTCACAATTAACATCATTTTTAATGCGGAGATAGATAGTCTTGATTAGTACAGGTGTCAGGGGTTATGGGGAGAAGGCAGGAGATTGGGGTTAAGAGGAAGAGATAGATAAGCCATGATTGAATGGTGGAGTAGATGAAGGGCCAAATGGCCTAATTTTACTCCTATTCCTTATGACCTTGTAACATCTAGTAAAGCCTCAAATAATGATACATTTTGTGTCCTCTAATCTCTAATGAATGAAATGTTCATCATCATTTGTTTCTCTGGTGCATGTGTTTGTGTATTAGCGTAGCACACGACTGTTTTTGCTTAGGCTGGGGAAATGCTGACATATTACTGCTCACTATGGCTTCTGTTTTTTTTGTCAACATTTTTTTTTCAATTATTAAAAACAATATTTACAATACAACAAAACAAAACATAATCCACCAGCATAATACAAGACAAACAAATACACCAAATAAACTACTATACAACTATGTTACAATCTTTGCATTCAAACCCCCGTGGTGCCCAGCGGTCCCGGAAATCCCCCAGGGTGTCTGTGGACAGCGCGTTGTCCCTCTCTAACACCACCCGGGCATAGACGTAACCCCGGAAAAGTGGCAGGCAGTTGGCTCGGGCAAGAGCCCTCTTCCTCCTGGCGCCGTGACTCGCGCATGGCCAGCTTGGCCAGGCACTATTGCTTCTGTTGACTGGGTAGGAAAATGCTGTGATGCTTGTTCCATTGATGTTCTCAGCGATGGTAAAAGGCAGCAGCTCTAACTTTGGGGATGAAAACACGGTTTATTAAAAAATAAAAGCAGTGGGAAAAAAACGAAACAGGTCAGACTGCAGCCATGGAAAGAGGAACAGCCAATGTTTCAAATCTACGAAATGTGTAGGAACTGCAGATGTTGGTTTACACTTGTCTGAAGAAGGGTCTCTACCCGAAACATCACCCATTCCTTCTCTCCAGAAATGCTGCCTGTCCCGCTGAGTTACTCCAGCATTTTGTGTCTACCTTCAGAGTACATGACCTGCTGTCTTGGTAAAGAGGGTTAATGAAAATTACATTTTGGCTCACACAAAATTCACAACATCATTTTAATTAATAGGCATAAAATCTGGATATATTTATATATAATAAAGGGGGTTACGCATGAAAACGTGATTCATTCCCATCCAGCGTGACTAACTGAAGTGCATAAATGCATTATATCAAAATAATTTATCAGCACCAGGGATCAAATCAAGTTTGTAAGCAAACTACTGAAATATTTTTCATGATAAAGGATAAAATAGACATAAATCAAAACAAAATATGTTCAATATTAATAAACTGCAACTATTTAAAAACAAATATGTATTTTATTGATATTTTAATTATTTCCAATGTTCATTTGGAAGCTTGAAAGTGCACACTGCCAGACTCAGGAACAGCTTCTTCCCTGCGTTTATCAGCTTCCATAAACTAGGGTACTGTCCGATTCACCTCTAGCCTATCGCGGACATCAGACAGTCTCTGGAACTGGTCTGCTGCAATGCTTAGAACAATATTCTGCACTCTTTATCTTCCCCTTTGTCCTCCTATTGTCCTTGAGTTTGGCTTGATTGTATCTATGTATATTATTATCTGATTTGTTTGGATAGCATGCAAAACAAAGCTTTTCACTACAAGTTGGTACATGCGACAATAATAAGTCTTACCCTAAGCCTAATCCTAAATAGAAAATATGGGAGAAAGCATTGCATGTATACTGTAAGTTCCCTTTACACTAATAACAGCCCTGTATCAATTCCATATTATTCTGAAGAAATATGTTTTTAATGTCCTCTCAGTTAGATGTATTGTTTAAAGTTCCAAAAGACTGTAGGAACCCTACATCATAAATTATCAAGAGTATTTTATTGTCATATATCCCAAAACGGGACAATTAAATTATTTTACTTGCAGCTCACAAAAGATATGTATACATCATAATAAACAACAAATAAAGAAGTTCAGTACACTTAAAAAAACAAAGAAACAATAACAGTGCAAATACAAAAACAATGCCCCGTACGTCTATGGAATTCTATGGAGTCTGAAGAATGGTCTTGATCTGAAACGTCATCGATCCATGTTCTCCAGAGATGCGGCCTAACCTGGTGAGTTACTCTGCACTTTGTGTTCAACCTCTCCCCCCAAGTCTATGTAGTTCTAAGCAAAGCTGGAAGTTGTAATGTTTAATAGCCCGATGGTTATTGTTAAGATATAACATGCTTGGCATGCACCAAACATAAGATGTGGGAACTTTTTGGATATTGCATTGGACAGTGCATTTATTTGAACTTTGTTTCTGAGTTTTGTGCAGTATGGGATGTGGTGTCAAATATCTGCAGAACTGAAATTAAATAATACATGATATGAATGAAAATAATCAGCAGGATCTATTATGCCAGGCCCATTTTCAGTTTTATGTGGAGTTTGTTCCAATAATCATTGCAGACATTCTAGTATGAGTGGAAGTAATCAATTCCTGATGTACACATTGGGGCGAAGAGACTTGGAAGAAAAAAAAGTAAAAAATTGAGTCTTTCTCAAGAGTTAATCACATGTTAAATTGGAAATTTGAACTTCCATTTTCCCAAATTAAGCCACTCTGGAATAATGGAATTCATGAGTGTTCCTGGCAACATAGCATAGTTTTTGCTATTTCCACATATGTGCTTGAATGACCCAAAACTACCTCAGACATATTGGACGAATAACTGAGGGAGAAGGTTGGAGATGGGGACTGCGCTATGTATTCACCCGCTCCCTTCTACCACCACAGCCTCCCTATTTACCCACATCACATGAATTACAAACCAGGCACATATATCCCTTCATTATCACCTCTTCCACAGCCAATATTGGACCATTGTGAGCTCCACCTTTCCGTGGTCATCAGTGTCGGCTCAAATTTGTTCTGAACCTTTTCATACCTCTGGTTTCTCTCTCATCCCAAAACATCACCTATTCCTTTTCTCCAGAGATGCCGCCTGACCCGCTGAGTTACTCCAGCATTTACTGTCTCTTACAGTAATGCTATCCTTTTCAAACGCTGCATTAAAAAAAGCAGGACTTCATTAATACAGTAATTCAAAACAATTTTCACAAGTTCTGAGTTGCACATCGAGCTTGATAACACTCCCTGTTATTTTAATCAGTTAAAAGATGTAGCCCAACATAATAATGTCTTAATGGATCCATAATGTTCTTCCCTTTCATTGGAAAAGCAGGCCTTAGATTTCAGTGAGATAGATGACAGTTTATGTACAGTAAAGTTGAGCTTGCAAGGCATTCTTCAACTGCACTTACTTCCTTTGCAAGAGCCACACACGATATATCATTCAGAAATGTAGCAAGAAACTATATCATCCCGGCCAGACCACCACTGAGAAAATAAACTTGGAAGCATTACCCCAGCACAGCTGTATGGCTGTTCCAGCTCTGCAGAGCGTCGCACTGTAGGAGGAACATTATTAAAGAGGGAGAAAACAAATTCCCATGGATTTGGGGATCAAGCTAATTCTACAGCTGGACTTGTGCCTGGAATTTCATTGGATTGCCGGATACAACATTTATCTTAAATGAAAATTTATGCTATTAAAATGAACTACAATGCCAACAACTTAATGAAATATTTTAACTTTAGTCCAGCATCAAAAAAAAACTCTCAGCAAAAAAAAATCCAAGGTTCAAGGTCAAAATGGGACAGTCCCAATTAATCAGCGCAGATTGTAATGTTTCCTAATCTGTTTCTAACCTACCAAATGGACAAAGCAGAAGAAGACCGCAATGTTAGATAAGTGAATGGCTTAGCAACCGAAAAAACACTGGTCACAAGATTCTTGAATGGTGAGTTGCTGATTTTAAATAACCTACTAACTGAAGCATCCAATAGGAATAACAAAGCATTTCCAGTATGGGAGGGAAAAATAATAATATGCCAATTTGGCTCATTTTAAAACCGCTCAATAAAAGGCAGATAATATGTTCCCAGGTGGAGGCATGGTAATGGTCATCTCATAAATTCAAAAGTTCATAAGAGATAGGAGCAAAATTAGGCCATTCGGCCCATCAAGTCTACTCCACCATTCACTCGTGGCTGATCAATCTTTCTCTATAACTCTATTCTCCTGCCTTCTTCCCATAACCCCTGACACCTGTATTAATCAAGAATTTATCTATCTCAGCCTTAAAAATATGCATTGACTTGGCCTCCACAGCCTTCTGTAGCAATGAATTGCCTAGATTCACCACCTTCTAACTAAAGAAATTCCTCCTCAACTCCTTCCCAACGGAATGTCCGCTAATACTGAGGCTATGGTCCCTGGTCGTAGACTGTCCCACTAGTGAGAGAAAGACAGTCGGACGGAGGAACTTGGGGCAGTCAGTAGAGGTGTCTTGAGAGCAGTCAGTGTTACCATGGAAGAAGTACTGAAGCCACTATCGTGTATGATGGTAGACAAATCTCCAGGGCCTGAGCAGATATATCTGAGGACATTGTGGGAAACCAGAGAGGAAATTGCAGGAGTCCTGGTTGAAATATACGAGTCATCCTTAAATACAGAGAGGTGCCGGAAGACTGGAGGGTGGGAAATGTTGTGCCTCTATTCAAGAAGGGCTGCAGGGCAAATGCTAGGAACAAGAAGCCGGTGTGCTTAATATCTGTAGTTGCAAAGTCACTAGAGAGTAATCTGATGGATAGGTTATACAGGCATTTGGATGGGCAAGGGCTGATTAGGGACAGTCTGTGTGGGAGGTCGTGTACGTGGGAGGTTGTGTCTCACAAATCTGATTGAGTTTTTTGAAGATGTGTACAGGTAAGGCATTCGACAAGGTTTGCGTGGCAGGCTGCCCTGGAAGGATAGATCGCATGGGATCCAAGGAGAGATAACTGAATTGATAGCAAATTGGATCCATGGAAGGAAGCAGAGGGTGATGGTGGAAGGTTGCTTCTCGGACTGGATGCCTGTGACTAGTGGTATGTCTCAGGGTTCGGTGCTGGGGCCATTACTGCTTGTCATCTACATCAATGATTTGGCTGAGAACATACAAGGCAGGATTAGCAAGTTTGCTGATGATACAAAAGTGGGTGGTTTTGCAGATAGTGAAGATGGTTGTGAAAGATTGCAGCAGGATCTTGATCGATTGGCCAGGTGGGCTGAGGAATGGTTGATGGAATTTAATACAGAGAAATGTGAGGAGTTCCATTTTGGGACATCTAACAAGGGCAGGACCTACACAGTGAAAGGTAGGGCTCTGGGTAGTGTTGTAGAGCAGAGGGATCTGGGAGTGCAGGTGCATGGCTCCTTGAAGGTCGAGTTGCAGGTAGATAAGGTGGTCAAAAAGGCTTTTGGCACTTTGGCCTTCATCAGTCAGAATATTAAGTATAGAAGTTGGGGGGTCATGTTGCAGTTGTATAAGACGTTGGTGAGACTGCATTTAGAATATTGTGTTCAGTTCTAGGCACCATGTTATAGGACAGATATTGTCAAACTTGAAAGGGTTCAGAGAAGATTTACGAGGATGTTGCCAGGACTAGAGGGTTTGAACTATAGGGAGAGGTTGAGTAGGCTGCGTCTCAATTCCTTGGAGCACAGGAAGATGAGGGGTGATCTTAGAGAGGTGTATAAAATCATGAGAGGAATAAATCGGGTAGATGCACCGAATCATGGGATATAGGGAAAAAGCAGGAACGGGGTACTGATTTTAGATGAACAACCAGGATCATATTGAATGGTGGTGCTGGCTCAAAGGGCCGAATGGCCTACTCCTTCACCTATTTTTCTATGTTTCTATGTTTCTAATCTCTTGCCAAGAGTAGGGGAATCAAGGACCAGAGGACATAGCTTCAAGTTGTAGGGGAAAAGATTTAATAGAAATCTGAAGGGTAACCTTTTCACACAAAGGGTGGTGGGTGTATGGAACAAACTGCCAGAGGAGGTAGTTGAGGCTGGGATTATCCCAATGTTTAAAAACTGTTAGACAGGTACATGGATAGGACAAGTTTGGAGGGATATGGACCAAACACAGGCAGGTGGGACTAGTTTAGCTAGGACATGTTGGCCGGTGTGGGCAAGTTGGGTCGATGGGCCTGTTTCCACACTGTATCACTCACTCTAGTGGAAACATCCTCTCCACATCCACTCTATCCAGGCATTTCACTATTTGTCCACTCTATCCAGGCCTTTCATTATTCACTCTCTTATTTTGGCCCGTCATGGAAAGGAGTTCCATAATATGATTGTGAACATGGTATAGATGATTCTTGGTTTCTAACTGGATTGTATTCATGGTGGCATGGTAGTGCAGTGGTTCCACATGGCCTTACAGCACCAGAGACCCGGGTTTGATCCTGACTACGGGTACTGTATGATTTGAAGATGTTGCCGGAACCTGTGGGCCAGAGCTATAGGGTGATGTCAGGCAGGCTGGGACTTTATTCCTAGGAGCACAGGAGGATGAGGGGTAATCTTATCGAGGTATAAATGTTAACGAGGGGAATAGATTGGGTAAATGCGCAGACTATTTTACCCAGAGTAGGGGAATTAAGAAGCAGGGGACATAGGTTTATGGTCAGAGGGAAAGGATTTAATAGGAACCACCCGAGCAACTTTTTCACACAAACGGTGGTGGGTGTGTGGAATGAGCTGCCAGAGGAGGCATTTGAGGCATGAACTATAGCAACATTTAAAAGACAGGTCCATGGATAGGACAGGTTTAGAGGTAAATTAGCCAAATGCGGGCAGGTGAGACTAGTGCAGATGGGGCATTTTGATCAACATGGGCAAGTTGAACTGAAGGGCCTGTTTCCACGCTGTATGACTCTCAATTAATGATATTCTAAATATTAGAGATATACATTACTCATAGTGATGGTATTTTTCATGTAACAGGTCGTTTTTGAGGCAAGTCTATTTTAAATTTGCTGTCAGCACCAGTTTTAACAGAATTGTTTATCAGTTCTGGGAATGGTAATGAATGGAGTATAATGTAGACAGAGTGTCATTGGTCCCTCATTTAATTTGTCAGTTATGCTGACATCTTATAAATATTAATTCCAGATGAATTATGCCGATCTTTTAATTCGTATTCTCATCTTGTTCTGTGTTGCTCTAACATGAGGAAACGGGGATTCACTTCATCAATTCCTCAATTGTCTTCATGCATCTGGTTTCAGATGGGTTTCCAGCTAAAATAAAGCGAGTTGCTATGGCAGAGCAGAACTAAATAATGCAGCACCATCAGACAAACCGCACGATGCCGAGCAGATGGACTTCATTCAGTGTAGGAAAGAACTTTTATGCTGGTTTAAATCAGGTCTGCAGCAGGGTCTCGACCCGAAACGTCACCCAATCCTTCTCTCCAGAGATGCTGCCTGTCCCGCTGAGTTACTCCAGCATTTTGTGGCTACCTTGGACTTCATTCGGTCTCAGTAAGTGTGACTTTGCACATGAGACAAATTTAATAATTCTAGAGATGATTTATCCTTTACAAAATCTGTATATTATTGTACCTGGTGTCATCACAGTTCACGTAATGCAACTTCAGCTTCATGCTCTTCAAACAGGAACGGCTCATCGTAGGAAGTGAACTGTTTATCAATTAGCTCAAATGCAATTATTAATTAAACTTGCTTCTTAATTTTAAGCTATTTCAGTTATTTAAACTTTTTTTCCCAACAAAATATTTGAAGTTTAAGCCAATAGTCTGGGAGGAAGACTGCGTTGTATCTTTAAGGTCTAATCACAAGGTCGAGATATAACGTCATGGGTGAATATTGAACAGAAAGAAAGTCTGCAGGTGGGATATATTAATTGTTGTAAATACAGAAAGTATTTAATTTGGCATTTAAACAAGGAGCAAGAGTAGGGCACAAGGTCCATTGAATTTACCCCGCCATTAAGTAAATAATGACTGGTCTGGATGTACTTTTGTCGACAGGCAGTAACATTTTACCCGCTTACTTATCAAGAACCAGTTGGTTCAAAAATGTACCAAGCTTTTGCTTTATCTGCCCTTTGAAGAAGATTGTTTTAAAGACACTTCTCTATGAGAATAAAAATGTGCCTTAGAACATAAATCATAGAACAAACATTACACCACAATGGATGTGCGAATCATGATGCCAGTTAACTAATCGCATGTGCCTGCAAATGATCCATATCTCTCCATTTCATGCATATTTATTGCATATCTAAATGCCTCTTAAACTTGTTATTGTATCTACCTGCACCATCACCCCTGGCAGCGCATTCTAGGCACCTACCAACCTCTGTGTAAAAAAACGTGCACTGCACATCTCCTTTAAAACTTTTGCCCTCTCACATTAAAGCCATGCCTAAATATAGCTCACCCCCTCCATGACACAGGGGGTGAGCTATATGGAACAGGCCCCACCTCCACTCCCTTCACAATCTTTGCATATCCCCAATCCTGGACTTTCCACTCGTCACTTTAATTTCATGTATCTTGTTGTGTTTTTATGATTGTTGGCAGACCAATTTCCCTCCTGGATAAATAAAGTTCTATCGTATCGGTTCTGACTATCAACCTTATCTATTCCTCTGATAATTTTATATACTTCTATTAGGCCTCTGCTCAACCTTTGGCATTTCAGAGAAAATAAATGCAAGTTTGTCCAACCTTTCCTCATAGTCTTTACTCTCTAATCCAGGCAGCATGCTGGTAAACCTCTTCTGCACCCTCTCCAAAACCTCCACACCTTTGTGTAATGGGGTAGCCAGAACTACAAGCAATGCTCGCAATGCAGCCCAACCAAAGACATAGAGCTGCATAATGACTTCCAGACTGTTAAACTCATTGCCCCAGGCAATGAAGGCAAGCATGCCATTTCACCACTATCTCCTTGTGTAGCTACTTTCGGACAGCTATGGACATGGATTTGGAGCTATGCCTTATTTTTGTCTTAAATCGGAGGCTCTTTATTTTTAAACAGTAACTCATGCTTAACTTGTACGGTATTTTCTTATAAGACACTATGCTCATTCCAATTATTATTCTTGTAAAGTTTCACTTCTCTGCTTTCATAACACCAACATGTTCCCTTAAGTAAGATGATAATGCAGTGCTCTAAATGTTGTCTAGCTCATGGAACAACCAATCCGAGGCTTGATAACAGAGTGGAAGATGCTGTTCTTGAGTCTGGTGGTGTACGCTTTCAAGTTTCTGAACTTTTTGACAGGTGGGAGCAGGAGACAATGCTGGAGCAGGTATACAAAATCATGAGAGGAACAGATCGGGTAGATGCACAATCTCCTGCCCAGAGTAGGGAAATCGAAGACCAGAGGACATAGGTTCAAGGTGAAGGGGGAAAAAATTAATAGGAATCCGAGGGGTAACTTTTTCACACAAAGGGTGGTGGGTGTATGGAACAAGCTCCCAGAGGAGGTAGTTGGGAATATCCCATCATTTAAGAAACAATTAGACAGGTACATGGATAGGGCTGGTTTGGAGGGATATGGACCAAGTGCAGGCAGGTGGGACTAGTGCAGCTGGGACATGTTGGCAGGTGTGGGCAAGTTGGGCCGAAGGGCCTGTTTCCACACTGCATCACTCTATCACTCTGTGACTCTATGACTCTATGACTCTATGACTCTGTGAGACGATGGAATGATCAGGGTGGGACAAGTCCTTGATTATGTTGGCTCCTTTTGTGAAGCTGGGTGAAGTTTGGATGGAGTCTGAGGGGCAACTTGATACCAGTATATAAGATTAAGAGGGGCTTAAATAGGATAGAGAGGGTCTTTTTTCCACAGAATGGAAATGTCAAAGACAAGAGGGATATAGACATAAGGTGAGTGAGGAACTATAGAAGTGTTACTTGTTCATTTTAGTTAACCTCTGGTCAGGCATTACAGGCGAGGAATTGTGAGAGCACTGGTAAAGAGGTGGTGGGAGTGCCACAAATAGTTTTCTGTGAGTGAAAGGGATAGGTGGAAATGGTTCGTAATTGTGCAGCAAATCGGAGAACCAGGCCCTTTGCAAAACAACATGAACAAAAAACTATCTTTAATGTCAGATATTCCCTGAGTAAAATAATGATTACTTGCATCACTGCTATTATCAATTTTCTTGGAAAAGTACACAGAGAAGTTTGCTTAATTGCTTATTAAATGAGAATGCAGTTGGGGTTTGTAAGTAAACATAAAAAAGTGATTCATCAGCTGTTTTTCTTTCAAAAATATAAAGGTCAAGTAATTAACTTTCAAGAGGGAGTTTAATAGTCAAACGTTTGTTTTTCATAACTACCAATATGATCAATTTTTCTGTGCCAGGCTTTATAATAGGTTTTAAGTTTTTGATGTTCAATTTGGATTTACATATTCTGCACTGATATAAAGCACGGCAGATAAACTTTACAGCACGGCAGGAAGCTATTGAATCCATCATATCTATGGCAGTTTTTCACGAGGTCAACTGAAAAATAATTCCAGAGACCCACCGCATTCCTTCGGTTTGCATCCCATTGTTTAAACATTTACCAACTTTTCCATTCAAAAAATGTGATATCATCCGGCTAACCAAATCTCATGCATCAACAACCTCCGTGTACAAAATGTTCTTCTATCCATTGGACCTTATTGGGACTTTTAAATTGAAGGTTTCCTGTCATTGACCCTGCCAAATAGCCTTTCCTTATTCATACTTTCAAAATACTTTTGTATTTTGAATACTTGCCAAAGTAAGGACATCCAAATTCCTTAAACCTCCTAAATGCTGAATTATCTTGATACTTTATCCTGTTTTTCCCATAAGTAGATTGAGTAAATTTATCAAAGGAAGATTACTCTTTTTCACAAAAGCATGGTGGATGTATGGAACGAACTGCCAGAGGAGGTAGTTGAGGCAGGGACTATTGCAACGATTAAGAAACATTTAGGTAGGCACATAGATAGCACAGGTTTAGAGGGATATGGACTTTACCCATCAACTTGCTCGAGATCCCTAAGAATCATTTACAGAGGAGAGCCACTATGGCTGTGACTTCCCTGCTTTATCAGGCCCACTGTTCACTGGGTCAGTATGATTTCATACAAGTGTAGCTGTGGTTATTTTGGAATTGAAGCAATGGAGAGATCTGAAGGGTCATTCAACTTTACTTGCTATCTTTGCCTATTTCTGTTCTGTTCACAAAGGCACTTCTCCTCTGCCCACTGTCACACCACTCCATCCATGCACGCCACATAAGCTGAACAATTCCAGAGGTGTTCTGCAATCCTTATGGAGTTGGAGCAGGAAGATAAACGTTTGGAAATATGGAAATTATGTTAATGTAAGAAAATAAGATGTGAGTGCATTTTTGGGGAGTATTCTCAGATGGCACATGTACACCTGGGATGCTTGCTGAATGCCATATCAAAAAGATTTATGGCTTGATTGTAATCATGTATAATCTTTCCTGCTGACTGGATAGCACACAACAAAAAAGCTTTTCACTGTATTATTGTCAAACGTGACAATAATAAACTAAACTAAACTAAACTAAACTAAATTGAACTGAACTAAACTCTCTTCCGCCTGATCCAGGACAGGTTGCAAATATTCCCACGAGCTTTCCACTGCCTCCTGCTATGTTGCTGGTGTTTGAGTAGCAAGGATCCTGACAACAGGCACTTCAGGTAAAGCTGGGAGATAAACCGTGAGCTTGCACTATGTAAGACAATGAAAGAATCTCTGCAGCTCTTCATGAGACCTTCAAGTGCCATTGAGACACAGGGTCATATAGCACAGAAACAGGCCATGTCGACTAATTTATTCTGCAGTTCTGCAGAATAAATGATCTGTCAGTTTTAAGTCTACATCCCAATATCCCAAGAAGTGTTGTTTATTATTGAGATGGACTTGGCCGAGGAATGCACAATAAAGATGGACAATGAGAATGGGAATTGTTGCAGAATGAGGGCACCCTATTGAAGTTACAGTAATGCATTGGATTAATTTATTCTAGACAATTCAGACAAAAAGGGACTCTAGGTTTCTTCCTCCAATTTTCTTTCTCATTCTAAGTTTATTATTGTCACGTGTCGCAAGGTGCAATGAAAAGTTTTTTTCAATTGCTATCCAATCAAATCAGATAATACTATATATACATCCAATAGGTACAATACAAGTACAATAGGTAGAGCAGAGAGGGAGATAACATATGCACAATATAGTTCTTAGCATTGTAATGAACCAATTCCATAGACAGAGTCCAAGGCCATTGGGATAGAGGTGAATCGGGAAGTATCCTACCTAATGGATGAATCATTCAGAAGCCTGATAACAGAGAGGAAGAAGTTGTTCATGGGTCTAATAGTTGTTCATGGGTCTGCTTTCAAGCTTCTATATTTTTTGCCCGACTGGAGCAGGGAGAAGAAGGAACGACTGGGGTGGGATAATTATCTTTAATTATGCTGGCTGCTTTACTGACGCGTCATGAAGTATAGATGGAGTCAATGGTTGGGAGTCCGGTCTGTGTGATGGTCAGGGCTACGTCCACAATTCTCTGCAATTTCTTGTGGTTTACAACAGACCAAGCTGTGATGCAACCCAACAGTATGCTTTTTATGGTGCATCTGTAGAAGTGCGTATAGTCTCCAAACTCCTAGACCTTGGAGTCCAGAACTCCTGGAATCCATGTTATTACCTCAGGACTCTAACTTGATCCAGAATTCCCACTTGATGCCTCTGAAAAGATTGTAGACAGATTTATTGTACCGCTTGGGATCGCTTAAGTTGAACCTGCATGTTTGGACTTTTCGTGGAAGTTTCCTTTGGACTTCACCAGGGAGTAGACCTCATGGTTCATCCATGGTTTCTGATTGGGAAACACACATATCATCTTCTTTGGGACCTACACATTACACACTTGCTGATGAAGTCCATGACAGCAATGGCATATTTATCTAGGTTAGACACAAACTAATATATATATAAATCTATATCATTATAAAACTCTGATCTTGGATGTTTACTTGGAGTTTTTACTAAAATTGTTCACCAATCTGACATCTTTTTAAAATCTATGTGCTGAAGCGAGCTGGATGACGTCTCAATGCCTCTGCTCCTCGCGGTGAGCTGTGCAGAATTTTCAAAGCACAGCCCCACGGTTTTCCACGAGCTGCGAGTTACGTGGCCCAGCCGCCCTTTCCCCCCCCCCCCCCGCCGCCATGGGCTCTGGATTGAGGCCGTTGAACACGTGCTCAACTCGCGCTCCGCTGGGCTCCTTCAAGTTCTACAACATGGCGGTGGCAGTCGTTATCGCAGCATGGGCGCGGATCAGCGCAGTGGAAAAGCGGCCGTGGCGACTGTCACGGGGGACTACCTCCTCTCCGTCTTCCCCGCCCGATTGTCTGTCACGCTGGTCGTTGGGCGGAAGCCACAATCGACCGGCCTTCCGCTGCTTTTCACCGTCCTCAGCTGGCTCCGGGCCTCGCTCCACACCCGGCCTAGCCGGGAGGATTCGCTCTGGTCCAGAGGGGGCAGAGGGAGGAGGAGAGGGGTGGTGGAGAGGGGGGAGCGGGCCCTCCCTCTCTGCCCCCCCTCTCTGATCCCCCTCTCTGCCCCCCTCCCTCCCTGCCCCCCTTTTCCTCTCTGCCCCTCCCTCCCTCTCTGCCCCCCTCATTTCTCTGCCCCCCCTCCCTCTTTGCCCCCCCCCCCTCCCTCTCTAGGTGAATATTGGGACCTGCGGGTGTGGTGGAGTATTGTTGAGGGGACGGGACCCAACAAGTCCCCCTTGTTACATATATATATATATATATATATATATTGGACAATACAGCTCAGCTCCTCTTTGACACACTGGTCAGCCTGAGGAGTACCTTCAGCAACAAACTGGTTCCACCAAGATGCAGGACAGAACGCCACAGGAGATCCTTCTTCCCTGTGGCTATCAAACTCATCCCCTTTCTGTCATGGGGTAGACGGACTCCCCTCTCCCCTCTCTCCTTTCCTCCCAATCTTAACACATCCCCAATCCTTTCCACTCCTCACTTTAATCTCATGTTTCATGTATTTTGTGTTTTATTACTATTGGCAGATCAATTTCTCTCCTGGGATAAATAAAGTTCTATCGTGTCGTGTTGTGTTATATGAATACATATGTATGTGTGGACCAGCCCACCAACTCAAAGCAGCCACAAAGGATCTCATCTGTTTCCTCAGAGCAGCACTGCATGACAATGCTGGATCCTCCTGCTTTGGCTTCTGCTTGTAAGCAGGAAGGAGAAGCACAGCTTAGCGATTATAATTCCCTAAGTGTGGTCTGGGGATGGAGCGGTAGGCATCTTTGATGGTTGTGCAGCAGTGATCCAGGATGTGCGGGCCTCTGGTAGCCCAGGAGATGTGTTGATAGTACTTTGGCAGCAAGTTCTTGAAGTAGGATTGAAGTCCCAGGCTGTTAAGAACAAGGTCTCAGGGTACTTTGTTTCAAGGTTTTTGGTGGCAGTGTGTAGTTTCCCACATGCAAGCTTCGCATCAAACTGGGTGGGATGTGGACTGCTGTCAGCATAGAGTCATAGTCATGGAGTAATACAGCATGGAAATTAGCCTTCAGCCCAACTTGCCCACACCGGCCAACATGTCCCATCTACACTAGTCCCACCTGCTTATATCCCTCTAACCCTGACCTATCCATGTATCTGTCTAAATGTTTCTTAAAAGTTGTGGTAGTACCTGCCTCCTTTGGCAGTGAATTCCCTGCCTCCTCCGGAAGCCGAAGTGAATTCCCCCGGCAGGTAGTAGGGATGATTTTTTTAATCATGATGCAGCTTCTTTTGCTTCTTTCACTTTTACATAGAGTCATAGAGTCATAGACTGATACAGCGTGGAAACAGGCCCTTCAGTCCAACTTGCCCATACCGGCCAATATGTCCCAGCTACACTAGTCCCACCTGCCACCACACCATTTGGTCCATATCCCTCTAAACTTGTCATATCCACATACCTATCTAACTGTCTCTTAAATGTTGGGATAGTTCACAACTTAACTACCTCCTCTGGCAGATTGTTCCATACACCCACAACCCTTTGTGTGAAATAATTACCCCTCAGATGCCTACTAAATCTTTCCCCTTCACCTTAAACTTACGTCCGCTGGACCTCGATAAACCTACTCTGGGCAAGAGATTCTGTGCCTTTCTCGATCTATTCCTTTCATGATCTTATACACCTCAATAAGATCATCCCTCATTCTCCTGAGCTCAAAGGAATAGAGTCCCAGCCTACTCAAACTCTGCCCATAGCTCAGAACATCGAGTCCTGGCAACATCCTCAAACATAGGTGTATCAATTAACTGGGAGCAAGGATGTTCAATTCATGATGGCTTTCAGGTCTTCACACTCATTTACTCAACACAAGCATCCTTGTGTACAAGTCACAGATACCACTGTGGAACACCAAGCCATCCCAAAAGGAAAATGCTACTCATCCAAATTATGTCAAAAGGCCCTCCTTATTCTTGTTTAGATAGTGATTTCTTCATTAAATGTAACAGAAAGCAATTTTCTCTCTCTGATTGCCAGCTTAGCTCCATTTCTGCTTTGAACATGAGAGTTTTATGTTAGCTTGGTAAAAGGTCAAAAAGAATGGAAGATAGCCTGTAAATCATACAGCTCTCCTTGAAAGCTTCCCTTGTTCCCATGGAGCCCTAAAAGCACTCGGTGCCAAAAAAAGTCACTTCCCGTAATCAAACATGATCTCAACCATTCTGTTAATAAACACGGCGCTTTTAATTAATCAGTGGACGCATGAAGTAAATTTACATCTGTTGGGAACTTTCAACACACTGGTGGCTAGATGGATACATTCTGTTTCTTCTTTACAAAAAAACAGAGTTTAGATTTCATTATTATAGCCTTTGAGCCTTATTTTTACAATGAACTTTTACTCCCACAACTTCACTGCAGATCACAGCTGTACTGTGGTGAGTTTAAGAATTGGATAACATTGCTGTTGTACACGATTACACTCCTACAGTTGTGACTTGGGGAAAACATGCATTGAACACTAGCGCATCTCTGCTCTTTCAGTACATTGTTCATTCTGAAATAGTTTTAAGGTAGGAAAAAAAATGTGAAAGGGAATGCCCCGACTAAGTTCTGCCGGTGAATGTAAATCCGGTAAACCTGTAGCTTCCGAAAACAACACCAAATAAAGGCTGCGAGTCGAGAGGGCAGCAAAATGATTACGTTGCTTGTAATGTAATTGGTGATCACCTTTGGGGCGGCACGGTGGCGCAGCGGTAGAGTTGCTGCCTCACAGTGCCAGAGGCCTGGGTTTGATCCCGACCACGGGTGCTGTCTGTACGGAGTTTGTACGTTCTCCCCGTGACCTGCAGGGGTTGTCTCCGGGTGCTCCGGTTTCCTCCCACACGCTAAAGATGTACAGATTTGTAGATTTATTTGGCTTCGATATAATTGTAAGTTGTCCCTAATGTGTGTAGGATAGTGTTAGTGTGTAGGGATCGCTGGTCAGCGCAGACTCGGTGGCTGATGGGCCTGTTCCGTGCTGTGTCTCTAAACTAAATAAAACTAACAGAAGGAAGACCGCACAAACAAACAAGACATTAGTGCAAAAAACAAAAATATTACAAAACAGTCCATGGTAGTTCAGGCGTTGATCTGCAGTGATCCTTTGCAAGGTAGGATTAGGGTTGTACAAGTCAGCTCAAGAACCTGACGGCTGTAGGAAAGTAGCTGTTCCTGAACCTGGTGGTGTGGGACCTCAGGCTTCTGTACCTCCTGCCCGATGGTAGCAGCGAGAACCCATTCCTCATGAGAGGAATAGATCGGGCAGATGCACACAGAGTCTCTTGCCCAGAGGAGGGGAATCGAGATCCAGAGGACATGGGTTTAAGGTGCGGGGGGGTGGGGGTAAGATTTAATTAGAGTCTTGAGGGGTCATTTTTTTACACAAAGGATTGAATTGAATTGAATGGAACACTTTATTGTCACAGCAAAATTCCTTGCCTGCGTACCCAAGGTATGCAAATAGTCGCCAGATAAAGGGTGCTTACAAAGTTACAGACGCTCCCCCTCCCTCCACATGTCAGGTCCCTCCCATTGTTCTTCCCCCTCCCTCACAGCAGTCCCCCCACGCCGGGCCCTCCATTGTTCCTTCCCCGGCAGCGGCGTCGTCACTTTCATGTGACCGTCCTCGTCGGCCAGTCGGCGCCATCATTGACCACCGCACCGACCTCTCCAGTATCACCATCGGGCCCTCTCCGGATGCCTCCGTGGCGACATCCCAGGCCCCAGCCACGGGCTCCGCAGACCCAGGGGCCGATGGGCGCAGGATCCGTCGACCCGCGAGGCTCCACCTCTGAACCGTGAGGCTATTTTCTAAATGGGGAGAGAATCCAGAAATTGGAGGTACAAAGGGACTTGGGAGTGCTGGTGCAAGATTCCCAAAAAGTTAATCTGCAAGTCGAACTGGTAGTAAAGAAAGGAAACTCAATGCTAGCATTTATTTCAAGAGGGCTTGTATACAAAAACAGGGATGTAATACTGAGGCTCTATAAGGTGCTGGTCAGGCCTCATTTGGAATGTTGTGAGTTATTTTAAGTAAGTAAGTAGGTTTATTGGCCAAGTATTCACATACAAGGAATTTGCCTTGGTGCTCCGCCCACAAGTAACAACATGACATACAGTGACAGTTACGAATGACTCAGAAAACACTAAACATTAATAATAATAAGACATTAATGATAAAACACATTGATCAAGCAAGTGAACCAACAAAATAACAGATCAAATCCACTCTCTTAAGAGCATTGAGCTCTAGGTTGTTGCGACGGCACCAGGACGCCAGCTGTGACATTTCCTGTCTGTAGGCAGATTCCTCTCCTTCCTGGATCAGTCCAATCAGGGTTGTGTCATCTGCAAACTTGAGTTGTTTAACCGAGGTATCTGTGGAGGTGCAGTCGTTGGTGTAGAGAGAGTAGAGGAGAGGAGAGAGTACGCAGCCTTGCGGTGCTCCATGCTGAACTTTTGCGCGTCCGAGATGTGCTTTCCCAGCCTCACATGCTGCTTTTCATCTGTCAGAAAGCTGGTGATCCACCGACAGAGGGGTTCAGGCACGGTCAACTCGGAAAGTTTGGAGTGTAGTAGCCCTGGCACAATGGTGTTGAATGCAGAGCTAAAATCAACAAATAGGATCCTCGCATAGGTCCCCTGTCTGTCCATGTGCTGGAGGATGAAGTGCAGGCCCAGGTTGGCTGCATCATCCACAGATCTATTGGCCCGATATGCAAACTGCAGAGGGTCCAGCAGGGAGTTTGTGATATTTTTCAGCTTGGCCAGCACAAGCCTTTTGAGTGCCTTCAGGACTACAGAGGTCAGTGCGACAGGCCTGTAGTCATTAAGACAAGTAATCCTTGCCTTTTTGGGCACAGGGACAATTGTGGAGACTTTGAAGCAGGCAGGGACAGTACATATTTGCAGGGACTGGTTAAAAATGTCTTTATACCGGTGCCAGCTGTTTGGCACAGAGCCTAAGAATAGAGGGGGAAACATTGTCAGGTCCTGGAGATTTCCGGCTTTTTTGTCCACTGAAAAGCCTCTCCACCTCCTCTATTTTTATTGTTGATGATGGAGAAATGATGTTGTGCAGCACAGAGGGTGTTGGTGATTGGGTGTGAAGTGGTGATTGGAGGGTGGTGTGTGTAGAAGGGCCCAGTCTTTGCAGAATAAGGTCAGGCTGTGAGTGGGTGTGAAGTGTTGGTTGAGGTGGGAAATAGTCAGGTCTTTTCATACTGGAGTCTTGCCTTAAGTAGGTGTGAAGGGGTGAATGGGAAGGAGAGGGTGCAGGGTTCATTCTTTGTAGACTGGGGTCTGGCTGTGTTGGTTGGGGACGGGGGGGAGTGGATACCAGGGTTATGTTTCTGATTTTCAAACCTCATTCAGGTCATTGGTCAGCTGCCGATTGTCCAAGGAGCGGGGGGCTTTCCTCTTGTAGCTGGTAATTTCTTGCAAGCCCTTCCAAACTGAAGAAGAGTCACTAGCTGAGAACTTGCTCCTCAACTTCTCAGAGTACCTTTCCTTGGCAGCTCTGATTCCTCTTCTCAGCTTGTACTTGGCCTTCCTGTAGAGGTCGGCATCCCCACTCCTGTAGGCCTCCTCTTTAGACCGTCTGAGCTGTCTGAGTTCTGCAGTGAACCAGGGCTTGTTGTTGTTGAACCATGTCCGGGTCTTAGTTGGAAGGCAACTGTCCTCGCAAAAGCTGACATATGATGATACAGTGTCCATATACTCATCACGGCTTGTGGTTGCTTCCCTGAACACATTCCAATCCGTGCAGTCAAAGCTGGATTGTCCACCTTTTTGTTGTTATGACCACAGGCTTAGCAGCTTTTAGCTTCTGCCTGTAGGTCAGAATAAGGTGAACTAGACAATGATCAGAGAGACCCAGACCCGCCCGGGGAACAGAGCGATATGCGTTCTTGATTGCCGTATAACAGTGATCGAGTGTTCTCTCCCCTCTGGTGGGGCAGGTAACATGACGTCTGTATTTTGGGCACCATATCTGAGGAAGGATGTGCTGGCTCTGGAGAGGGCCCAGAGGAGGTTGACAAGAATGATCCCAGGAATTAGTGGGTTAACCTATGATGAGCGTTTGTCAGCACTGAGCCTGTACTCGCTGGAGTTTTGAAGAATGAGGGGGACCTTATTGAAACTTGTTATAATATTTTTATTAGAAGTAATCCATCATAACAACGGTATAACAACTGTTCAAATACACAACCAACTTATTTCAATAAGTATACGGATGTTACGAATAATTCTTATAAACCTCTATTTTTTAGAAAATAGAAAAAAGAAAAGAATAGATTTTAATCATTAAGAATGGTGATTAAATAATAATTTTGATTATATAGAGAGAGAAAGAGAAAAGAAAGAGAAAAAAAAATAATTAAAAAAATAAATAATAATAATTGTTATATATATTTAATTAAAACAAAGTATTATATATATATATATATATATATATATATATATATTTAAAAAAAGATTATAGTATACATCTTAATAGTGAATAACACAATTTCAAATAACGATATCAATAGAGACATGTATACAAATTTAAAAAAAGGGAATTATTTTCATCCTATCTTGCCGGGTACCCATTGAGTTGTAATGCCAAGAACAGCTACCCCTTCAAATATTCTGTATATGGAGACCATATCTGTTCAAAGAGTTCGTATTTGTCCATTAGGACAAATCTGATTCTTTCCAAATGCAATGTCTCCAACATTTCCACTGTCCACATTTTAATTGTGGGGGATAATGTTCCCTTCCAAAATTTCAATATAAATTTTTTCCCTATTACCAAACAGTAATCCAAGAAATTTCTTTGGTTTACTGTTAATATTAGATTTGAATCCGGAACTCCTAATATTATTAATTTTGGATCTGGGTCCAGTTTAATTTTAAGAACTTCAGAGATAACTCTAAGGATTTCTGTCCAATAATAATTGAGTTTTATACATGTTACAAAACTATGCGTTAAATTAGCTTCCAAGTTCTGACATTTATCACAAATAGGAGAAATGTTAGGATAAATTCTATTTAATTTTGTTTTTGAATAATGTAATCTGTGTAATAATACCTTAAATTGTATCAATATATGTCTAGCATTTAATGAGCAACGATGTATACATTGTAGGCTTTCTTCCCAAGTTTCCTTCGTTATAGATAAACCTATTTCATTTTCCAATGTTAGTCGATATATTTGCGGTTGGGATTTTCCTATCCGATAGTATTGTATATATACCATATAACCATATAACCATATAACAATTACAGCACGGAGACAGGCCCTCTCGGCCCTTCCAGTCCGTGCCGACCATTTGTTTTCCCCTAGTCCCATCTACCTGCACTCAGACCATACCTCTCCATTCCCTTCACGTCCATATACCTATCCACTTTACTCTTAAATGTTAAAATCGATCCTGCCTCCACCACTTCTGCTGGAAGCTGATTCCACACAGCCACCACCCTCTGAGTAAAGAAGTTCCCCCTCACGTTACCCCGAAACCTCTGTCCCTTAATTCTCATGTCATGCCCTCTTGTTTGAAACTTCCCTACCCTCAATGGGAAAAACGTATCCACGTCAACTCTGTCTATCCCTTTCATCATTTTAAAGACCTCAATCAAGTCCCCCCTTAACCTTCTGCGCTCCAAAGAATAAAGACCTAACTTGTTCAACCTTCCTCTGTAACATAGTTGCTGGAACCCTGGCAACATTCTAGTAAATCTCCTCTGTACTCTCTCTATTTTGTTGACATCCTTCCTATAACTAGGCGACCAAAATTGTACACCATACTCCAGAATTGGTCTTACCAATGCCTTGTACAATTTTAACATTACTTCCCTACTCCTATATTCAATGCTCTGATTTATAAAGGCCAGCACACCAAAGGCTTTCTTTACCACCCTATCTACATGCGATTCCCTTCAGGGAACTATGCACAGTTATTCCTAGATCCCTCTGTTCCACAGCATTCCTCTATTCCCTACCATTTACCATGTACGTCCTATTTTGATTTGTCCTGCCAAGATGTAGCACTTCACACTTATCAGCATTAAACTCCATCTGCCATCTTTCAGCCCACTTTTCCAAATGGCCCAAATCTCTCTGTAGACTTTGAAAATCTACTTCATTATCCACAACACCACCTATCTTAGTATCATCTGCATACTTACTTATCCAATATTCCACCCCATCATCCAGATCATTGATGTACATGACAAACAACAGTGGACCCAACACAGATCCCTGAGGCACCCCACTGGTCACCGGCTTCCAACCTGACAAACAGCCATCCACCATTACTCTCTGACATCTCCCATTCAGCCACTGTTGAATCCATCTTGCTACTCCGCCATTAACACCCAAAGATTGAACCTTCTTAACCAACCTTCCATGGGGAACCTTGTCAAAGGCCTTACTGAAATCCATATAGACAACATCCACTGCTTTACCCTCATCAATTTCCCTAGTTACCGCTTCAAAAAATTCAAGAAGGTTTGTCAAACATGACCTTCCAGGCACAAATCCATGTTGACTGTTCCTGATCAGACCCTGTTTATCCAGATGCTTATATATATTATCTCTAAGTATCCTTTCCATTAATTTGCCCACCACTGACGTCAAACTAATAGGTCTATAATTTCTAGGTTTATTCTTTGAACCCTTTTTAAACAATGGAACAACATGCGCAGTACGCCAATCCTCCGGCACTATTCCCGTTTCTAATGACATTTGAAATATTTCTGTCATAGCTCCTGCTATTTCTACACTAACTTCCCTCAATGTCCTAGGGAATATCCTGTCAGGACCTGGAGACTTATCCACTTTTATATTTTTCAAAAGTGTCAGTACTTCCTCCTCTTTGAATCTCATAGTTTCCATAGCTACTCTACTCTTTCCCCTTAACTCACCGAGTTCAATATCCTTCTCCTTGGTGAATACCGAAGAAAATAAATTGTTCAATATCTCCCCCATCTCTTTTGGCTCTGCAGATAGCTGTCCATTCTGGTTCTCTAATGGTCCAATTTTATCCCTCGTTATCCTTTTGCTATTAATATAGCTGTAGAAACCCTTTGGGTTTACTTTCACCTTTCTTGCCATATACGCTATTAATTTTTCTGTATTTGGGTGTTTATTAAATAATTCATCTAATAATCCTGGTTTTCTATTTTTATAGTCTTGCGTATTTGACTTAATATAGTTTCTAATTTGTAAATACCTAAATATGTTATTTGACTGTAATCCATAGATATCCTGTAACTCTTGAAATGAAAGAAATTTTCCTTTCTTGTAAAGGTGTTCTATCCTTTTAATTCCTAAATCATTCATATGTCTAAACCCCTTGTCCAATACAGAGGGCTTAAACAAAGGATTATTCATAATTGGCAAACAAAGTGACACATTATCCATATGTAGGGTCTTAACTATTTGTTTCCAAATACATCTATTGCTATGAATTATAGGGTTATCACCATACGTTTTTTTTTTGTGCTTCCCTTGGTGCAAAACGAATCGAACCTACATCAAAAGGCAAACAGCCTTTTCCATCTTTAGCCAGCTTGGCTCATAATCTAAATTTACCAGCCAAAAATTAATATTCTTAATCTGAACTGCCCAGAAATAATATAAGAAATTTGGAAGTGCTAGTCCACCATTTATTTTAGATTTACATAGATGTTTTTTACTTATTCGATGATTTTTATGGTCCCAAATAAAACTATTAACCAAAGTATCTATTTTTTTTAAAAACATTTGAGGGAGATATAAAGGGATGGCTTGAAATAAATATAACAATTGTGGCAAAAAAAATCATTTTTATAGCATTTATTCTACCGATCATTGAAATAGATAGTGTTTTCCAATATAAAATATTTTTTTTTAGTTTATATAACAATTGAGGGTAATTATATTTAAATAGACAGTTATAGGATTTAGATACATTAATTCCTAGATATTTAAATTTGTCCGTGACTATTTTAAGTGGTAATTGTTCTAATATATTTAATTTTATTCCAGTTATAGGCATAATTTCACTTTTATTCCAGTTAATTCTATACCCAGAAAATGTGCCAAACTTAGTTATAACATTAAGTAGATTGGGAATACTAATCTCCGGTTTTGTGATATAAAGTAAGATGTCATCTGCGTATAAAGATATTTTATTCGTTGTAGTTTTTGTATTATATCCATATATTTCTGGTTCTGATCTAATCATTTCGGCTAATGGTTCTATTACCAGAGCAAATAGTAATGGTGATAACGGGCATCCTTGTCTACAACCCCTAAAGAGATTAAATTTTGCTGATAACATTTGATTTGTTAATATTCTTGCAGTTGGATTCGAGTATATACTTTTTACCCATTTGGAAAATCTATCCCCCAGTTGAAATTTCTGCATTATTTTAAATAAATATGGCCATGCAACCTGGTCAAATGCTTTTTCAGCATCTAAGGATAGGACAGCTAGTTCAATATCATTCACTCTTTTTGAGTATATGATATTGAATAGACGTCTCAGATTATAAGATGAATAGCGTTTTGGGATAAAACCTGTTTGGTCATGATGTATTAAGTTATTAATCACTAAACTTAGCCTCCGAGATAAAATTTTAGTTAGTATTTTTTGGTCAGTGTTTAAAAGAGCTATTGCTCTGTATGGCCCAGGGTCTTCCAAATCTTTATCAGCTTTAGGGATAAGTGTAATTGTAGATTCATTTAATGATTCTGGTAACTTTCCTTGTTCATAAGCATATTTATATATTATATGTAAATGTGGAGAGATCAGATCATAAAACTTCTTATAAAATTCAACACTTAAGCCATCAGGGCCTGCGGCTTTTCCGTTATTTAATGATCCAATTGATTCTTCAATATCTTTTACTGATATATCAGCATTTAACAAATCTCTACCTTCCTGATCCAAACTATTAATATGACATTCTTGTAGGAATGTTTCCATTCCATCTGATTGTCCTGCTAGTTTAGATGAGTAAAGATTTTGACAATATTGTAAAAATGTATCATTGATATCTTTTGGTAAAGTAAATATTTCTCCTTGTTCAGATCTAATTTTATGTATCATTTTCTCCTTGTCTAATTTTCTAAGCTGGCGTGCCAGTAATTTTTGTGGTTTATCCCCAAATTCAAAGTGTACTTGTTTAGTCTGTTGAAAAAGTTTAATAATCTGATTTGAATATATTTTATTCAGCTTATATTTTAATGATGCAATTTCATTACTTAGCCCCTTTGAAGGGGATATCTAATTGTTTTATTTCATTTTCCAACTTTTGTTGAGTCTTTCGATTTTCCTTATTAAAGTATGCGTGTGCTGATATTATCGCACCACGCATATATGCTTTAAATGTATCCCAAAGCAGTGATGGTGAAATTCCAGGTTTGTCATTAGTTTCAAAAAAATAATTTAATCTGTTTTACCAAGTAATCATAACAAGCCTTATCATTTAATATTTGGGGGTTGAGTCTCCAGTTAGAGGTTTTAATAGTTATGTCTTTTAATTTTATCTTAAATGTTAATGGAGCATGATCCGAGATAATAATAATATGATATTTTGAGTCATACGTAAATGGGATTATTTTTTAATCTATTAAAAAATAGTCTATCCTTGAATAGGTTCCGAATACAGGGGAAAAAAATGAATATTCTCGACCACATGGGTTATCTGTTCTCCAGATATCCTTAACATTTGCTGTGTTAATAAAATAATTTATAAGTATAATTGACTTAGAAGGCGGTTTCCTTTTCATTGATGATCTATCTAAATAATTATCTAAGGTACAATAAAAATCACCTCCAATTATTAGATTATGTTGAGTGGATATAGGGATATTGTTAAATATTTTCTTGAAGAATAATGGGTTATCAAAATTAGGACCATATATATTCATAAGGATTACTTTTTTAGAATGTAATTCACCTGTAATTATTATATATCTACCCTCAACATCTTCTATTATTGAGCTTTGTTTAAAAGGTATACCTTTATGACTAATTATTGCTACCCCTCTAGACTTATTTGTAAATGAAGAGTGATATACTTTGGAAATCCATTTTGCTGTTAATCTGTACTGCGTGTCTTTTTTAAGGTGTGTCTCTTGGAGAAAAATAATATCAGATTTCAATCTATTTAATTGAGCTAAAATCTTACCTCTTTTAATTGGTTCGTTAATTCCCTTAACATTCCAACTACAGAAGGTGATTCCATCACCCCCAATCCTAGTGTTTATGTCATACATGTTATTATTAAGGTGGTTTATAATGGAGTCGATGTCTCAGCTCATCTATCCCAATCCTATACCCAAACATCAGATCGATGAAATTTAATATCTGTCATTGTCTTATACACACGTCTCTTTAAACTAACTATATAATACCAATCATACTTAAATCCATATATATAATATGAGATAAAATACATAATATAAAAGTAATAATAAAAAATGTGAGTAATGTAAGTGATGTTAGTAAAGTGTAAGGGGAAAAAAATGACTACAACTATAATTAGTGCAGTTAGTATTAGTGTAAGCCACACTAGAGTGGCTATTAATGTAGTGTGGTTCACCTAGTAATCTAGGTAAGATTACCAAATATTGGAAGGCTTGGATAGAGTGAATGCGGAGAGGTGGGAGAGTCGAGGACCAGAAGTCATAGCATCAGAATTAAAGGACGTTCCTTTAAGAAGGAGATGTGAAGTAATTTATTTTGTCAGAGGATGGTGAGTCTGTGAAATTCATTGCCGTAGCGGGCTGTGGAGGCCGGGTTAATGGATATTTTTAGGGGAGGGATAGATAGATAGGTTCTTGATTAGTATGGGTGTCAACGGTTATGGGGAGAAGGCAGGAGAATGGGGTTAGGGGGGAGAGATAGATCAGCCATGATTGAATGGCGGAATAGACTTGATGGGCCGAATGGCCTATTTTGCTCCTATCACATGACCTTATGACTGTGTAATGTAGAAAAAAATGGTCATAGTCATACAGAACAGAAATAGACCCTTTGGCCTAACTTGTCCATGCCAACCAAGATTTTCCTTTCTATGCTACTCCCATCTACCCACATTTGGCCCATATCCCTCTAAACCACCCCTATTCATGTATCTGTTCATATGCCTAATATACTGATAGCCTGCCCCAAATTGACACTGCACACAGCTGGAGTCCTCCTGCAGAATGGGTGTTTAACAAAGATCTGCAAAGTTCCGGCCAGTGTTAATAAATGTCACCTACGTACTCGCAGACTCTAACAAATCCATTCACTAAAGATCCCAAACACTTGTTTGTATGTCCGAGCCGTACATCAGCCAGACGTTCGTAAGCTGGAGTGGACCTGTACGTTGGAAGAGAAGCTGAGTTCATGTTTAAGACTAATGATTCTGCAGGCATCCAGTCATTTCACCCACTGAAGAGCAGTGGTGCAATATTGACCAGAATGTTTCACATTCTCTGTTTCCAGGTATGTCTATTGCTGGAATTCTGGGATGCATCCCTGGAGATATGACATATTTTCTCTCAATAATGTAGCATAGTCAGCCGGTGTTGAGATAAAGGATTAAAAGAAAGGAGACCACCCATTTTTTTTTCATGCACTCTGCAGTGCCTCTATTCCCGGAATCTCTAATAGTCTCTCCTAAATAAACAAAGGTGCTGGATGAATCATCTACATGTGGTGAATTAAAAAATATTAACTGCACCAACTGTAAACTAAGAACAAAGGAAGAATGAATTGTACCAATTGCAAACCAAGAAATGGAGAAGTGTAGAATATGTAGACACAAGAAATGGTGGTTTACCAAAAAAGACAAAAGTGCCGGAATAGCTCAGCAGGTAAGGTAGCATCTCTGGGGAACATGGATAGGTGACGTTTTGGGTTGGAACCCGCTGTTTGTGCAAGGGGAGAGGGGGAGGACAAATCCTGGTGAGTGATAGCTGGATACAGATGAGGGAGGGGGTTTGATCAGCAGATGGTTTTGACAAAGGCCAGAGATGAAAAGACAAAAAGTGTGAGACAAAGATAGACGACGTGAGGAATATGAAGCCAGAGGAAGGATTCATGTTTTTCAGAGATGTTGCCTGACCCGCTGAGTTACTCCAGCACTTTGGATTTTTTTTGTAAACAGAGAGGCCCTCCTGGTTGTCACTTTGATTTCTCGTGAACTTGGCTAGTTAGTTGGGCTACTCCGTTACAGTTTGAGGTGATAAATTCCTTGACACCACACATCAGCCTTGAATCTGCCTGTTAATTTGGTGACCACTACAGGTAATTAAAGCTGTAATATCTTCCTTATGCATTTGTGGATCATTAACTAGACAGTCTATTAACTAGTAGATTAACTAGTCCGTCTTAACCTACCTGATCACCTGGTGGCTCAGCACTTCAACTCCCCCTCACATTCCCAAACAGACCTTTTTGTCCTGGGCCTCCTCCATTGTCAGAGTGAGACAAAGATAGACGTGTTGCCCCAAACCAGCGCAAATTGGAGGAACAGCACCTCATATTTTGCTAAGGTAGTTTACACCCCAGCGGTATGAACATTGACTTCTCTAACTTCAGATAGCCCTTGCTTTCTCTCTCCATCCCCTTCACCTCCCAGTTCTCCCACTAGTCTTACTGTCTCCGACTGCATTCTATCTTTGTCCCGCCCCCTCCCCTGACATCAGTCTGAAGAAGGGTCTCGACCCGAAACGTCGCCCATTCCTTCTCCCCAGAGATACTGCCTGTCCGGCTGAGTTACTCCAGCATTTTGTGTCTACCATTAACTAGACAGATGGATTTGTCTCTGATATTGCTATGAAGGATAAGGAGATAATATTAGTTTTAAAATGGTCGACCATGTCTTACAATGTTCACCTGCCTCTTTGGATAGTTTACCCCAAACCTGGCAAATGTGCCAACTTAAACCTGGACTATGGTGGGTGGGCAGGTCCCAATTTTTGGATATGACATTTTGGATAAAAATTATGCCAACCCTAATATCTAAATCTTAATGCTGTCAGCTTCACGAAAGCTCTCGTTTTTAATTTAGTTTAGTTCAGAGATAAAGTGGGGAAACAGGCCCTTCGGCCCACTGAGTCCATGCCGACCTGCGACCCCGCACACTAACACTATCCCACACACACTAGGGACAATTTATGATTTTTTTTTACTGAAGCCAATTAATCTACAAACCTGTACATCTTTGGGTTGTGGGAGGAAATTGGAGATCACGGAGAAAACCCACGCGGTCATGGGGAGAACGTTCAAACTCCGTACAGACAGCACCCGTAATCAGGATCAAACCGGGTCTCTGGTGCTGTGACACAGCACCTCTACTGCTGCGCCACTGTGCCACCCTAATAGACTCATACAGCATAGAGATAGTGGGCATTTTAACAACCACTCCATCCTTGGGATGTCGGCAATCCTGGCAACACCAGGAGTTGCTATCCATTTTTAATGTCTCTTTATAAAGCTCTATATATTTGCATCTTGAAGGAAGTGTCTACTTATTCACTCCCCTCTGGTGTTTCCCTGCAAACTGCCCCTTGTCAATGATTTAAGAGGTAAGTGTAACATGTAAGATATTAGATGTAAATTGCTGAAATAGCTGAAGAGAAACCAATCATAAAATACAAGCAAAGGAATAGTTAACTTCAAATAATGTTGTACCTGCAGTAATCTGAAGGAGGTCTGTGGATAGCACAGTGGTGCAAATGATAAAAGTTGCTGTCTCACAGTGCCAGAGACCTGGGTTCAATCCTAACCTTGAGTGCTGTCAGTGTGGAGTTTGTATGTTCTGTCAGTGATCCCCATGGGTTTCCTCTGGGTGCTCTGGTTTCCTCCCACATCTCAGAGACGTGTGGGTTTGTAGGTTAATTGGCCTCTGTAAATTGCCCTTAACGAGCAGGGAATTGTTGAGAAAGTGGAAACTGGTATGAATGGACGACGGGTGGCTTGGGCTTGGTGTGCCATAGGACCTGTTTCCATGCTGTATCTCTAAACTAAACTAAAATGAGGAATAAACTGAGCACAGAATGATCGCAAGCTTTATACGCAATTTACAAAGTTATTTCTTGAGGTTTCGCATCCTGATCTTTACATAGCACTTTAAAATGGCAATGTTAGTAAAACCTGATCCCTTCCTCAAAGGATTAACCTTCCCACCTTCAATTAAGCGCAAGAATAATTGTGTCAGGGCCGTGGAGTGACCTTTGCCAGCTGCTTACCGTTGCCAATCCTTTATACCCCCTCAGAGACCTGTCAACAAAATTAACTCGTCTGTTAGCTCTGGTCCTGGACACTCAGAGTCGCAACATGTAAGCTTCCAAATCTCAGATCTCTGGCTGCATGGTACCCCAAGGGAATATCGTATTCTTCTAAATGGATGGGCAGAGTTAAGAGCTCGGGAACAGTGAGTACCAGAGGCACAAACACATGGAGCTTAAGACAAGGTATTCAAGATGAAAAAAAAAAGTAGTAACAGCACGGGTTTCAATCCATGGTTATATTTTTATTTGAAGCTGGTCACCTTGCTCATTGAATACTTGAACTAAATTGCCTGGTCTCACCTGGCATTTTGCATTGATCGTGCTGCTTTTGACCTTAACATTGGATCTAGTACATTGCAATTCACCTCTACCCATTGTGGACATTGGACTTTGTCTATGGAACTGATAAGCTACAACACTGAGAACTACATTCTGTACTCTGTACCCTCCCCTTTGGTTTATTGCTCTATTGTAATGACTTGGTTGTATTTAAAGTACAGTGTATCTGATCTGTTTGGATCGTATACAGCAGTAACATGATCGGTCCGAGTCAGCATGGATTTACAAAGGGGAAATCATGCTTGATCTTCTGGAATCTTCTGGAATTTTTTGAGGATGTAACTAGGAAAATGGACAAGGGAGAGCCAGTGGATGTAGTGTACCTGGATTTTCAGAAATCCAGTGGATGTAGTCTACCTGGACTATCAGAAAGCATTTGATAAGGTTCAACATAGGATAATAGTGGGCAAAATTAGAGCACATGGTATTGGGGTTAGGGTACTGACATGGATAGAAAATTGGTTGGCTGACAGGAAACAAAGAGTAGGGAATAACATGTCCCTTTCAGAATGGCGGGCAGTGACTAGTGGGATACCGCAAGGCTCGGTGTTGGGACCGAGCTATTTACAATATACAGTGGCTTGCAAAAGTTTTCATACCCCTTGAACTTTTCCACATTTTGTCACATTAGAACCACAAACGTAAATGTATTTTATTGGGATTTTATGTGATAGACCAACACAAATTGGTGCATAATTGTGAAGTGGAAGGAAAATGATACATGGTTTCCAAATTTTATTACAAATAAAAAACTGAAAAGTGTGGCGTGCAAAAGTATTCAGCCCCCATGAGTCAATACTTTGTAGAACCACCTTTCGCTGCAATAACAGCTGCAAGTCTTTTGGGATATGTCTCTACCAGCTTTGCACATCTAGAGACTGAAAATTTTGCCCATTCGTCTTTGCAGAATAGCTCCAGCTCAGTCAGATTGGATGGAGAATGTATGTGAACAGCAATTTTCAAGTCTTGCCAGAGATTCTCAATTGGATTTAGGTCTGGACTTTGACTGGGCCATTCTAACACATGAATATGCTTTGATCTAAACCATTCCATTGTAGCTCTAGCTGTATGTTTAGGGTTGTTGTCCTGCTGGAAGGTGAACCCCCACCCCAGTCTCAAGTCTTTTGCAGACTCTAACAGGTTTTTTCCCAGTTTGCCCTGTATTTGGCTCCATCCATCTTCCCATCAACTCTGACCAGCTTCCCTGTCCCTGCTGAAGAAAATCATCCCCACAGCATGATGATGCCACCACCATGTTTCACTGTGGGGATGGTGTGTTCAGGTTGATGTGCAGTGTTAGTTATCCGCCACACATAGCGTTTTGCATTTAGGCCAAAGACTTCAATTTTGGTCTCATCAGACCAGAGCACCTTCCTCCACATGTTTACTGTGTCCCCCACGGCTTGTGGCAAACTCCAAATGGGACTTCAAAAAGAGTCAAAAGAGTTTATTGTCATGTGTCCCTGACAGGACAATGAAATTCTTTCTTTGCATAGCACAACAGAACATAGTAGGCATTGACTACAATTATATACTTAAATACACACATTAATTAATACATTAATAAAGTGCAAATAACAGATGGAGGGGTATTAATGGCTTCTTATGGCTTTGTTTCAACAATGGCTTTCTTCTTGCCACTCTTCCATAAAGGCCCGATTTGTGGAGTGCACGACTAATAGTTGTCCTGTGGACAGATTCTCCCACCTGAGCTGTTGATCTCTGCATCTCCTCCAGAGTTACCATGGGCCTCTTGGCTGCATCTCTGATCAATGCTCTCCTTGCCCGGCCTGTCAGTTTAGGTGGACGGCCATGTCTTGGTAGGTTTGCAGTTGTGCCATACTCTTTCCATTTGCAGATGATGGATTGAACAGTGCACCGTGAGATGTTCAAAGCGTGGGATATTTTTTTTATAACCTAACCCTGCTTTAAACTTTTCCACAACTTTATCCCTGACCTGTCTGGTATGTTCCTTGGGCTTCATGAGGCTGTTTGTTCACTAATGTTCTCTAACAAACCTCTGAGGCCTTCACTGAACAGCTGTATTTATACTGTGATTAGATTACACACAAGTGGACTCTATTTACTAATTAGGTGACTTCTGAAGGCAATTGGTTGCACTGGATTTTATTTAGGATTCATCCACAGTGTACAGTTACCTGACAATACTGTTTAGTGCAAGGTAAAGTCCGATCAAAGATAGTCCAAGAGTCTTAAATGAGGTAGATAGTAGCTCATGACCACTCTCTAGTTGTTGGTAGGATGGTTCATTTGCCTGATAACAACTTTTTCATTGCTCAGGGCATGAAACAATAAATGTTGGCCTTTCCAATATCTTGCCAGTTTTGGTCACCTCAAAGTATATTTCCAACTAAACAAATCAATCAACTAATTAATCAATAAATCTATCTATATCTATCTATCTATATGTCTGTCTATCTTTGTAAAACAATAAATGAAATACATTTTAAAATTATGTTGAAAGTTATTTGAATATAATGTATTGAAAATATGTTGAACTGTTCAATTTATCAAGCTAGTTGGAACTTTCTGAAAGATAGGTTAGATCAATTATCCCAAAAGTTAGAAATGCAGGAAACATTGAAGGGAGCAAATACAGCGTACAAAATGCAACTTAAGAATAGATTGCAGACATTCACGAGATTCATCAAGGTGATGTTTATTATGTTTTCTTCATTGTTGCTGGGTCAAAATCCTGATGATCGTACTTTTCCTATAAATCCAATGGACCACAGTTGTTCATGAAGACAGCTCATCATCACCACCTTGTGGGGAATCTGAGTTTGAATAATAAATGTTGGCCTTTCCGGTGATACTGTTGTAGCCCAGAATGATACGTGTTCACTTAATGCTGCTATAAGCCAAAACAAAGGTTTAAAATCAGGTCTGGTGTGTTTCAGAGATCGTAGATATGGAACTGCACAAGAGACTTTCTTTAGCCAGAGGGTGGTGAACCTATGGAACTCATTGCCACAGAAGGCTGTGGAGGCCAACTCAATGGATATTTTTAAGGCAGAGTTAGATAGATTCTTGATTAATACAGGTGTTAGGAGTTATGGGGAGAAGGCAGGAGAATGTGGTTAAGAGGGAAAGATAGATAAGCCATGGCCTGATTGGCCTAATTCTGATCCTCACTTATGAACTTGTGAGAATGAGTAACTAAAGAGCTAAAGGAATAGACCAGAATAAAATCAGCCGTGATCTTATTGATTGTCAGAGCAGGCCTGAGGAGCAAAATAGCTTACTATTGTTCATAATTCTTATGTTCTATAATATGTCACAGCAGAATTCAAATGGTTTGTCCACCAAGCCATTGGGCAATGAAGAACAGTGATAAACAGTTGTTATTACTTAATCTATGCTATTTTGCTATGGGAACATTCAGACTGGTGTTTATTGACTAATATATGACATAAAACAGCAATAATTTTTAATAATATCCCATGATAGAGACACCAATACCAGCAATTGAATTAATTGTGAAAGAAGTGTATTATGGAAACAAACTGATTTTAATCTAATTTAGCCACATTTTTAATCAGATTGCTCCTTAACTGAGCTAATTTGCTCCATAAAGTGCTCCGAGTGTGAAAATATACATTTCCAGATTCATGGATAGTTTCTTCTTGGATGATGGCAACTGAACCATCCTACTGTCAATTGCAGAGTAATCCTGCATCTACCTCATTGGAGACCCTCAGACTATCTTTAATCAGACTTTACTGGACTTTTTTTTAAATTTACTATTTTTATTAGAAGCATTGCATATTATCTAAGGTACAACAGCACTTCAAATACAAATTTGACTTATCACAAACGTTGTACAGATATTAGGGGATAATTTATATATGCTATTGTTTTTGATTTTTTTTGGTAAGGTAAAGGAGTGAAAAAAAAAGTAAAAGTATAAATCAATAATCAGGACGTTGTGATTAAATAATAATGATTATATAATAAAAAAAATAAAAAAGATATAATCAAGACATTGTGATTAAATAATAATGATTATATAATAAAAAAAATTAAAAAAGATAAGATAAACAAGATAAATTTAAAAAAAAACAAACAATTATTATATTATTAAACATTAAATAAAGGAATCTTTACATTGAATGGAACAGTTTCATATAACAAAATCTATTGAGACATGTATACAGATCCCAATACGTTTTTCATCTAATCCTACACCAGGGTACTTATTGAGTTGCGGTGCAGAGCTCAGCTACTCCTTTAAGTAATCAATGAATGGAGACCATAAACAAGCCAGAAATGGTGGCAAAAGATTTTCTTTAAATCAACTGAGTCTGTTTACTTATTCAACAATAAGAGATGACAAAGACATATTTTTGGTCAGATATTTGATTCGGATTTGTGCAGCCAGTGACTCGGTAAATCTGATTGAAGCACGGTATGGCACAGTGGTGCAGCAGTAGAGTTGCTGCCTTACAGCGCCAGAGACCCGGGTTTGATCCTGGCTATAGGTTCTGTCTGTATGGAGTTTATATGTTCTCCCTGTGACCATGTGGGTTTTCTCCAGGAGTTACGGTTTCCTCCCACATTCCAAAGACATGCAGGATTGCATGTTAATTGGCTTCAGTAAGAATTGTAAATTGTCCCCAGTGTGTCGGATAGTGCTAGTGAGCTGGTCGGCACGGACTCGCTGGGTCGGAGGGCCTGTTTCTGCCCTGTAGCTCTAAAGTAAACTAAAAGTGATGTCAGGTCGAGTTCTATTGTGCTCTCCAGGACTCACCATTCCCACTGATGATGTAGCCCAAAGCAAAACTCACACGGGTGGACACATATTGCACCAAAATCTGCCTCCCAACTTAACACCGCTGAAAATATGAACTGCATCTTTTTTGACCAAAAGAGAATACACATTCTCATGTTTCTGTTGCAACTTTTACCTTGTTTTATTGCAGGGATTTTATTCCTGTAGAGTTGTAAAGAACATGAACAAGCCCTTTCACCAACACATCCATGCTGACTTTTATTGTCCATCTACACTAATCCCATATGTGTACATTACGACTGTATCCTTCTATGCTCTGATTTTTAAGGGCTTCCTAAATGCCTCTGAATAGTCGTAATTCCCACACCTTCTCTGTGTTCCAGATATCAACAACTCTCTATGCAGAAAACGTATCCCTCTTCTCACCTTGTCCTAACTACGTCCTCTTGCTTTTAATGACACTTCCATGAGAAGAAGATTGCGACTATGCAACCTATAGCTCTCCTAATCGTATACGCATCCCAAGTGACATTCCAGGGACAGCAAGTACAGCCAGTCAATCTCTCCCCATAACTAAAGTTCTCTAAACCAGGCGATCCCCATGTTATGGGACAGTTGCGTTAAAAAAATAGGTCACAATGTGATTTTCCAAGGCAAAAAAATGTATTATCTGCACATGTTTCAAAAAATAAGTTGAAAATAAAATCGCATTTGTGTTGATACATATAGTTGAGATTGAGTCTAGTTTATTACCACGTGTATCGAGGTGCAGTGAAAACTTTTGTTGCGTGCTAACTAGTCAGCAGAAAGACAAAACATGATTACAATCAAGCAATCCACAGAGTACAGATACATGAGTGTAAATGTACTTTCTTTCACACATATTCGGTAAGAGCAAATTTGATTCCACGTCTCAATTTTTTAAATTGCGATTTGTGAATTCTGTAACGATGAATTTCCATAATGTGAACGGCGATACCTGCCTCATTGACACCAATCAATTAAAATAGTAAGATTAAACAAGAACTTACCAGTTCGAAGTTTGATCGTTATTTTATGAGGAGTTACGATGAGGGATTACGTGAAGAACCCGCCTCACGCTGGCAACGGCATACTTCAAAGCAGCGGCATGAAAAACACAGAACACCAAAAGCCGGAGTAACATAGTAAGGCTCATAAAAGACTTAGAACTACCATTTGATCATTTATTTTATGAGGGCGGGAGTGGAGGGCACGTAATCCCTCATCGTAACTCCTCATAAAATAACGATCAAACTTCGAACTGGTAAGTTCTTGTTTAATCTTACTATTTTACTTCGGAGTCACGTGAGTGACTACGTGAAGATTTTAAAGCTTTCTGTGTTTTTTATGTCGTAGAATTAATCCGTACGACAGTCCGGCTAAGTAAACACATACATGAGAAACCAGACTAATGTTAGATCATTTTACAATTAACTTTTTTAATGGTTTAAAGACCATATAATAACCCTCCTTATATCTGAGGGAAATGATTACAAGCGATAAAAGATAGAAGTGACTACACCACTGATTATAGCAATTAATAGTAAACAAAGCAGGTGACTATAGTGCTCCCAACACCGCGTGTCCAAAGCTTGTCATAGTGTGAACAGGTTTATTGTAGAACTTTGAAAAAGTTTCTTCTCTACTCCACCCTGCGACTTTTAAAATATGCTCGAGAGGTACGTCCCGCCCCTTCGCCGCGGACGTAGCTGCCGCCCTGGTGGAGTGAGATTTGAACACATCAGTGTCTACTCCCGCTAAAACCAACACCTGTTTCAACCATTTTGAGATAGTTTGAACTGAAGCTTTTGTGTGTGGTTTTTTGTGCGTAACCATTAACGTTTTTTCATTTCCTCGAAGAGTCTCAGTAACTTTAACATATTGGTTCAAATGTCTAACCACACACAAAGTAGGATCAATATGATAAGCTTGAAAGGTTACCTTTGTTCCAGATCTCCGTGGTCTGCTTTGTTTGATCAGCTCGTAAACATAGAACACAATATTATCTGTAGTCACATGCATACAGTCTAAACGCAACATTTGTAAAGTTTGCACTCTTTGAGCTGAGACCAGTGACATTAACATTATTAATTTCAATGTTAATCTTTCCAATGTCAATCCTTCAATTGGAGTCCATTGTCTAAGTAGAGTAAGTACAATGCTCACATCCCAAATCTCTGTGTATCTTGGTTTGGGTGGATTAATGTTAAAGATTCCTTTCATGAATCTAGATATTAATGGATGTGACCCAATTGATTTCTGATCAGTCATAAGTCCTAAATAGGATGACAAGGCACTGCGTGCAGTGTTAATGGCACTGTAACTTAAATGTTGCTCAAAATGCAAATTGGCAAGGAATTCCAAAACATTTGCAATATTCACAATATCATAAGAAATATTTG
Organism: Okamejei kenojei; assembly: GCA_035221665.1. Taxonomy (NCBI): domain Eukaryota; kingdom Metazoa; phylum Chordata; class Chondrichthyes; order Rajiformes; family Rajidae; genus Okamejei; species Okamejei kenojei. The sequence goes on from CM069135.1 coordinate 97,931,257, forward strand.
ACTGTGTGCAAAAGTCTTCCCATTACTTAATATGTGTCATATATTGTTTTTGTGTGCTATCTCGCCATGATGCGACTATAATTTCCATCGTTTTGTCCGATAATCCCAGCTCCTGCAGTGGTCTGGTCAAAACCTGTAGACTAATAAATTCATATACGCATATAATGGATAAATTTCTTTAGTTACTGGACGAATCAAAATATCACTACAGTTAGGAATCGACATATATGGCTCTTTAATCATATTCAGCATTACTGGGAACCAAAGTTGAGTTGGCCAATTTGGAACTACCAACAATCCAGAGGCAGAATCTTGTTCTATCTTCATCAGACATCTCTGAATCAAAGCAAATGGTGGAAAAGCATAAAAGAACATATTTCCCCCAGTTTAACGAAACAGCATCTACTGCTAGTGCATCGTGTTCCCAAGACACATATTTAGGTAATTGATGATTAAGCCTTGATGCATACAAGTCAATTTCTGGTAACCCAAATTGGTGTATAATATTTTTAAATATTGCTGGCTTAAGCATCCATTCCGTATAATCTTTAAATATCCTTGATCTTTTATCTGCCTCCACATTGTCTTTACCTGGAATGTAGCTTGCTGAAATCCATATTTGGCGATCAATACACCATTACCATATTTATTGACCAGACAATCACATGATACTGATCTAACTCCCCCCATGTGATAAATATATGCAACAGCCGTATCATTGTCTAACTGTATTAATACATGTACACCTTGTTTAGCACAACAATATGCTTTTAGTCCATAAAAGCACCCAATAATTCCAAATAGTTAATACCATCAGCTTGAAGAAACGCTTCTTCTTGAGCTTTTTCATCGACCTCCACAATTGGAGGATGAATCTGTTGCCCCCCATCCGAGATCACTAGCATCTGTTTGTAAAACCATTTCAGGCTGTTTAATCATGATATTTATTAGCAGCTTGTGGGACATTCTTTAACCCACCATTGTAATTCCAACACAGCTTCTTTTGTTAATTACATAGGCCTGTCAAGTGGCCTGCCTTCTCTTTGAGAGCTCGTATCTTGTCCCTTCGAAGATTTTGATAATGTAATGGACGAAATTCTACTGCAGGAAACGCTGCTACCAGTTTACCAATGGTTTTCGCTATTTCTCGGATGGAAGGATAAGGTTTGTATGAGATAATTACAAATTACCAAAATATCATCGACTTTATCTGTTGGTAAAGTTATTAACATAGTCACTGAGTTAATTACAAACCCCAAAAGTTAATTGTTTGTGCTGGCTGCAGCTGGGACAATTGGATGAATCAAGAACCCCAGCTTACCACAAAGCTTTAGTAACTGAAACTGAGTTCTCAGCTGACTCTTGATAATCACTAATGATCAGAATGTCATTGAGATAAGCCATAATAATGTGCATTTGTGCTCTTAATTGGGCTAAACTGGTTTCAACAGTTTCGTAAAGAGTCTAAGAGCTGAACTCAGTCCATTTGGCAAAGCTTAACTGCCATAATTGTCCCAACCAATTAAATTTTAAGTACCACCGAAAAAACTGATGCATAGGTACAGAATAATAGGCGTCTTTTCATCAATCTTAGCCATATAACAACCTGCTGAATTAAATATTTTGCAGTATTCAATGTCTCCATTTTAAAATGTTTGTATTCTACAAACTTATTTAGATCTGTAAGGTCCAGAATACTTCTGCAACCGCCATCTTTATTCCTTCTAAAAATATTAAAACAAATTGATGCTCGTGTTCATAATTTTTTCCATTACCCCTTTTCCAGATAATTGGGCAATTTGGACATTAATCTCTGCTTTTCCAATTGCAGAAACACGAAAACATAAGCAGGTTTATTCTGTACAGGAGGATTAACCCCTTCTTTAAAAGTAATAGTGGTTAATGAAACTGCTTGTAATATATACCGATCAAAAGTAATAGTAAGCCAGTCTTTATAAACTTTTTGTAATCTCCCTCTAACTGGAGATTAATCCGCAGTTTCTTTAAGCATAGAACAAGTCTTTTAATTCCTCTCCATATGAGCGTGGTGGTCTCCTTCCCCCCCCCCCCCAATTCGGGTAAGTATTTGGCTGTGCAGGACAATAAGACTTCCTTGACATATTTCTGCCTCTATTTCCAAAATCAAATCCCCTTCTGGGCGAAAATACCTTTTTGTCCAAAGACAAAGGTTTCATGCAGCTAAAATATTTAACTTTTCATCCAATTTTAATAATTTAGGCAGATTACTCCAAACAGACAACCAGGAGCTTAAACACCACTTGCTCGACACAGGTATGCAAACCTTGGGTGAAAAATGGGCCAAATAGCCATTTACCTCATACAAAATTTCATAGAAAGAATTGCACAATAGCGTCTTTTTTTTTTTTTTTTTTTTTTCTTTTATCCATCTCCGCAAAAGCCATAATAGCAGCAGAATAATTTGTGAGGATTTTTGAACCTCACTACTTGACGCTCTCATATTTGGGGTCATGGATGCCCATATCAACGGATAAACCGTAGGCACTTCCAATGAGGCACAATTTCTTGTGCTGTGCAATTTTAATATTTCAATCATCACAGAAACATGAAGTTGGTGAGATACCATATACATATGTTGGCAGCTAGGTTTTCTTCCATAGCCTCACCACTTCCTTCATATATAGCAAATTCTTTTGCTATCTCAGGCACATTTGGCCTTTTTTTTTTTTTTTTTTTTTCTTTTTTTCTTTTTCTTTTTTATTTATTTTGTGGTGTGCTTTCAAATGCAAATCACCATCAACAGGGTCTGCCTTCTGTAGCCCTAAATCAATTGGGATTTCATCCCATGAGACTTCTTCCGGCCCAAATCCTGGGTCCGGAGTTCCAACTCCCAATTAGGCCCACAGCCATATTCAGAATAATTAAACCCCTCAGGGATTTTTTGGGATTCATCTGGGTACTGTGACCCTAGTCTCATAATTATTTGGAGAACTTTCTCCATATGCTCCATAATTAGTTCCACATAGTTTAATTATCTGGAGGACTTTCAAATATCAGAGTCATCAAAACCACGGGCCTCTCAGATTTTTTTTTTTTTTTTTTTTTTTTTTCCATTTTCGGGAGCATTTCTTTCCGTGGTTATCATTTTTGGAAAATAATTCGCTAACGGGTATATCTGCGGCCACCGGTATCGGAACCGGCTCTCAACTAGCTTTCCCGTATATTTATTTTTCACCCCAGGAAGCACTTTACCCGCGAATTTTCCTTTACTTCATAATCTGTGCTATCCAGCACTTAACTTGACTCTGACTTGATTTTACATAACTATTACTGCTGGACCTACCCAGCGTCCGCTAAAAACATCGCAACTTTGCTGCACTTACCTGCGGGGCCGTTCCGACCGCTGCGAGGAGCTGCTCCTTACTGCAGCTCCTCCTTCCGCCGTCAGCGTTGACGTCATGCCGTTGCCAGCGTGAGGCGGGTTCTTCACGTAGTCACTCACGTGACTCCGAAGTAAAATAGACATTTGTGTTACTTACCTCGTTATATATTTTACTGCCACATTCCTTAATAATAAAGGGAGTTTGTGTATCAGGTGATGGTCCTGAACTTGATAATCCTTTTCTCTAGAGGAATGCCTTTAAATTTGGTGTGGATAAACACAAGGTGCTGGAGTAACTCAGCGGGTCAGGCAGCATCTCTGGAGAAAAAGGATGGGAGACCCTTCTTCAGACACGTGCCTACAGCATTCATGTAACCTTCTTCACCTGTTCAGACCAGAGGTTCTTGAAAGCAACAAAGACAGACACACCATTCTGGAGTAACTCAGCAGGACAAGCAGCATCTCTGGAGAAAAAGGAATAGGTGACGTTTCTGGTCGAGACCCCTCATCAGACTGAGTTACTTCACATTAGAAGCAGCAATGTTTGCTTCTCTATATAACCAATGAGAAGACTTATTTTTAGCCTGCTCCAGTCTCCAGGTGCCATTGTGGATCGTGACTTTTCTTCAGATTGAGAGTCAGAGGAGAAGGAAACAAGAGATATGAAGAGGTCAAAAAAAGAAATGAATGAAAGATATGCAAAATAACAAATCAAAGGCAGAGATCTGGAGAGCAGGAGGAACAATGTTTGCCTTCCTTCCGTCAGAAATACTCCATTACTTGCAAAGTGCCTTGGGGTCCATTTCTTTCTTTCCTCCTTGAACAGCTTTGCATTATTATCTAAATAAGTGTGACTGCACTGACCCTGTTCCATTCTAACTACGCTGTTAGAGCATGGTGGGACAGCAGTAGAGTCGCTGCCGTACAGCACCAGAGGCTCATGTTCCAGCCTGACTAGGGGTGCTGTCTGTACGGACTTTGTGACCGCATGGGTTTTCTCCGGGTACTCCAGTTTCCTCCCATGCTCCAAAGACTTGCAGTTCTGTCGGTTAATTTGCTTCAGTAAAATTATAAATTGTACCCAGGGTGTAAGATAGAGTTAGTGTACAGGAAGATCACTAGTCGGCATGGACGGTGGGCCGAACGGCCTGTGTCCGCGCTGTCTATTCAAAGTCTAAAATCTAAAGGCCAGAGTGGTGTACACCACCAGATTCAGTTTCTTCCCAGGTGTAATCAGGCAACTGAGCCATCCTAATACAACCAGACACTTCTTCTACATATGCTGTCTGACCCGCTGAATGTTTCCTGCATTTCCTGTTGTTATTTCTTATTAAACAAATAAAACTTGGAAATGTGCTTTAACAGTTATCGCGCAGTTTTCATAAACTAATATTTGAACTATTCAGTATTCACTATTCAAGATTGAGAAATTCAAATTATGTAGGAAGGAACTGGTTTACACCAAAGATAGACACAAAATGCTGGAGTAACTCAGCGGGGCAGGCAGCATCTCTGGAGAGGAATGGGTGACATTTCGGGTCGATACCCTTCTTCAGACACGTGGCAGTCAATTATTCTACTATTCAAATGGCAGAATGACTATCTTTACCACCAGCTACTGAATCATCGAGGCAGAGTCTTCACCACAAGATGGCAGCAGCACAATGCAGCCGAACTGATTCCATTTGGGATTTGAGATTGAAACTTAAAATGGACAAAATCTACCAACAGGATTGAACAGTAAAGTTTAGCAATGTCTTTTATTCAGTGGCTTTGTGTTGTGTGGTCCTGGCTGCATACAGTGGTTGTCCTAAAGCTCTGAAGTGATATTATCAACACAGACTCTTCAAAATGATGTTGCCTGTGATCATTCTTGATGTTGGTTTAATGCAGCACCCACTCTCATCTCCAACCCCAGATTGGTCCTGCACAAAGACCCTTTTAACACAGACAATGGGATGGGTGTTCCTGTGTAGGAAGGAACTGCAGATGCTGGTCTACACTGAAGATAGACACAAAGTGCTGGAGTAACTCAGCGGGTCAGGCAGCAACTCTGGAGAATACGATGTTTCGGGTCGGGACCCTTCTTCAGACTGAGAGTCCTCTTCCCTGTCGCTCAGTCTAAAAAAGGCTCTCAACCTGAAACGTCCATCTCTTCCGAGTTGCTGCCTGACCTGCTGAGTTACTCCAGAACTTTGTGTCCATCTTTGATGGGTGTTTGTGTTTACTCTGTGTACGTCCCTGAATTGAGATGCAGATAGTTTATTTCGAATAACTGGTAATTAAATAACTGATAATTTAACTTGATACCTTCTTGTAAGCAAAATAAGCAAATTACTAGGGTGGATGCACAGACTCCTTTACGCAGGTAAGAGAATCAAGAACCAGAGGACATAGGTTTCAGGTGAGAAGGGAAATTTTTATTTGGAATCTGAGGGGTAATATTTTCACTCAGACGGTGGGGGGTATTTGGAATTAGCTGCCGGAGAGGTATGTAGAATAACAGCATTTAAATGATCCTTGGACAGGTACATGGATAGGAAAGGATTAGAGGGAAATGTAGCTGATTTGGACAAATGGGTCTAATTTAAATTGGCCATCTTGGTCAGCATGGCCAAGTTGGGCTTAAGGGCCTGGTTTTTTTTGTGCTCGACGACTCCATTACTCTTATGGAAGGACCATTTAGAAGCCTGATAACAGTGGGGAAGAAGCTCTTCCTGAGTCTGGTGGTGTGCACTTTCAAGCTTCTGTATCTTCTTCTGGATGGGAGCATGGAGAAAAAGGAATGACTTGGGTGGGACAAGTATTTGATGAGGTTGGCTGCTTTTCCAAGGCAGCATGAAGTGTAGATGGGCGTAGATAGGGTAGACAGTCTGAACCTTTTGCCAAGGATAGAAATCTCCAATATTAGAGGGCATACCTATAAGGTGAGAGGGGGAAAGTTTACACAGAGGGTGATGAGAGTCTGGGACGCATTGCCTGAGGTGATGGTGGGGCAGATATGACAGCGGCGTTTAGATTAGCACATGTAAGTGCAGGGAATAGAGGGATATGGATCATGTGCGGGCGGATGATATCAGTACAGCTATGTATCATGTTCAGTACAAACATTGTGGGCCGAAGGGCCTATCCCTGTGCTGTACTCTTCTATGTTCAATGTGCTCTGGGTCAATGGTGAGAAGTCTGGTCTGTGCCACATCCACAATTCTCTACAAGTTCTTGAACCGGAATAATCAATTCATTTGGCCTTTCGAGCCAGCACCGCCATTCCGTGATCATGGCTGATCATCCCCAATCAGTACTCCGTTCCTGCCTTCTCCCCATATCCTCTGACTCCGCTATTTTTAAGAGCCCTATCTAGCTCTCAATCAAAAGAAAGAGACAGGCTCTCCTAATCTGGGACTTACCTGGATCGGGAGCTGCTCTGGTAGACTGAGTATGCGGGCAGACTGGACTTTGGACTTTGAAAATAGTGCCAGAACATGGTAGCTGTGGTTAAAAAAACATGGTGGCGCCTGCACGTTTAAATATGCAAAAAGAATCCCACTGTGCAGTTGCACATGTGATAAATAAAGCATAACAAAGGGTCATTTTGTCCCTTTTGCCCCTTGAATGCCATTCCAAGGTGGATTCAGTCCAGCTGTGTCGAACCCATCTGTTTCTTGCGTCTGACCATTTAATGGTCATCAGAGATAAGGCATTTGAGCCTGGCACACTGAGGACAAATGAGACAATCCTGAATATGTTGATCAAGTTGGCTTTCCCAATGTTTTGGAAAACTGCCACCCACTACTCACTGGTGGATTTTGTGGTATCCTGTCTGGCTTTCTGTATTTCCTCCCGGCTAGCACAAAATTCTTCATAGAGTTGGTCCACATTGACTGTCTCTGTCATTTTGAGTGCAGCCACCACCTGCCCCAGATCAGTGAAGGAGAGCTCCTCGTAGAGGCCGATCGGTTTCAGTTTCATCATTACATTTTCTGGTGAGAAATCAAACCACTTGTCAATGTATGTACTGGTAGAGTCATAGAACTTCACAAAGTCCTGTTGCTGCTTGGACCTTTGTGCTGCTAATTGTTCAACAGCTGGATGAAGAGAGAGCCATCGTGTGCAAACATGACGCAGAATTTCACGCCACTCAATGTCAACAAAGGCAAAAATTGAACACAGTTCCTCTCTTCGGGAAGCAGATATTGAGAAGTGGCTGTAGACCTTTAGAACAATTGTCTCAATATTCACTGACAGCTGATCGCAGGCGTGCTTGCAGGCATTATGAGCTATGTGAGCTGGGTAATTAGCTTTCAGAATGTGATTGTTGGCACTGCTCAATAACTGGTAAACTGAGTGGTGTTTTCCAATGGCATTATCTGTTGCATAGGTTGTGACGTGTCCAATATCAAGTTCATACTTTTCCAGACAGCTCATCAGAGCTTGATGTAGCCATTTGTAGTTTCATCACTGTCTTCATAAAAGTCAAGTAACTTACACTGCACTCCATCAGACACAGAAATATCTCAGGCACACTGGAAATAATTTGCTATCTCCCTTGTTTGAGGCATCGGTGGCAACTGAGAAATATGCAGGTTCCACGGGCTCACCTTCTTCGGTCGGGGACAGATCATCCATACTATCCCGCACAGTCTTTGGTCCTAAAACATTCATTGTAATCATCTCAGGTTTTGTTCTTCCCAAGTGCATCTTCTTCACAACATTCGAGTTATTAAATAAAGCACCGTTGAACTTAGCACGGCAGCCGGTGCTGTTGTAACTGAGTCCGTTTTTAACCGTACGGTACACATATACGAGGCTTCACTTGCTGCGATTTTGTCATTTTCCGCAGTAGATTTCACGAAGAATGCACCAATATTGCTTGCAGCTTCAGCTAGTGTGGCCTTCTTGTGCACTTCTGTGGAAGCATGCTGAGTTAGGTCATTCTCACCTCCATGGCCAATTGAGAATTCCCGACGGCATAACATACAGAGGACCTTTGCCGAGTCACCGCTGACGGGCTTAACCCACGTCTCTTTTGCTTCCCATTGCTTGTTATAGCTGCACAGTCTTTTCTTTTTTGCAGGTTTATCCATATTTGCACTTGCCAACCCGACCAAACAACACCAGGCGTTACTGAAACTTTTTGATTTGTCAGGAATTGGCAAAATATAGTGTGCAACTGATGCGCATAAGGGGGCCTTTGATTGGATGATGGGTGAATCACTCTTGCGTTACATGCAACACGCACGCACGCTGTTGTATCAGATCTAGGATCTGTCTGTAAGCTTGTCCTCTGGTAGGAGCAATCCAAAACGGGACAAGGGCGGACCCATATGGGACAAACCAATTTAGCCCAATATACGGGATGTACTGGCTAATACTGGACAGTTAGTAACCCTAGTTCAGAGAGACTAACCCGCAAATTCCTTCTCCTCAGTGAACAAAAGACTGTGTTGGCTCTTGATGAAGAGAAAATAATGAGAGGAAGGAGCAGTGTATGTTGGGACATGCAATTAAAGCTGATATTTCGTCTGGGGAGGGGTGGAATATGTAGGGATGAATAGATGAGAGAGATGGCTGGCAGTATGAGGAAGGGTCTCGACCCAAACCGTCACCCATTCCTTCTATCCAAATGCAGCCTGTCCCGCTGAGTTACTCCAGCATTTTGTGTCTATAGATGGCTGGCAGAGATGGTTTACAGTTTTCAAGTGAAGGCCTAGAGAAATATTCCCCATTTGGGAAGCCCAAGGTGTACTAGTTGCTCAAATGCTTCAGTCTTTGCAGCAGTTTGTCACCAGACCATCACACAAACCGACCTCCCTTCCATTGATCCCGTCAACATTATCCTGCCTCGGCAAGGCTGCCAGCATAATTGTGGACAAAGCTCAGACCATCACGCAAACCAACCTCCCTTCTGTTGACTCCATTTATACCTCACGTTGCCTCGGCAAGGCCAGCAGCATAATCAAGGATGAGTTGCACCCCGGCCACTCCCTCTTATCCCCTCTCCCATCGGGCAAAAGGTATAGAAATGTGAAAACGCACACCTCCAGATTCAGGGACAGTTTCTACCCAGCTGTTATCAGGCAACTGAATCATCGTACCACAACTAGAGAGCAGTCCTGAACTACTATCTATCTCATTGGTGACCCTCAGACTATCCTTGATTGGACTTTACTGGCTTTTCCTTGCACTAAATGTTCTTCCCTTATCATGTATCTATACACTGTAAACAGATCGATTGTAATCATGTGTTGTTTTTTTGCTGACTGGTTAGCAGGCAACAAAAGCTTTTCACTGCACCTCGGTACACATGACAGTAATTTAAACTGAACTAAAACTTCTTGTAAAGGGGCAACCAGAACTGCATACAATACCTCAAATGCTGCCAAGCCAAAGTCCTATAAATCTGCAAAATGACTTTATGACTCTTATACTTAATGTTTTTGACTCTTTACACAATGACACTTTGTACATGAATTATTGTCAAGTATTTACTTCTGCTCACGGACTGACTGCTGAGTTGTCCACAGCTAACCAATCAACAGAGTGAAATGCACATACACGTTGAAATGCTTGACCGAGACACAAGAAACTGCAGATCCTGGAATCTTGAGTAAAGAACAAAATGCAAGAGGAACTCAGTGGGTCAGGCAGCATCTGTGGAGAAACAGACCGACGTGTTCCAGGTCAGGACCCTTCTTTAGTCTAAAATATTTGATGAGCAAGATAATGTGTTGAAAGGAACTGCAGATGCTGGTTTGTACTAAAGATAGACACAAAGTGCTGGAGTAACTCAGGGGGTCAGGCAGCATCTCTGGAGAAAAAGGATGCGTGACGTTTCGGGTTGACACTTCTTCAGACTGAGGAAGGCTGAGGAGTCCTGTTGTGAGAGACACTGTTTTGACAGGACAGGAAGTGACACAGCTGGCGTCCTGGTTCCATCACAACAACCTGGAGCTCAATGCTTTTAAGACAGTGGAATTGATTGTAGACTTTAGGAGAGCTCCCCCTGCCCTCACCCCACTCACCATCAACAACACCACAGTCACATCTGTGGAGTCTTTTAAGTTCCTAGGAACCATCATCTCCAAGGACCTTAAGTGGGGGGCTACCATCGACTCCCCAGTCAAAAAGGCACAACAGAGGATGTACTTCCTACAGCAGCTGAGGAAGCACAATCTGCCACAGGCAATGATGGTCCAATTCTACACGGCCATCGTAGAGTCTGTTCTCACCTTCTCCATCATGGTCTGGTTTGGCTCAGCCACCAAGCACAACACCTGGAGGCTGCAGCAAATCGTCCGATCAGCTGAGAAGGTTACTGGCTGCAACCTTCCCTCCATTGATGAACTGTACACTGCAAGGGCCAGGAAGCGAGCGGGTGAGATCATCTCTGACCCCTCTCACCCTGGCCACAAACATTTTGAATGACTTCCATCTGGAAAGCGACTCCGGATTGTCAAAGCTGCCATAGCCAGACATACAAACTGTTTTTATCCACGAGTAGTTGCTCTACTCAACAGCCAAAAATCTGTAGCCTCCCTTTGATCTGGTATTTTGTTGGTTCACATGCGTGATCAATGGTGTTTTATCATTAATGTTTTATTATTATTGATGTTTAGTGTTTTCAGAGTCATTCATAACTGTCACTGTATGTCATGTTGTCACGTGGGCGGAGCACCAAGGTAAATTCCTTGTATGTGAATACTTTGCCAATAAACTTACTTACTTACTTACTTGAGATGCAGTTCCTAAGGCCTGCAGTAAGTGATTTAGTCAGCAGAGGGAGGCATGGTTTTAAAATGCAAGCGGCATGCTGCTTAAAAAATGCAGCTTCACTCCAAAGCAAATCAAAAAATCATTCTACGCCTTTCTTGTATCCCCTTGTCCTGGGAAATTTTGAAAGAGATTTTTTGTCTGCTTTGTTTCCACCTTTATAAATTTCCTGTGCAGTGTGTCAAATGTAAATAATACGTTCGAGTCGTGCTCTGCGTGTCTAATTTTAGAACCTCACCCACGAGTTAAGATCTTTATTTATTTAACGATGATTGCTAATGTACCCCAGGATGTTAGCGTGCACCTCTGCTGGCCCCATTACCTTTGGTGTACAGTCAGAGGAGACATAGTACAGAGGAAAAGCCTAGCCGTGCAGACACAGAGAATAAAGTGTGAGTGAAAAACACCATCAAATCATTTTCTAGTTCAGGGAACGCGCTTTTCCTCTACTGTGCAGCCTAAAACATTATTGAAGGAAATATTCCAAAGTAATACAGTTTTCTGATTGTGTAGGAAGGAACTGCAGATGCTGGTTTACACTGAAGATAGACACTAAGTGCTGGATAACTCAGTAATGGGTCTGTCCCATGGGCGATTTTTTTCGGCGACTGCCAGCGACTGGACCCCCCTACGACAATGTCTACAACAACCTACCGCCTAGTCGACGTCCAGCTACAGCAAGCTACCGACAACCGGCGACCCATTAGGACGTCCACCTACGATCACACCTACGACAACCTACGTCCACCCGCGACAAGGTAAGACATTTCAGTCGCCGGTACCTTTCGCCAGTTGACGTAGGTAGTCGCCAATGGAATTCACTGAAGTCAGCACCGGCGACAACCTACGTCATCCTGGCGACAACCTACGACAGAACCTACATCAGCAGAAGTCAAGCTACGCTCATTGGCATCAAGCCAACTGTCGTCGAAAAGTTTTGAACATTTCAAAATCCCGTGGTGACCAGAAAAACCCTACAACTCTTTAGGTGACTGAGGAGACTACTGACGACCATACAGGCGACAACCCCGGCAACCATGTGGCGACAGCCTAGTCACCTGTAGTCGCCTAACAAATGCCTAAGTGGGACAGGGGCATAACTCAGTAGGTGATGTTTTGGGTCGAGACCCTTTTTCAGATTGAGAGTCAGTGAAGAATCTCAGTCTGAAGAAGGGTCTTGACCTGAAACGTCACTGATTCATTTTCTCCAGCGATGCTGCCTGACCTGCTGAGTTTCTCCAGCAGTCTTCTGATTGGCTGAGTGGTGTAGTTTACTTTAGTTTAGTTTCGGCCCACTGAGTCCATGCTGAGCAGCAATCCACGCACACTAACACTATCCTACACACACTTGGAACAATTCACCATTTCTACAAACCAATTAGCCTACAAACCTGTACGTCTTTATTGAAGGAAATATTCCAAAGTAATACAGTTTTCTGATTGTGTAGGAAGGAACTGCAGATGCTGGTTTACACTGAAGATAGACACTAAGTGCTGGATAACCCAGTAATGGGTCACGGGGAGAACATACAAACTCCATACAGACAGCACCCGTAGTCAGGATCAAACCCAGGTTCCTGGCGCTGTAAGGCAGCAACCGCTGCACCACCATGCTGCCCCGGAGTAATGGACTTCTGATATCAATGGAAGTTACCTTAGCACATGACGCTCCATTACTTATGTGGAGTATTGTGTGCATTCTGGTCCCCCATTACAGGAAGGATTTGGAGGCATTGGAAAGGGTTCAGAGGAGGTTTACACGCATGATATCTGGACTAGGGAGTATTAACTGCAGGGAGACGGACAGAATTGGATGGGGTTTTTTCTGGACCGTCGGAGGTTGCAGGAAGACATGATAGATGCATATAAAGTTACTAGGCATAGAAAGAGTAGGCAGTCAGGACTTTTTCACCAGGATGGAACAAAAATAAAATACTAGCGGGCAAAGCTTTAAGGTGAGAGGGACAAAGTTGAAAAGAGGTGTGCGGGACAACATGTTTACACAATGGGTGGTGAGTGCCTGGAATGCATTGCCTGGATTGGTGGTTGCGGCAGATATGATAGTGGCATTTTACAAGACCATTGGATAGGTGCATGGACATACAAGGAATGAGGGGATATGGATTATGTGCAGGTAGATAATAGATGATCGTGGCATCATGCTCGGTACAGGCATAGTGTGCTGCGCCCTTGTATCTCTAAAACGAAAAAAACAAAAACAAAAACTAAATATGGCCGACATTGTGGGTTCTTGCGCTGTACTGTTCTATGCCCTAAATGCATTGACCTTGCCATTGTGGTTCCAGTTTTAGTCTAAAGTCTCTTCTAATATTTTTGCAGGGTAATAAAGAAAAGTTGTCAGCAGTAATTAAAGGCCATGTTTTGTTATAAATTTGTTTAGTTTGGAGATTTTCTGGAGACACCGCGCGGAAACAGGCACTTAGACCCACCAAGTCCGCGCCGACCAGCGATCCCCATACACTAATACGATCCTACACACTAGGGACAAGTTTTCAATTTTACCAAAGCCTACAAACTTGTATATCTTTGCAGCGTGTGAGGAAACCAGAGAACACAGGGAAAACCCATGCAGAGAACGTACAAACTCCTACAAACAGCACCCATAGTCAGGAGCGAACATAGTCAGGTCCCTGGCGCTGTGAGGCAGCAACTCTACTGCTGTGCCACTATGCCACCCTTGCTGTAGCCAGTTAATGTCCATCATTTCGCACAAACAGCCTGCTTTATTGGCCTAGTTACATTCAGAGTTGTGACATGGAATGATATAGGGAATGCCGAAGAGTAACTGCCAAAGGAGGCAGGAATAAAAGTGGCATTTAAGAGGCTTTTGTATAGACACCTGGATATGCAGGTATGGAGGAAGGTGGACCATGTGTTGGCAGAGGAGATTAGTTTATCTTGGCATCAGCTTCGGCACAGACATTGTGGGCTGAAGGGCCTGCTCTAATGCTGTGCTGCTCTTTAGTTTCGTTCAGAGATGTTCCACCGGGTGGCGCCGTCTGTCTGTTTTTTTGTCTTTTTTGTTATTTTTAGTGTGTTTGAAAAGTATGTGTTAATGTTCTCTGGTATGTTTTATGTGGGGGGGGGGGGGGGGGGGGAGGGGGTGGGGGGGGGGCGGGGGGAGGGGGTGGGGGTGGGGGGGGGAGGGGAACCATTTTTTCAATCCCTTACCTTGCCGGAGATGCGATTGTTTTCCGGATCGTATCTCCGGTGGCTCAGCGGCCTAACATCATGGAGCTGGCGGCCTTGCTTGAGACCCAGCAAGACTTTGAGCCCCACCTTGGGGCTGTTTGACTTACAATCAGAGCCTGCAATCCCTTGCATAGGATCGACACCTCAACCTCGGCCTGCGGATTCCAACATCGAGGAGCTTGCAGTCTCGGGTAGAGGCTGATGTCGGGAAGCTCCAGTCGCAGAAGGTTTCGACCAGTCCCGGCCCGGCACACGGGAGCTGAGATCCCCCCTCCCCCCTCGATGCAGATGTTTGATCTCCTCTGGTATGACTGTATGGTAATAAAGTAATTATGATTATGATTATGAGAATCAGAATGGAATCAGACCCTTCGGCCCACCAACTCCACGCTGACCCATCGAACACCCGTTCACACTCATTCTATGTTTTCCCACTTTTGCATCCAGTCCCAAGGGCAGTTTACAGAGGCTAACTAATCTACAAATCGGCACTTCTTTGGGATATGGAAGGAAACCAGAGCACCTGGAGCAAACCCACGTGGTCACAGGGAAAATGTGCAAAATTAACACAGACAGCAGCCGAAGTCAGGATCGAACCCGGATCTCTGCCGCTGTGAGGCAGCAACTCTACCAGCCACCGCCACTGTCCCTAATGTTCTAATGAGCTCGATGTACTGTGATAAAGATGCTTTGACAGCTCCGTCCGGTTTAGAAAAATCTGCTTGAGTAGGTTTGATAGTTACTGTCAGACATGAATGCTCTTCATGACACTTTAACCCTGTGAGATCCGAGCAGGTGATAAAATTGCCATGATTGCCTCGATTTGTCTCAATGTACAATGAATAGTTTTGTTTTGTGTGTTCTCCAAACAGATCATATACTACTATACCGATTTCCCCTGCCTCCATATCCTTCCATTCCCTGCATTATCCAGGTGCCTATCCAAAAGCCCATAAAATAGCACTATGGTATCTGCCTCCATCACCACTGTTGGAGGTGTACTCCAGGCATTTACCACGCTCTGTATAAAAAACTTGCCCGGCACATCTCCTTTAAACTTTACACTTCTCACCTTAAAGCTATGTCTTCTGGTCTTTGACACTTCCACCCTGGGGGAAAAGGTAGTGAGTGTCTACAATATGAATGGCTGGAAACCTCTGACAATTGGAGCAGGGTTTCTGAAGGCCCTCCCGAAGGACAAGGAGTAGCAGCAAAGGGGTGTCTGGGCCATGGGCTGGCGTTGGAGAGGGTCTAGAGGAGGTTTACCAGAATGATCCCAAGAATGAGTGGCTTAACATATGATGAGTGTTTGACAGCATTGGACCTGAAGGTGCAAGAGTTTAGAAGAATGAGGGGGGGGGGGGGGCTCCTTGAAACTTACATAATACTGAAAGGCTTGGATAGAGTGGATGAGGAAAGGATGTTTCCACTGGTGGGAGGGTCCAGGACCAGAGGTCATAGGCTCAGAATAAAAGGACATGCCTTTAGGAAGGAGATGAGGAGGAATTTCTTTACCCAGAAGGTGGTGTATCTGTGGAATTCATTGCCACAGAAGGCTGTGGAGGTCAAGTCAATGGATGTTTTTAGGGCAGAGATAGATAAATTCTTGATTAGTACGGGTGTCAGGGGCTATGGGGAGAAGGCAGGAGAACGGGGTTGAGAGGAAAAGATACATCAGCCATGACTGAATGGCGGGGTGGACCTGATGGGCTGAATGGCCAAATTCTGTTCTTATCACTTACGAACATATGAAAAAGATAATTCCAAGTTGGAGATGGGCTGTTGAGTAATAGCTCAGTGGCATCAGCACATTGATAACAACCACAGACCTAGTCAATAATAAAGCCAACCCTTTGTCAAAAGGAAGCGAGGATCTTTATACATCGTCTGGAAGCTAACATCCATTCATTAGGGGATCGGAGTCACTCTGGTGATGTTTGTCTAGTTTCCTCGGCAGGCCTGACACCTCCTAAAACCGGTGTTTGGAGAGCAGGCAGCGGGCAACGTAAGGTGCAGACAGCAGTCAGCTCCAGTCCTCGCCACTCCATCGCCTCGTCCGGTCATCCCCCGTCCTTCTCTGCTGCTCCAACACCCCCATCCCCCCTCTCTCTCTCCCTGTCTCCTTCTCCCTCTCTCTCTGTCTTTCATGTTGTGGCTTCTTGAGGTAATTAAAAAGAAAGAGAGAGGAGTCGGCCTTTTAAACGAGGTGCGGAGAGACGGGATGGTGTGAGTATCTGCGCCGGTTTTATTGGGGTATTTTGTGCCATGGATCTGGCAGTCGTCTGCCCCTGACAGGTCTGACCACCGACCTGTGTCTGGGTGGTCTCCAGCTGGCTGTGTGTTCGCTGAAGGACGGGGCAGCCATGAAAACGCTGCTCTTAATGACGAGGGGGAAAAAATACATCAGCATTATTTAAACCTGTTCACAATTCCAGCATCTGCAGCCTCTTGTGTTTAGTTTAGTTCAGGGATACAGCACAGAAACAGGCCCTTCAGCCCACAGAGTCCGCGCTGTCCAGCGATCCCTGCACTCTAGCACCATCCTACACACATCAGACTCATTTTTTTACCAATGCCAATTAACCCACACAAAAAGCTGGAGTAATTCAAGGTTTCAAGGTCAGTTTATTGTCACCTGTAACAGTTAAGGTACAGGCAGCATCACTGGAGAGAAGGAACGGGTGACGTTTCGGGTCGAGACCCTTTTTCAGTCTCTGGAGTGACAGCACCCGTAGTCAGGATCAAACCCAGGTCTCTACTGCTGTAAGGCAGCAGCTCTACCTCTGTGCCATCATGCTGCACAAAATGTGTCTTCATTTGAACGTGGACCCTATTCATCTGGGTCGGAGCCTTCTTAAAGTGCATCTGAACTTCCAGCTTTGAAATCATCTTTTAAAGATTTCCTTCAGTGTTTTAGAGGGGTGGAAGATTGCAACCTTCACGTGGTCTGCCCTGTTTTGACTAATGCAATCAACCTGGCGTGCACAATCAAATAAGATCAAATAGAACAAGTTGTCCTACACTTCAGGCTGTGCATGCCATACGCAAGAAGAAGAAGTGTTTTAGAGTCATACAGCACGGACATGGGTCTTCCAGCCCAACTCATCCATGTCGACCAAGGTGCCCCCTCTAAGCTAGTCCCATTTGCCCACATTTGGCCTATATCTCTCTAAACCTTTCCTATCCTTGTACCTGTCCAAGTGTTGTTTAAATGTTGTTAATGTACATGCCTCAACTACATCCTCTGGCAGCTCCTTCCCACCTCCCTCTGAGTGAAAAGGTTGCCCCTCAGTTTCCTATTAAAACTTCCCCCCCCCTCACCTTAAACCTATTCAACCATCAGAGGGCATGAACCAACTGCAGTAAACACAGGTCCCCTTACAACAAACCCCTACTCATGTAGCACTTTTGTTCAAACATAGGACAGCAGAATAAGGGGATCAGGCTGCGCAAATCTCATCCCTGATCCACTTTTGGATCCACTTTTCAAATCCACAATTTGCTCTGAGCTACTAGTGCTATGGTGAGTCTTTCATTATAAAATGTGTACTTGTGCTGCAAACATTTCCACCGCTTCAGTTTTTCAGTTTACAGATACAGCATGGAACAGGCCCAATGGCCTACTGAGTCCACGCCGACCTCGATCACTCATTTACACTAGTCCTATATTATCCCCCTTACTCATCTCTCCCTACACCCAAGGGGCAATTTACAGAGGCCAATTAACCTACAAACCCACACATCTTTGGGATGTGGGAGGAAACCGGAGCATGTGCAGACTACACACAGGGAGCACCCAAGGCCAGGATCGAACCTGGGTCTCTGGCACTGTGAGGCAGCAGCTCTAGCGGCTGTACCACTGTGCCGCCTCTGTGTGGCGTAGTTGCTGGCACTTAGCCACGCAAACACATTGTCGGGTACTGGCCCTGAAAGGGGTCAGCAGCAGCAACATGACCAGCACAGACAGCTTCAGCAGGGTGTGGGCAGTGAACTAGGGGATGGAAGGGAGCAGGTTGATTGAGAGGGGCAAGAGTAGGCAGGCCGAAGGAATGAGCAGGAACCGAGATGTACCATGTGCTCGGGGGATGGTAGACCCTCCTGGGCTACAGCCACGTGTTCCTAATGGGAATTTGGTGGGAGAATTCCACTGGAAATAAAACCCTTCCATCTGCGTAGTCTCTGAATGCCGGTACACTGGTGAAGACTGCAATGCTACTGAGTCTTCCCTCCCTCGGAGACTGAGGGGAGACCTGATAGAAGTATGTAGTTATAAGAGGCATAGAACCTTTTCCCTTGGTTAGAATTGCCAAAGACTAGAGGACATGGCTTTAAGGTGAGAGGGGCAAAGTTTAAAGAAAATATCATAGTCATACAGTGTGGAAACAGGCCCTTGGGCACAATTTGTCCACACTGACCAACATGTCCCATCTATACTTATCCCATCTGCCTGTGTTTGGCCCATATCCCTCCAACCATGTCTTATCCATCTACCTGTCTCATTGTTTCTTGGGGGAAGGAGAGGCACAGGCTGGTCCAGGAGGAAGTGAGGGCAGCGGTGGAGGAGGAGAGGTCTACCAGAGCGATTGGCTTGAGGCAGCAGGGAGCCTGGACAAGGTGGGAGCAGGCCATGGACCGAAAAGTCACATGGACTGAGCTATGGCAGGCTGAACCTCAACGTCTCAAGTTCCTGGTTCAAGCAGTGTACGATGTCTTGCCCAGCCCATCGTACTCTTCATCTGGGGCAAAGCGTAATCTCCGTATTGCCCGCAATGCTCAGGCAAGGGGGCGTTGGAACACATCCTGATATGCTGCCCAAAGGCTCTTGGGCAGGGCCGGTACACCTGGTGGCACGACCAGGTTCTTAATCCCATTGCAGAAGCCATCAGCATGGGAATCAGCAGCTGCAGACGAGCACGGCCCACCACCCAGATGATCACCTTCGTGAAGGCCGGAGTGCAGCTGCCAAGAACCACAGCAGCCAGGAATCCGTTAGGAATCCTGGCGACTGCTCAGGACTGGCAGCTTTCTGTAGACCTGGTGAAACAGCTGAAGTTTCCACAGCACATTGCCACGACCAGCCTGAGGCCAGACATCCTCCTGGTCTCAGAGGCGACCAAAAACATTGTCTTGTTGGAACTGACAGTGCCTTGGGAGGACCGTCTGGAGGAGGCCCACGAGAGGAAGAAGACCAAGTACAAAGAGCTGGCTATAGACTGCCGTAAGCTGGGCTGGAAGGCAAGGTGTATGCCCATCAAGGTTGGCTGCAGAGATTTTTCAGGGCAATCGCTCTACAAAGCCTTGCGTGCACTGGGCGAGGAGAAGAGCCATCAAGAACATCACAGAGGCAGTGGAGAAAGCCTCGAGATGGCTCTGGATCAAGAGAGGAGGTCCATGGGGAGGAGCGAATGCCACCTGAACACAAGTCGTGGTCTGATCAACCATGGCTGGGTCGCCTGGGCGAGGGAGTCTGATGTTGAAAGACCCGAAATGCCCAATGACCCCAGGTTACAACACTGATGATGTGTTCAGCTGCATCAATAGATGTATTTTTATCAATCACTTAAACATTGCAAAAGTCCCTGCATCAACTACCTCCTCTGGCAACTCGTTCCATACACCCACCACCCTCTGTGTGAAAAAGTTACCCCTCATGTTCCTATTAAATCTTTCCCCCGTCACCTTAAACCTATGTCCTCTGGTGCTTGATTCCCCTACTCTGTGCGCCCATCCCAATCTAGTCCTCTCATGATTTTATACACCACGTTGGCCCCATAGCAGAAGCGTCCACGTCGCGGGGCTGGAAACTGGAAGGATCCTGAGCTAATTCTGCTACCACCATCATCTATTGCGACAAGTGATGGCTCCCACTGATTGTCACCGGAAGCTTGCGTCCTTTTCAGGACGGACGATGACAGCGAGGTCAACATTTGTCACAAGATGGACACGAAAAGAAAAAGATACACCACGTTAAGATCACCCCTCACTCTCTTGTGCTCCAAGGAATAGAGTCCCGGTCTGCTCAACCACTCCCTACATGCTCAAATCCCTGGCAACATCCATGTAAAATGTGAAGGGTAAATTCTGAGCTGTGCAGGGCATGTTTTTTACACAGTGCATGGTATGTCACCTATGTCACCTTATTTCCTACAGGCATCACATTTACCATACTGGTGGAGACCCTGAAAGAAAGTCAAGGATCAGAAGTTCTCTTGGGTACCAAAACAGCGGCACGCAGATTGGGCGACACGGTGGCACAGTGGTAGAGTTGATGCCTTACAGTGCTTGCAGCGCCGGAGACCCAGGTTCGATCCTGACCATGGGTGCTGTCTGTATGGAGTTTGTACGTTCTCCTCGTGACCGCATGGGTTTTCTCCGAGATCTTTGGTTTTCTCTCACACTCCAAAGACATACGGATATGTAGGTTAATTGGCTTGATGTATATGCAAATTGACCCTAGTGTGTGTAGGATTGTGTTAATGTGTGCAGGGATCGCTGGTTGGTGCGGATTCAGTGAGCCAAAGGGCCTGTTTCCGTGTTGTATCTCTAAACTAAACTGAAAGGCTTGGAGTGGGCCTTGTTTAGTTCGCTGAAGAATCAAGAGCTTCTTGAGTGTTTAACTGTCATATGTACCAACTAGGGAACAATGAAATTCTTACTTGCAGCAGCTTTACGGTTCCGTAAATGCTACATACACAGGTAAATATGATAATGGAAAAAATGCAATACCTTAATAACTGTAATAGCAGTGCAATAAAGAAACAAAGTCTGCAGTGCAACCAAAGACACAGTCCATAGAAGTTCATGTTTGCTGAAGTTAGTGTTGTGTTGTGTTCATGTTCTTGCCGGGAAGAACCTGGTCGTCACGGTTTTCAGAGTCTTGGTCTCTGGGTCAAACCAAGTTCCAACAACACAGTAATCTTTTCCAGCACTGTGGGAATAATCTTTCAGGCAGGGAAGTTCAGATCCCAGTCTCCAGTCTGTCTTCTATTTGGATGTTCCCAAGGACTGGAAATGCCACTGGTTGCTGTCATATTGTCTGAAGAATGAGGGAAAGCATTTGAAAGTTGAAGAGACAAAAATCACCAGTTTTTGGAATAATTTATATGAATCATTGAAGCTCTCTGAAGGATGTGAACAGTTATACAATAATACAAATATAATGTCCTTCTTTTTCCTCTCACTTGGTAATCAACCTCTTGGTTCTTTCCTTTTGACTTGTTACTTCTCTCTCTTTCTTAAACTACATTTTTAATTTTACTAACTGACCAGTTGAGAAGTCACACACAGGAAACACAGTAGAATGACAATAGACAATAGACAATAGGTGCAGGAGTAGGCCATTTGGCCCTTCGAGCCAGCACCGCCATTCACTGTGATCATGGCTGGTCATCCACATTCAGTACCCTGTTCCTGCTTTCTCACGATATCCCCTGACTCCACTATCTTTAAAAGCTCTATCTAAATCCCTCTTGAAAGCATCAAGAGAATTGGCCTCCACTGAATTCTACAGATTCACAACTCTCTAGGTGAAAAAGTTTTTCCTTGTCTCCATTCTAAATGGCCTAACACTTATTCTTAAACTGTGGCCCCCTGGCTTTATACTGAGGGGTTCCGTTAAAGTTTAGTCCATTAAAGTCACATGAAGAACGGATAGACAGAGTGCTGGAGTAACTCAGCTAGTCAGGCAACATCTGTGGAAGGAATGGATGTGATGTTTTGTGTTGGGACCCTTCTTCAGACTAAAGCATCTAGAAGAATGGTCCCAACTCAAAACGTCGCCTGTCCATTCCCTCACCAGATGCTGCCTGAGCCATTGAGTTACTCCAGTTTTTTGTATTTTGCTGAAGAATCCAGGATCAGCAGTTCCAGTGTTCTCTTTCTGAAGAACGGGTACTGTGTGCTTTGTAGATTGATAAGAAAAATGACAGTATAAGAAAATGCCATGCAGGCATAAAATGGAAATTGTCCTCAGCAATTTTGTTCGACTGCATTTACTAGAGATAGACACAAGCTGCTGGAGTAACCCAGTGGGCCAGGCAGCATTTCTCTGGAGCGAAGGAAAAGGTGACTTTCACCCCTGGCATCTTCATGACTCAAGGTTAATGTCGACCACCACTTTCCCAGAGATTCTAGGATTAGATTAGAATTCTAGGCACGGTGGCGCAGGGGTAGAGTTGCTGCATTACACAGCGCTTACAGCGTCGTAGACCCGGGTTCGAACCTGAGTATGGGTGCTGTCTGTATGGAGTTTGTACGTTCTCCTCGTGATCACATGGGTTTTCTCCGAGATCTTCTGTTTCCTCCCACACTCCATAGATGCACAGGTTTGTAGATTAATTGGCTTGGCATAAATTTAAATAGTTCCTAGTGAGTGTATTTACAATTGACAGTGTTAATGTGCCGGGATCACTGGTCGGTGTGGACTCTGTCGAGGGCCTGTTTCCACGCTGTATCTCTAAAATTCTTCTTCTTCTTATCGAGTCCACACACAAGATTAAAAGTTGATCAGCCAGAGTTCAACACACTTCTCGGCATCTGCATACAATCATGTCTGTCTTGTCACTTCTTGTGTTTCTTGTGCGTGGTGGTGGAAAGATTGGTGGAAACAGGGCCGCCACGTGAACGCTCTTTCCTTGACCCCATCGCTAAACCAAAGAAATACCGTCTTCTCAGCCTCGGGACAAATTTATAAAGGAGGTCAACATTTTCACGCATTTTGCTATTTTCCTGTTGTTGCTCAGCTTCTCCTTAGAGTTGTTGAACCTGTATCAAGCGTCAGATTGAACTGGCCCCTACTTCAACCCATGACCAACATCATCAGCGATGTTAGATGCTTCTTCCCCTTACATTCACATTATCCTTTGAACTTAATTGCCTTCTACTCCATGCTGTCGTGGTCCAATTTATCAGTGTTTACTACTCTGTAAACAGCGGCCAAGAAGAACAAAAGGAAGAAGAAAATGAAGAAACAGTCCATTTAATTTTCAGAAAAAAAAAAATTACATCTTGTGTTCTGTTTCCTTTTGTCTTAATCACCTGTCAGCAACCCAGTTTACGATCTTTTAATTTTTTATGGAAAACCAGCAACCAATTTAACCTCTTTTATATGCCTGGCAAGGACTTAACTATCTGTTAATTGTGGGCATAGTTTATTACTAAACTTATCGTGCATCCAGCTCACAGGTCTGTCAAGTGACGGAGTGCTGTATAAATGACTTTAGCCCTGTTATTTACGTATGTGGGTCTAAAACAGCAATCACACTAAAAACTCAGGCGGAAAATAACCTTCCCTTCATGTGAAGCTCGTCGTGGTGCTGGGTCCCACATAGTATGCTCAGTTAGAAGTTGAAGTCGGAAGGTCAACATCTGAACTTGAGGGTCAAAGGATTAAAAAAAAAATCAGGTTGTAATTACTGCACAAATTGTTCTCAATGGAAGATGCAAATAGATCATAAACGGCTCCACAGTAAACTTCCCACACAATGCAGTCATAAACCCTCACAAAAAAAGACACAAACTGCTGCACACACTCTGCACAAATTGTTCTCAATGGAACATGCAAATAGATCATAAACGGCTCCACAGTAAACTTCCCACACAATGCAGTCATTAAACCCTCACAATAAAAGACACAAACTGCTGGATAAACTCGACAGGTCAGGCAGCGACTGATTGTAGTCGAGGGAGGAAGCAGAAAGCTGGTCTAGAGGTGGGGGCAGGACAAAGCCAGGCAATGATAGGTGGATACAGGTGAAGGGGGAGGGAGGTTTGGTTAACAGGTGGCTGGACAAAGGACAGAGATGAAAAGGTGCTTAAGGCTATGAGATGAGGAGAGGCGAGGCATGAATTGTAAAGCCAGAGAAAGGGATATAGATGGAAGGGAGAAATGGGTGCACATCCAGGTAGGGTACAGAAAAGCAAAGGAGGGAGGAGATGGGAGGAGATGTTCCATTCATGTACTATGCCTGAACCAGGAATTGGTCTATTGGCATTTGTCAATGGTGAACTCAATGCCCATTTGTGGTTATCTTATCAAACCTGGTCAGCCCTCATGACGGGAGTTACCAGGCTAGCTGCAGTCAGTAAAGGGAGATTACTTTCCACAAACTTGTTGACTTTACATCAGATTGTCAACACATCTGCACTAAGCACTGTCCTTGTCTGAGTGGGTTTGAGGTTTTGGAGAACCGTGCCTCTGTAATTGTATAACAGCTTCAATTGACTTTATTACAGTTTCTTCTGCAATTGTTGGGGTCAAGTTGAAATTCCTGTGGTCCGGAGAAGCTTCCCATACTATTTAATGTTCCAGAGCGCAAATCTCAGCTTCCAAAAACGGAATTGACAGTAACAATTAGGACATACACTCAATTACACATCCACTTACAAACACATGCATCAGGCTGTTGTTCATGGACCGCAGCTTGGCATTCAACACAATCTACTGCTGGTGGCACGGGGGCACACTGGTAGAGTTGCTGCCTTACAGCGCCGGAAACTTGGATCTGATCCTGTCTAAACTCTGCTGGGAGTTTATACATTCTCCCTGTGACCACCGTGGGTTTTCTCAGGGAACTCCGGTTTCCTCCCACATTCCAAAGACGCACAGGTTAATTGGCTTGGTGAAGTTGTAAATTGTCCCTAGTGTGTGTAGGATAATGTTAATGTGTGGGGATTGCTGTTCAGCGCACAATTGGTGGGCAGAAGGGCCTGTTTCTGCGCTGCAAATCCAAACAAACAAACTAAATTAAACAATCATCCCCTCCAAACTAGTTACGAGGTGCACAGAATTAGGTCTCTGTGCATCCTTCTGGAACTGAATTTCCTCATCAGCAGTTCACAATCTGTACGAATTGGCAGCTACACTTTCTCCTCGATAACCATCAGCAGAGGAGCACCCGAAGGCTGTGTGCTCAGCCCTCTGTTCTACTCACTCTATACTCATGACTGAGCAGCCAGACACAGTTCCAATTCCATGTTCAAATTCACCGGTGACTCCACCGTTGTTGGACAAATTACAGATGACAATGAGTCAAGAGTATAGGAGGGAGATTGTTCAACTGACCAAATGGTGCCAGAAAAACAACCCTTTTCTCAATGTCAGTAAGACCAAGGTTGACTTTGGAAGAGGAAGGTTGAGGATCCACAAACCTGTCTTCATCGACGGGACGATGGTGGAGAGAGTCAAAACCTTCAAATTCCTGGGCATTCATATCTCATAAGATCTGTCCTGGATCCAGCACATTGATGCAATCATAAAGAAAGCCCATCAATGCCTTAGAAGATTGAGGAGATTCGGTATGTCAACGAATATTCCCTTGAACTTCTACAGAGCATATTGACTGGTTGCATCATGGCCTGGTTCGACTACTCGAACGCCAAGGAATGAAGAAGAATGCAAAAAGTGGGGAACACCTCCCAGTTCATCATGGGTACTGACCTCCCCACTATTGATGGGATCTACAGGAGTCGCTGCCTCAAAAAGGCAGCCAGCATCATTAGAGATCCACACCAGCCTGGCCACACATATTTCTTTCCTGCCATCAGGAGGAAGGTACAGGAGCCTGAAAGCCTGGGGGAACCACCATGGGGGAACCACCATGGGGAGGGGGGGGGGGGGGGGGGGGGGGGAGGGGTTAGAAAAAAAGGCGCGGGATACTTTGTAACTTTGTTGGCATCCTTTATTTGGCATACCTTGGGTGTGGAAAACAAAGAATATCACTGTGAGAATAAAGTCTCATTCATTCATTCATTTGTTCATTCAAAACTGTAATGTCTAGGTTCAGGAGCAGCTTCTTCTCTATCACCATTAGGCTATTAAATGGACTCAGTTGGCCAAAGAGCTTGTTTTCATGCTGTATCTCAAAACTAAACTAAACTAAAGTCCTTTGATGGTAGTGAGAAGTTAAAGGTTATCGGGGTATTCCAGAGCTTCAACACACCGATTGAAACCTTCTCATCTCTCACAGCCTTTTCTATCTCACAGGACACCTCTTAGGGAGAAGGTCAGTTCATAACATTGTAAGGAGTCCCTGGAGATTGTGTGCAGAGAACATGGAACAATCTGGCTCAATGCTTATTTTTTTCATCTCTAGTGGTCACCCAATTACAGGAAGGATGTGGAGCCTTTGGAGAGGATACAGAGGAGGTTTGCTAGAATGCTACCTGGATTAGGATTAATAACAACAGGGAGACTGTAGTTCATAAACTTGGATTGCTTTCTCTGGAATGTCAGAAGTTGAGGAGAGACCTGATAGAAGTATATAACAATTATGAGAGGCATAGATGGGACAGACAGTCAGAACCTTTTTTTCTCAGGTGAAAGAGTCAAAGGCATAACTTTAAGGCAAGAGGGGCAATGTTTAACGGCGATGTGTACACAAAGTTTTCTACACAGAGTTATGGGTGTCTGGATATGCCGTCGATATATGGTGGAGGTAAATATGATAGTGGCATTTGAGGTTTTTAGATAAGAATACGTGCAGTATATGCAGGGAATGGAAGAATGCAGGCAGATGAGATTAGCTTATCTTGGTATCTGTTTGTCATAGACATTGTCATTCCTGTACTGTTTTTTTCTATGTTCTATTGTACAGGCCAATTTTTCCACAATCCTACCATTATCTCATAACTGAGGATGACTCTTGGGAGTTTGGTTTCTCACCCATTCTTTAGTTTAGTTTAGAGATACAGCATAGAAACAGGCCTTTGCCCACCATGTCTGCTCCAACCAGCGATCACCCGTACACCACTTCTATCTTACACATTAGGGATCATTTACAGAAGCCAATTAACCTACAAACTTGCATGTCTTTGGAATGTTGGAGGAAATCAGAGCACTGGGAGAAAACCCATGCAGTCACAGGGAGAACATATAGTCTTATATAGATCATATATAGTCCATATAGATAGCACCTATAGTCAGGGTCAAACCCGGGTCTCTGGCGGTGTAAGACAGCAACTCTACCACTGTGTCACCATGCCACTTTTAGGAAGAAGATGTGAAATGGTGGCAAACTGAAAAATGTTCAAAATAGGAACGCAAATTCAAATCCTTGCCTATCTACAAGTATGAGAATACATTATTTAAAAATCAGGTTCCCTCTATTTATTTTAGGGCTCTCACTTGTATCAAATGTTCTCTGTGGGTTTGTCATCTTTTACAAAATGTTAAAGGTTATCCCATAGAGCAAGTAGCTTGCATGAACAGATAAAAAATCTTATATTTATATAACACCAGTCGTAAATTCAGGAAGAATTAAAGCACTTTGCATTTGAAACGTACTGCATTGATTGACTTTTCTACTGCTTGGTAGTAAAAGGAGGAGAAATGGATGAAGACATCATTCTGAACACTGTGCTATTTTGGCAACCAATGAGCTTTACACATGTGTGCTCCTTGTGCTTGTACCTGGAACAGAATTAAGCTTAATCTTTGCCATAATTTTATTTAGCATTGTGTGCTTCCTGTCTCGTGGTGGTCTGGCAGGTATTAAGTTAAAGGTTGGTCTCAATATTTCTTGGTGTTTTTCATGGCCAAACCTGAGGCATTATATTTAAAAAAAATCATTTCACTTCCAGTGGAATGTTATCTTTCCACATCTTAGTGACATTGAAATCTAACACAAAATTCATCCAAGGCATTCGTTTATGAATGGTTACAAACGTTTTAGAAGCCGCACAGGATTAGACTACATCAGCCAAAATACTTTCTTGGCAGCATCATTCATTAGTACTTTGCTATAAAAATAGCATATCAGATCCAATCACGTGTAAAAAATATTAATAAGCCAAGTCAGTGTCACTACATGTGGCCCTATTTTCCTTTATTAACTACACCATTGTAATAAACTGCAGCACTGTATTTATCTACATTCTTTGATACAATCATGAAGTGGATGTTAATTTCCTGCTGTAATTACAAAGGGCCTCTGCACAATTTGTTCTGAACGAATGCTACCAACATCTTTCTGCAAACCAGTGAACCAAATGTTTTATTCTGCAATGCTGAAAAGAGTCTTTGTTCAATAAGAAGGGTTCACTCCTTGTTCATCTTAGGTGGTCAGGTAGTGAAGGGTGAAATATTAAAGCCAAGCTATTTAACTAATGACTTGGCTTCAGTATTCCACACTTCACCA
This sequence comes from Okamejei kenojei, assembly GCA_035221665.1. Taxonomy (NCBI): domain Eukaryota; kingdom Metazoa; phylum Chordata; class Chondrichthyes; order Rajiformes; family Rajidae; genus Okamejei; species Okamejei kenojei. The sequence goes on from CM069135.1 coordinate 97,959,736, forward strand.
CTTGCTAGTCTTTTTTCATGGAAGGATTTGGCCCCTGGACAATCTCATGCTTCTTTTCTTCAACCTGACCATGTATAAATGACTACAAGAGAGTTCCCCGCCAATTGATAAACACCACCTGAATACAATTAAGTCTAATTGATAGAAATCACATGGATACAATTAGCATTCCTCATATGGTCAAAGGCTTTGTGCCAATGCTGGCACGTGCAAGACAAAGCCAGCTCTTGGTTTGTGGCTTTGACAGTGATATTGTTGAACTCGGCACATTAGGTTCAATGGCTCATCAACCACAGGACTTGCAAATGATGACGTCTGGAAGGAAAGTGAGCACAAGGTGAGTAGATTTCAGACTGCGGTTTCAAGTGGCCATAATCCCCATCAAAAATCGTAGGCGCAAGAGACTGCAGGTGGTGGAATTTGGACCAAAAAGTAAACCGTTGGAGGAACTCAGTGGGTCAAATGACATCTAGTGTTGAGAAAGGAATTATCATTGTTTTAGGTCAATACCCTACATTAAGACTGAAATAATCTCTTGGCTCTCTCAATGTGTTTCTCTCTCAATCGCAATCTATGTTTGGTGCTTCCATTTTTGTTGCTTTTCCAAAACCTCCACCTTCACTCATTACCCATTTTGCTCCCTCCCTGGTTCCATATACTTACTGCCCACCAATTTACACACACTGGATCCCTGCCCCTATCTGGTTCCATCTCCCTTTCATCTCTCCTTTTATAGTTCTCCCCAATCCCATCACCTCCCTTAGCACCCGTTGCCTTTGTGCCAGTGCTTACGACCCTCCAGCGACTGTCTCCACCTTCACTCTCTCCTCTCACCACCTGAATCCCTGTGCCTCCTTTTTTATTTCCTTGCCCACCCATCGTCCACTTGTTTCTGCCTTCCAATTCCAATTCCTGCTTCTCTTGGCTCCATCTGCCAGTCACTGGCAATGTTCACTGGAAGTTAGAAGGATGAGAAGGGATCTTATAGAAACATAAAATCCTTAAGGGATTGGACAGGGAAAATGTTCCCGTTGTTGGTGGAGTCCAGAACCAAGGGTCGCAGTTTAAGAATAAGGAGTGAGCCATTTAAGAATGAGATGAGGAACAACTTTTTCACCCAGAGAGTTGTGAATCTGTGGAATTCTCTGCCACAGGCAGTGAAGGCCAATTCACTGGAAGTTTTCCAGAGAGAGTTAGATAGAGCTCTTGAGGCTAACAGAATCAAGGGATATGGGGAGAAAGCAGGAACGGCTGACTTGGGGTTGCTGAATGTCCCGCAGTCTAGGTATAAGCTCAGGGGCGACCGTGCCTTTGTGGTCGCAGCTCCTAGACTGTGGAATAGCATCCCCCTCCCCATCAGAACTGCCCCCTCCATCGACTCCTTTAAGTCTAGTCTAAAAACTTATCTGTTTTCCCTAGCCTTTCCTGACGTCCTCTGAGCGAGGGCTATTTGTATATATGTATGTAGCCTGCTTGTGTATACTACTCTTATAACAAATGTAAAGCACTTTGGTCAACAAGAGTTGTTTTTTAAATGTGCTATATAAATAAATGTGACTTGACTACTGATTTAGGATGAGCAGCCATGATCATATTGAATGGCAATGCTGGCTTGAGGGGCCTAATGACCTACCCCTGCACCTATTTCCTTCACCCCTCTACTTTTCAGTTATTGGCTGCTGTCTTGCCCCTGCGCCTCTCCTCTTTATACTGGCCACCTTTTCTTTCCACTCTCAGTACTGGTGAAGTGTCTCAAACCAAAACATCCACATGCATGAAGGGCGGGGGGGGGCGGAAAGACAACAAAAATTGGAGCTCCAGAGGAGGATTAGGAGTGAGAGCGAGAGGGGAAATGGGTGAGTAAAGGGTATTTGAATTTTTTAATATCCTAATGCAGGGCATTGAACCAACACATTGAAATTCCATTCTCCACATGGGATGTCGTTTGATCCACCGAGTTCCATTAGTTTATTTTTTGCCATCCCCTTCTCTGCCTCCACACCCTCATCCCTCAATCGCTTAACAGCATGCTGCTGTTTGTTTGTTTGTTTGTTTGCTCCAAACAGTTTTACAACCACTTTCTTACAGGGAGCAGAATATACGAGCCGGGAAGCAGCGGTAGAGTTGCTGCCTTACAGATCCAGAGACCCGTGTTCGATCCTGACTACGGGTGCTGTCTGTACGGAGTTTATGTTCCCCCTGTGACCTACGTGGGTTTTCTCCGAGATCTTCGGAACACTTCCTTCCAAACACTCCAAGGACGTATAGGCTTGTAGCTTAATATAAATCTAAATTGTCCCTAGTGTGTGTAGGATAGTGTTAATGTGTGGGGATAGCTGGCTTGAGGTGGACTGGGTGGGCCAAAGGGCCTGTTTCTGTGCTTCATGTCTACACTAAACAAAGTCAGAAAATTGCCTCAAATAATATGTCTCTTCTGCTGAGATCAACTTCCCGTGGGTGATATGGGACCGTGAGCTTGATTCATCACTATGCACAGATGAACAATGAAGTAATTCATGTTTGGAGACAGCAGCATAACAATGAAATAAGCAACCCATTTCCTCATGGTTATTCACCCAAGGGAGAAGTGTGTGGGAGTGCAGGAAAAAAAAAGAACATGACACAAAAGGTCCAAAAACTCTCCAGAATTCAAAATTGCTCCCCACAAAGCTGGAGTAACTCAGCGGGACTGGCAGTCTGAAGAAGGGTCTCGACCCGAAACATTACACATTCCTTCTCTCCAGTGATGCTGAGTGATTCCAGCTTTTTGTGTCTATCTTCAGGTTAAAGCAGCATCTGCAGTTCCTTCCTACACATTGCTTTCCCAATGCCAGGTCAGGTAGAGACATGGTGCAGTGCATTGAAAGGGCAGAGGCATGCAGCAAAAATCAAAAATTTAACTTGTAAGCAAAAGTTAAGGAAGTCAGACTTGTTTTCTTTGGGAAAGGTTCCCCATGTGGCCACCTAATTGAAGCTTTCAACATTTAGAAGAAAATTGGCAAATAGTCTAGACAAATAGTTCATTATGGTGAATGGTAATGCTAAAAGACACAAGCTAAAAATCTGCACGTTTGAAATGGAAGGGTAAAAACTGGAAGGAATACTTACGCCAAGTAAGTAACAGCATTGTCGACTCAGCAAAAAGAATCAAGCACCGATATCAGTAGATTTAAGGAAACATAAAATGGATATTTCGAGAATAAAATATATTTTTAATAAGGTGATGTGGTTTTTTGAAACTACCAGCCCCATCATGTAGGGACAAGCCAGAGGTTGCTTACAAAACAACCCAGAGATTTTTGTATAGGAAGGAATTGCAGATGCTGGTTTACACTGGGCACAAAGTACTGGATTAACTCAGCACATCAGGAAGCTTCTTTGCAGAAAAAGTATGGGCCAGATATTGTTTTGCTGCATTCAGGATGACCAGTCAGTCCTGTTCCTTTTTATAAAATTAGGCCATTTGACCCATCGAGTCTACTCTGCCATTCAATCATGGCTGATCTCTGCCTCCTAACCCCATTTTCCTGCCTTTTCCCCATAACCCTTGACACCCATCCCAGCTCAAACAACAAGGAACACCAAAGATAGGAACACTAACCAGGAAACAAGGACCTCTAACCAGTTCTAGTCACAATTTATAGATTATCTGTTGGTCGATTTGTACTGATTTCTCCAAGTGCTTGAGGGTTTCAATAATGGTTTCAAGCGATGAGAATCTGGGAGTGGTAAGGAATATTTTGCAAGCAAGTTTCTCTTGGACATGACGAAATAGGCATTGGTTTTGGAGTACAGCAAGGCAGAGAGTGGTCGAATGCCATGCGAAGCTGTGGGATAAGGAAACAATGGGCCCATAGCAGGAAACAACACCAGCCCATGACACTCAGTATTCCCCCTCCTTAGCTAGGAACAATGTCTGCCATGATTTCATTTCTACAGAAGTGAGCTCGCTTCCTGTAACCGCAGTTGCAATCTCGAGCTTGAGAAGGACTCCATTGGACTGCTAACGTAACAATATCGATCAGTTGTTATAAAACTGAGTTCCTTCATGCTGGACCTAGAGATACATAAATACTTACTAGTAAATGTTTACTATACCTTCCATACGAATACTACTTACTTAGATACTTGCATGAGGCACATTTGTGGTTGTTCGTTGGCCACTGCTGTGGATAGGAGTTGCACAAGGTAGGAGTTACCAAACTAGAATCCAGAGGCCTGGCCTTCCAATCTGGAGACATGAAATTGAATGAATTGAGAGATTTAAATTCAAGTAAAAGGAAAAATCTGAAATGTCATAAATCTCATCTGGCTCGTGGAATTATTTCAGGGAAAGAATTAGACTGCCCTTATCCAGTCTGTCTACATGAATCCAGACCCACATCAATGTGGAATATGATGAGAATTCAAAGTGGGTATCTGAAGAAGGATTCCAAGGTTGGACTGACATCTTCAACCTGTCACTTGCCCAGGCAGTTGTCCCCACGTGTCTTAAAACTACCTCCATCGTGCCAGTGCCAAAACACTCCACTGCAGCGAGCCTCAATGACTTCTGCCCAGTTGCACTCACCCCTATCATCGCCAAGTGCTTTGAGAGGCTGGTCATGGCACACCTCAAATGCTGCCTACCTCCCACTCTGGACCCCTACCAGTTTGCATACCGAAAGAACAGGAGCACGGAGGATGCCATCTCAACGGCACTCCACTCCGCCCTCTCCCACCTCGGCAACAGAAACACTTATGTGAGAATGCTGTTCATCGACTACAGCTCAGCATTCAACACCATTATCCCCTCGAAATTGATCGCCAAACTTGATGACCTGGGCATCAACCCCTCCCTCTGCAATTGGTTACTAGACTTTCTAACCAACAGACCACAGTCTGTTAGGTTGGATAACCACTCCTCTTCTACCCTCACCCTGAACACTGGTGTACCCCTGGGCTGCGTGCTGAGCCCCCCCCCCCCCCCCCACTCCCTCTTCACCTACGACTGCATACCTGTACATGGTACCAACACCATCAAGTATGCAGATGCCATGACAGTGATTGGCCTCACCAGCGACAATGATGAGTTGGCCTACAGGGAGGAGGTTCAGCTCCTAACAGCATGGTGTGCCGACAATAACCTGGCCCTCAACTCCAAGAAGACCACGGAGCTCATTGTGGACTTCAGGAGATCGAGAGGCTGCACGCACAACCCCATCCGTATCAACGGGACGGAGGTGGATCGTGTCTCCAGCTTCAGGTTCCTGGGGTCAACATCTCCGATGACCTCTCCTGGACCCACAACACATCCTCGCTGATCAAGAAGGCTCACCAGCGTCTCTTCTTCCTGAGGAGACTTAAGAAGGTCCACCTGTCTCCCCAGATTCTGGTGAACTTCTACCGCTGCACCATCGAGAGCATCCTTACCAACTGCATCACAGTATGGTATGGTAACTGCTCTGTCGCCGACCGGAAAGCTCTGCAGAGGGTGGTGAAGATCGGCCAACGCATCACAGGCTCCTCACTCCCCTCCATTGAGTCTGTCCATAGTAAACGATGCCTGCGCAGGGCACACAGCATCGCCAGGGACAACTCACACCGCTGCACCTCAATGACTGCATGTCTGCACCCCTCCCCCTCCCCCCCCCCCCCCTCCCCCCCCCCCCCCCCCCCCCCCCCCCCCCAATCACCAGCAAATTGCACGGATACCACTGTATATGTATAACTTGTTTATTCGTAAGTTCGCCCTTCGGAGATACCAACTGCATTTCGTTGTCTCTGTATTGTACACTGCACATTGACAATTAAAGATTGAAGTGAATTGAACCTGAAATAGTGTCTGACCATTTACCTCCACAGATGCCGCCTGGACCCCTGAGTTCCCACTTTTTATGGATGCCTTGACCATGGTGGGCCAAAGTGCCTGTTTCTGTGCTGTATGACTTCATGACTCTAGGTTTGCGCCCCATATAAATTCCAGCAGAGGAACCCAGACAGTAGCTGTGTTGTGGCAGTAATTTTTGGACTTTCACATTCACTGGGGTGTAGCGTGATGAGATCTGCTAGCAGGTTCGCATTACATTTCTGACTTTTCTCAGCAAATTTGTGCCATTATAGTTGGTTAGTATGATTGTGCCTATGAATAGGAAGATATTTACTAAATTGTATGCTATAAAGGAATTTCACTGAACATGTGGCACTAAAGTATGATTGAACTACTGAAGCAGTGCAAAGCTGCTGTTATACATGAGTATCTTTCATTGGCATGGGTTAACTTTGCATCTTGAATTCTCCAGCCCATTTGGTGACTGGCAAGTTTACCCTCTCTATCATTTGAAGGTAGTGTCGATTCAGGCGCTCCAAGCCGTGGAGTGTGTTCGACCAACCCGATGTCGGAGTTTAGATCATCCCGATGAGAGGGCCTGTACATTGGGCCGTCCTTAGCGGCAAATATGGAGGGTTTATGGCCCCGATCGCGGATGAACGAAGGAGGAGGAGGACTGACTGAACTTTGTGGCCTTCCACCACAGTGAAGAATGCTGTGGTGGATGTTTGTGTTAATTTCTAGTGTGTGTGTTTTTTTTTTAAAGTGTATCACTGCTGGCAAATTAATTTCACTGCACCTTCGGGTGCAGGTGACGAATAAAATTGACTTTGACTTTGATTTCAGCCTTGCAGTCAATTCCCTCTATTGACCCCCCCCCCCCCCCCCTCCCCCCCAACAAAATAAAAGGAAGCTCTCTCCTGCAAAACTGTATTAATCTTTAAAACTATTTTTGGCAAAACATGGAACTAATAGACTGAAACTATTTATGCAAAATATAAATATTACCAAACAACGGATAGTTTGGGCTAACAGCAATAGATTTCATTCATTTATGTCAGTTTGAGGATATGCAGCAGATGAATATCTCCTTGTGACGAACTATTCACTTCTGAAGCCTTCTTTGGCAGATGTAGTAGTGCACATCTGTGTCCATTACATAGACTGCATGCAATGCTCCACCAATTTCCTTTTCATAAGATGAATTGGTACCAACATCTAAGTCTGAAACCTTCATTATTGGAAACGTATGATGACCATTAACTTGCTTTTCCTAACAGTGCATAAATAGAAGTGCAATCTGTTTTATGCATAATGTTACTGGTCTTAGTCGGTTTGTATGATGATTGTTGTTATTGTCTTGGTAGTTACCATAATATCAGAAGCTCTTCCTACAAATGACGCATTAATGCACCTGCATTTGACATTAGTCTAATGAAATATCTCATTTAAAAGCCAATCTAGCTACAATATTTTACTTTTGGAATTACACAATTGGGTAGCACAATAGTACAACGGTAGAGTTGCTGCCTTGCAGCACCTGAGACTAGGGTTCAATCCTGACTATGGGGGCTATTTGTCTGGAGTTTGTATGTTCTCCCTGTGAGCGCCAAAGTTTTTTCCGGGTGCTACGATTTTCCTCCCACACTTCAACGACGTACAGGTTTGTGGGTTAATTGGCTGCAGTTAAATTGTCCCAAGTGTGTAGACATTGCTAGGGTAGGGGGTATTTGCTGGTAGGCGCGGAATCAGTGGGCCAAAGGGCCTGTTTCTACGCTGTATCTGTAAGGTCCAAAGCTCCTTTTCCCGTTTCCAAGTTTTGTATCCTTACAAATGATACAATTTGGATCATGCCAATTAACTTTACTTTAATGAAGTCTGCTTTGATGAAATAGCACTAACTTCTATTTGATAAACTGTTTCTGAGAGGCAGCCAACATCAGCATCCCATCTTCATGCAAACTAAGACCCATCTTAGTTCTCACCCTACGCTAAATCTGCCTAGAGGTGATTTCCTGATCTCCCTACACTTGGCTCACGCAGAAAGGACCAGGAGAACTTCGGAACGGGAATAGTGTTTTTAAATTGCAGGCAGCTTGACCAAACCATTCATCATGATTTGAGAATAATGACTGAGATCCAACTGGGATTTCTAGTTGCTTTTTAGAACCTTTGGTCTGCTTGACTGAATTATTGAAAACTATGAAAGTATGCACAAAGGCTGTGTTATGTAAGTACCAACTAGTCCAGGGAAAGCTGAGGAACAAAATCCTTGTAAACAGCTTTGCAGATGGCCAGTGTTTTTCCCCAATTAAACAAACTTGACTTGGCAAATGATTATTTCTGAGGCTATGATATCCGGCTGTGCCAAATGACTTTGAGTCATGTTGTTTTAAGCTGGGTGGCATGATCAGCCACACGATTAAAGAGTGAGACCTAGGGCAGCATGATGGTGCCTCGCTTAGTGCCTCTGAGGTACGGCTCTGGGAACCAAGATTTGATTTTGACCCTCTGGTGCAGTCTTTACAGAGTTTGCACAGCCTCTGTGTGCAAACTCATGAGAAGAATCGATCGGGTCGATGCATAGTTCACTTGCCCAGAGTAGGGGAATGGAGAACCAGAAGGCATGGGTTTATGGTGAGGGCAGAAAGATTTAATAGGAACCTGAGGGGTGACTTTTTCATGCAAAGGGTGGTGGGTGTATGTGACGTACTGCTGGAGGTAGTAGGTGAGGCAGGGAACATCACAACATTTAAGAAACATTTACACAGGTACATGGATAGGACATGTTTAGAGGGTTATTATGGGTCGAACACAGGCAGGTGGGACTGGGACAAGGTGGGGCCAAATGGCCTGTTTCCACACTGAAAGACTTTATAACATGTGAGATCCCTCCAGTACTCTGGTTTCCTCCCATATCCCCACTAGGCTATTAGAATAGGTCACTTTATTGTCATATGCACTAGGATGTAATTACATTTTACTTCGGAGTCACGTGAGTGATACTGTGAAGAACCCTTCCAGTCCACATGCGCGTCATTACATTTGACGCATGGCGCAGCGACCGGCTGTGAGGAGCAGCGCTTCTCCAGCGGTAAGTTTAAAAAGCCTCAGGTAAGTGTCAAACTTGTTGGAGGTCGTTTCTGCGCTTGTTTAATCTTGTTACAGGAGGACAAGTCCAAGCATGGAGAAATCTTTAAGAGCAAGGCGAGCCGTTGCAAAACTAACTAAAGACCGCGGGAGTGCAGGTAGCGGGCGGCCGCCTAGCTCATCTACTGAGTCGCTAATAACAAGACCAGCGACTACAGACTTGGTGTCTGAGGGCACTGTGGCTGCGCCGGAGGGGCGTAAGGCCACCAGAAAGTCTGTGCGGCCGCTAGACTCGGATGAGTCCGGTCGGGAGTGTTCTCCCTCGAGAATGGATACCATAGCACGGATATCCAGGATGGAGCTCCTATTGGAGAGGATGCTCCATCAAGAGTGCCGGCCTCTCCAAGAGCCCGTGCCAGCAGTACCTACAGGGCTGCCTAGTGTCTCCCTCTTGGAGGAGGAGAGCATAACGGGTCAGTACGATTCTGACGCCGAATCTGTGGGCTTAGCATTGGAGGCTGCCCTGCGGGATGAAGGGCCCATTCCTGGCGGCTAGGTTTGCCATCCCAATAGACTCCGGAGAGCCTCTGGGGGAAGAGCTGGCTGCCAGTATAAATTACTTGGCCTCGCACCAGCTTCAGGAGCTGGCCATGGATACAATGGCCAAAAAGTATGAAACCCCAGCGAATTGTATTCGCAGAAGAGAGTTTATCAAACTCATCAATTTGTATCTAATATTTTTCCTAGATCAAAGAAAGATGGTGGGAGTCTGATTATTTTGGACCTGACGGCACTTAATCTGTTTGTGCAGTATAATCATTTTAAAAAGGAAACATTTGCTACTGCCAAGCAATTGGTTTCCAGAGGGTGTTATATGGCATGTACAGATCTTCAGGATGCATTTTACTCGGTGCCTGTTCATAAAGAGTATCGGAGATATTTGAAATTTAGCTGGATGGGACAATTATGGCAATTTAAAGCACTGCCTAATGGGTTAACCTCAGCCCCTAGATTATTTACAAAGCTGCTAAAACCAGTACTGGGGTTACTCCAGGCACAGGGTCATATTGTAATGGCTTATTTGGATGACATCTTAATAATTGGACAAACCCTGTGGCAGCTGAGCTATCAGTTTCAGCTGTTAAACTCATGGTTGAGAGATTGGGGTTTATCATCCATCCAGCTAAATCAAAATTGGTACCAGTTAAAGTACTTGATTATTTAGGATCACATGTCTGTGACTCTGCCCAAGGGCAAGAGATTATATTTAATTGAAGGCTGTATCAAGCTATTGGGGAGCAATCGTCTGCAATTAAACAGGTGGCCAGTTTAATTGGCAAATTGGTAGCTTCCTTTCCAGCTGTGCAATATGGACCTTTGCATGACCAAAATTTACAGAGGGCAAAGGTACAGGCACTCGGAATATATGTAAGTCATTTCAACAGGCCCATGCAATTACCATCTGAAGCCATTGCTGAAGTACAGTGGTGGATAAGAAACATTTCAAATTGTTCTAGCAAAATTCTAATGGAAACACCTTCAGTTGTTTTGCAGACTGATATTAGTGCCCTAGGTTGGGGTGCAGCTGATACAAGGTTTAGCTGTGGCAGCAGATGGAATGTGCATGAAGCATTTATTCTCCCATCACATGGAATTATTTAGAACTTTTAGGAGCATTTTACAGGCTCAAGGCTTACTGTATCATTAATCATCACTTGCATGTTCAGCTTCAGATTGACAACACCACGGCAGTGGCATATGTTAATCACATGGGTATAATCAAGTTGAAATCTTGTGACTGATTGGCTGACCTTATTTGGCACTGGTGCATTAAAAAGAATATTTGGATTTCAGCTGACTACTTGCCAGGCAGATTCAATATGGTGGCAGACACCAGGTCACTCAAATTCAACGACAACACAGAGTGGATGTTGAATCATCATGTACTTAATGAAATTGCTCGGTATGGGATGCCAGATATCGATTTGTTTGCATCCAGACTCAATCACTAGGTACCGAAGTATGTTTCATGGTAACCAGATCCAGGGGCAGTCGCGGTGGATGCATTCTCGCTACACTGGGGTGGAATGTTTTTATATGCATTTCCCCCCTTCTGCCTCATCAGTCGGTGCTTGATCAAGATCCAGCAGGATTCTGCTTCAGGAGTTTTGGTGGTACACGACTGGCCTACACAGCCATGGTTCTCTCTCATTTCGGACATTATTACACAGCCTATTATGGTGCTTCCAAAACGTCATGATCTATTGGTGCACCCTGTGACTGGAGATCAACACTGGTATGATTATGTTCATTTGTAGATTTTAAGGAGGCCATACCTGGGTCTGGGACCATCCAATTGTGAATGTCATCACATCGCCCTGGAGGGATAGTACAGAAAAGCAGTACATCTCTCATGTCAGGAAATGGGAGGAGTTATGTTTACATGGGAACATTACATACCACACAGCCTCCATCCCAGATGTGCTCACATTTCTGTCCAAGTTACATTTCGATGAAGAATTGAGCGTGCCATCAATAGTGCCAGGACTGCTTTGTCCTCATACCTATGTCGGGGGTCGGATCTTCAGTCTGTAGGATCTCATCCGTTAATATCCAGATTTATGAAGGGTGTTTTTAATTCCAATCCCCCCAGGCCTAGGTATTCTGAAATCTGGGATGTGAGCATGGTACTGACGCTGCTTCGTCAGCGGGGTACAGCCACATCCTTGTCATTGCCAAAGATTACCATAACGTTGGTTATGCTCTGGTATCAGTGCAATGGGTTCAGACTTTGCACAAATTGCGTCTGGAAAGGATGGTGCCATCAGGGAATGAAGTTATTTTTTACATCTATGACCTAATTAAACAAAGCAGAGACTTCCGGTGGCGCTACGGAGTGAGTGGAACTCGCGCCATTCAGCTCCGCTAAAATTACATAAAAAAGGGTTAACTGAGGAGAACGGGTGTGAACGGTTCCGGTAGCGTTAAAAAGGTGCGTGACGTCATCAGGCGTGCGACTTTACTAAGAAAATGTCGATGCATCGCTCCACCCCCCTCCCCCCCCCCCCCCCCCCCCCCCCCCCCCCCCCCCCCCCCCCCCCCCCCCCCCCCCCCCCCCCACCACCAAGGGAAAAAGCCTGTGAAAAGGGAAGTAGGCCTCACTGGAGCCGTGGGCTCGAGTTTGAGTGCCTCCCAGGAAGATATTTTAAAGATGGATGACCTCAAAAAAATTATTATGGGTGAGCTAAAACAAATGCTTAAGGATATGAAAAAAGAATATAAAGAAGAAATAAAGACTTTAAGAGCTGATATTTTGGTGTATCATGAAAATATGAAAGAAGAGTTCAAAAAAGAAGTTATAGCCACTGTAAAGACTATGATGGACGAATGGAAAGATAAAGCGGGTACTGATTTGCAACAACAGTTGGATGACGTAAACCGTAAAACTGGCGAGATGGAATTGCTGCTGGATACCAAGTTAGAACCTATTAGAATCTCACTTAACCAACAAAATGACGCAATAAAAGAATTGACTGAATCAGCCGAGAAGCGTCTTGCTGAGAACAAGCGTTTATCAGAATTATTACACAAAATAACTGAGAAATGCATTGATTTGGAGGGATGTCAAAGGCGTCAGAATCTGTGTATTGTTGGATTGAGTGAAGACCGAGAGGGGAATCAAGACCCTCGAAAATTTGCTGCAAAACCCCTAAAGGATATTCTGAACTTGGACCAAGAACCTCTGCTGGGCCGAGCACACAGGGCATTGAGACGTACCCCTAGGAGGGATGCTCCCCCAAGACAGATGATTGTGAAGGTGGCTTACGATCATGTTTTTAAAGATATGATGAAGATAATACGTAAGAAAAATCTCAAATATGAGGGAGACAACATCGGTATCTTCAGAGATTACCCTGCAGAAGTGGCCAAGAGAAGATCTTTATTTACAGAAACAAGAGGTATCCTGAGGAACATAAAAAATCTGAGATATGGCCTGAGTTACCCGGCAACATTAAGAGTAACTTATGATAACAAGGAGCACCACTTCAAACATACAGAAGCTCTTGAATTCGCTCAAAACATTCAGAAGAAACTGGAAGAGGAAGAAGTAGATGAAGATGAAGAATACTGAATATTATTGATCACTTACCTGATGATACTGCCCATCCACAGAAAAGGAGGAGGATTCACACTGTAGGAGGATCCGCAGGGAAGGAGGAGGAAAAATGGATATGGACTCTATCTTGGGGTCAAGGAGGGATGGGTGGATTATTAATAAATATAGTTTTGTATTAACTACCCCTTAAAAATGTATGTTAGCTCTCCTAATATAGTGCTATGACACTAACTATATTTGACATTAGTAGTATTATGAATTATTAAGTATATAAATTTAATACCCCACCCTGACATATATAGCCCTTAAGGCAAAAACGGAGCTGGAACTATTAACATTTTTTTTCACGGAACTCCGTAGATTAATAGCCACGCTAGTGTGGCTTACACTAATACTAACTGCATTAATTATAGTTATAGTCACTTTTTTCCCCCTTACACTTTACTAACATCACTTGCGTTACTCACATTTTTTATTATTACTTTTATATTATGTATTATTTCATATTATATTATATAGATTTAAGTATGATTGGTATTATATAGTTAATTTAAAGAGACGTGTGTATAAGACAATGACACAGATATTAAATTTCATCGATCTGAGGTTTGGGTATAGGATTGGGTTAGATGAGCTGAGACAACTACTCCATTATAAGCCACCTTAATAATAACGTGTATGACATAAATACTAGGATTTGGGGTGATGGAATCACCTTCTGTAGTTAGAATGTTAAGTGAATTAACGAACCAATTAAAAGAGGTAAGGTTTTAGCTAAATTAAATAGATTGAAATCTGATATTATTTTTCTCCAAAAGACACACCTTAAAGACGCGCAGTATAGATTAACAGCAAAATGGATTTCCAAAGTATATCGCACTTCATTTACACATAAGTCTAGAGGGGTAGCAATAATTAATCGTAAAGGTATACCTTTTAAACAAAGCTCAATAATAGAAGATGTTGAGGGTAGATATATAATAATTACAGGTGAATTACATTCTAAAAAAGTAATCCTTATGAATATATATGGTCCTAATTTTGATAACCCATTATTCTTCAAGAAAATATTTAACATTATTACCCATATCATCCATCTGAGGTATGCTTTTACGAAATTGTATTCCCTTCCTTTTTACTGCCAGCAGCGCTAACAGGGGAATATTTTCTTATATTCCCCTTTCTAGCTAACGCCTATGGACTTTACCTGTTTAAACAGCGGGGAATATAGTCTTATATTCCCCTGGTCTCACATCCGGGAACTTGGCAACGTGACGCTGCGTGACGGCAACGTGACGCTGCATGACGGCAACGTGACGCTGCGTGCGAAATTTAAAATTTATCTTAAAAAAAAAAATGGCAGCCGGTTGCGATAAGAGGTTCCCGATTTAAAAGTTCGACCTTCACATTGTCACATAAATGAATTACATAAATTACATAAATGAAACATAAATGTTACATTGTTTTAGTACCCTTATTTACAATGTTGCAATGCATATTGCAAAATGTATAGATACATTCATATCATATGAGATGTTCAGATTTTCCTCTAGATGTCTGATAATGGGTAATAATAACAATATTGACTGTCCTCTTTCAGGAGATACGACATATATTGCCCTCACTAGATCCATATTGCCCTCGTCTTCGACTCGGGCAATATGAATCTACTTCAGGCAATATATGTCGTATCCCCCTCAAGGCCAGTCAATATTCTATTAATATCCCTATATCCACTCAACATAATCTAATAATTGGAGGTGATTTTAATTGTACCTTAGATAATTATTTAGATCATCAATGAAAAGGAAAACCACTTCTAAGTCGAGTACACTTATAAATTATTTTATTAACACAGCAAATGTTAAGGATATCTGGAGAACAGATAACCCATCTGGTCGAGAATATTCATTTTTTTCCCCTGCATTCGGAACCTATTCAAGAATAGAGTATTTTTTAATAGATCCAAAACTAATTCCATTTACGTATGACTCAAAATATCATTTTATTATCTCGGATCATGCTCCATTAACATTTAAGATAAAATTAAAAGACATAACTATTAAAACCTCTAACTGGAGACTCGACCCCCTAATATTAAATGATAAGGCTTGTTATGATTACTTGGTAAAACAGATTAAATTATTTTTTGAAACTAATGACAAACCTGGAATTTCACCATCACTGCTTTGGGATACATTTAAAGCATTTATGCGTGGTGCGATAATATCAGCACATGCATACTTTAATAAGGAAAATCGAAAGACTCAACAAAAGTTGGAAAATGAAATAAAACAATTAGATATTGAAAATGCAATATCCCCTTCAAAGGGACTAAGTAATAAAATTGCATCATTAAAATATAAGCTAAATAAAATATATTCAAATCAGATTATTAAACTTTTTCAACAGACTAAACAAGTACACTTTGAATTTGGGGATATACCACAAAAATTACTGGCACACCAGCAAAGAAAATTAGATGAGGAGAAAATGATACATAAAATTAGATCTGAACAAGGGGAAATATTGACTTTACCAAAAGATATCAATAATACATTTTTATAATATTATCAAAATCTTTACTCGTCTAAACTAGCAGGACAGTCAAATGGAATGGAAACATTCCTACAAGAATGTCATATTAATAGTTTGGATCTGGAAGGTAGAGACTTGTTAAATGTTGATATATCAGTAAAAGATATTGAAGAATCAATTGGATCATTAAATAACGGAAAAGCCGCAGGCCCTGATGGCTTAAGTGTTGAATTTTATAAGAAGTTTTATGATCTGATCTCTCCACGTTTACATATAATATATAAATATGCTTATGAAACAGGAAAGTTACCAGAATCATTAAATGAGTCTACAATTACACTTATCCCTAAAGCTGATAAAGATTTGGAAGACCCTGGGTCATACAGAGCAATAGCTCTTTTAAACCTCTTACAACCCCTTCGGGTACATCAAAACATAGAAACATAGACAAAAAGTGCAAGAGTAGCTCAATCAGCCCTTCGAGCCAGCACCGCCATTCAATATGATTATGACTGATCATCCAAAATCAGTACCCTGTCCCTGGTTTCTCCACATATCTCTTGATTCCATTACCTCAAAGTGCTATATCTAACTTTCTCTTGAATACATCCAGATAATTGGCCTGCACTGCCTTCTGTGGCAGAGAATTCCACAGATTTTTCTGGGGGAAAAGGTTGTTCCTCATCTCAGTCCCAAATGGCCTACCCCTTATTCTTAAACTGTGACCCCTGGTTCTGGACTCGCCCAACATCGGGAACATTTTTCCTGCATCTAGCCTGTCCAATACCTTAAGAATTTTATACGTTCAGGCAATATCTCGGCACCATTTGCTGTAGCTCTGGGATGCACTCTTATAAATTTTTTTTTTTTTTAAATGCTGTTTATCAGAAAGCCAAATAACAAAATGCAGATGGTGGTTAGCTGAAGTTATAACAGAAGATGTTGGAAACACAATGCTGGTCAGGTAGCACCTTTGTGGAACCAGAAAAGGGTTTAACATCGCAGGTCGTTTATTTTTAATCAAAAACATCTATTTATCCCAGGTTCCAAAATTTAACCTAATTCTGACCTTAGCAGCCTTGTGAGGCGGATATTCAGCAGATAGTCAGAAACCATAGACTGCTAACACCCATGGCAATCCTGGGGCTCTCTGAGCACTAAGTTGAGAGTGACAGTTCTGAAGAGGAGTATTTACTCGTACTCATACTTACTTTATTAGCCAAGTATATTTTGCAACATGCGATTTGACCTGAAATGTTAACTCTGTTTCACCTTCCTCCTACATGGCATGACAAGCCGAGCATTTCAAATCTTTCTCTTTGTATTACAGATTCACAGCACCTGCCAATTAAAAAATAAAAATTGTGGCATACAATTACTTGGAGGGTAAATGGAGTGAGCTGCCAGATGAGGTAACCGAGGCAGGTATTATAACAGATTTTAAATACACTTGGACAGGTACATGGATAACGAAAGGTTTAGAGGAATAAGGGCCAAACACAGGCTAATGGGGCTATCTTACATGGAGCAGCATAGTTGGCATGGACAAATTGGGCCAAAGGGCCTGTTTCTGTGCTAAATGATGCTATTAGACTGATTGATTAAGTATACTTTCTGGGGCTCATTCCCACTTGAGTGGTATAATCCACTAAATTGCATTATTCCCCCATGCTTCTGCAGAGTGAATGGATTATCAAGCAAACAATTGTGTTACATTTGAAAAATGTTTTGTCATATTTCGTTGTTTTGGTTTTAAACCCTTCACAGATGGCAGGTACTTCCAGTCAACCGCATTGTTGTTGACAAACCAATAGCGGCACGATTTTAAATTCAATTGGAAAACAGTCTAGTAAATACAACTGTTTGAGGAACTTAAGATAATTTATAACGATTCAATGGAATTTCACATCGGCAGAGTTTATCCTGTGAATACCACTGTTCCAAATCTATATTTGCCCACATTGTATGGAGCAAGTCAGCTAGTCATTCTTAGCCTTGAGAAAATTTCATTAAGGAAGCCACTCATTAGTTTTCATGGATTTCCACTTCACCATAAAATGGGGCTGACACCAGCACATGTATTTTTTTATATGTTCTAACTAAAGGGAAGGAATTCATTTAAGATTATGGAGATTTCCGAAAACAAGGTACATAAAATGGGCACACGGTTTTACATTGAAAGTTACTACTTAAAATCTAGATGTAACAGTGCAAGAGAAAGGCACAAAAGTGTGTTTCAGCTAACACATTTTAACACTGTCTTTTAAAGCACTTGAGGATTATTTTTGGTGAACTTTGTTGCCATTTTAATTTTTTAAGTTTTTACTTTATGTATACAACATAGTTAAGAATATTGTCTGGTAATTTTGCGCAGAAGTCTATTATTAAGACAGTCAGGAAAGCAGGAACAAATGAAGAAAGGAAATTGATGAGCAAATCATCGAAACGCAAACAGATAACAGGGGTTCAGTTAGTATTAAAACAAAGACACAAAGTGGTGGAGTAACTGAATATGGATAAACTGACTGAATCGGTCTGAAGAAAGGTCCTGACCCAAAACATCACCTATCCATATTCTACAGAGATGCTGCCTAAACCACTGAGTTACTCCAGCACTTTATCTTTTTTAGTGAACCAGCATCTACAGTTCCTTGTGTCTCCACTCTTAAGTGATAAGCCAGGTTATAAAACATCAGTTTTACATAGAACATGGAAGAGTAGAGAACACAAACTGGCTTTTCAGCCCATTACAT
The DNA here is from genome assembly GCA_035221665.1 of Okamejei kenojei. NCBI lineage: Eukaryota > Metazoa > Chordata > Chondrichthyes > Rajiformes > Rajidae > Okamejei > Okamejei kenojei. The sequence continues at coordinate 97,978,043 of CM069135.1, forward strand.
CTGTACCAACCAATATGTCAATTCAAACTAATTCCTCTGCCTATCTCCATCAATTCTCTGCCTATTCATATGCCTATATTATATGCTCTTTAAACATTGCTATCATATCTGCTTCCACCATCTCCCATCACAATGTGTCCCAGGTCCCCAGCACTCTGCTTTAAAATAAATAAATAAATAAATAGATAGATAAAGAAATAAAGAAATAAATAGGTAAATAAATAAATAAGCCTCGTTCATCTTCTATCCCTCTTTCACCATTAAACCATAGGGTCTAGTATTTGACATTTCCACCTGGGGAAAAGGTTCTAACCGTCTGCCCTATCTAAGCCTCTCATGATCTTGTATACTTCTATCAGCTTGCCTTTCAACCTCTGACACAGTTGAGAAAACAATCAAAGTTTGTCCAACCTCTATTTATTAGCTAATACATCCTAATCCAGGCAACATCCTCGTGAACCTCTTCAGCACCGTCTCCCCATTCCTGTGATACCCCATGAGTATTGTATTTGAAGACAGATATCGGGCAGCCATTTAAACAATGTCCATCAAGGCCAAACAAGGCAGTGAAGAAAGCGAATGGCATGTTGGCCTTCATAACAAGAGGACAAGTATAGGAGCAAAGAGGTCCTTCTGCAGTTGTACAGGGCCCTAGTGAGACTGCACCTGGAGTGTTGTGTGCAGTTTTGATCTCCAAATTTGAGGAAGGACATTCTTGCTATTGTGGGAGTGCAGCGTAGGTTCACAAGGTTAATTCCCGGGATGGCGGGACTGTCATATGTTGATAGAATGGAGTGGCTGGGTTTTCATACTCTGGAATTTAGAAGTATGAAAGGGGATCTTATTTAAACATATAAGATTATTAAGAGATTGGACACGCTAGTGGCAGGAAACATGTTCCCGATGTAGGGGGAATCCAGGGGCCACAGTTTAAGAATAAGGGGTAAGCCATTTAGAACGGAGATGAGGAAAAACTTTTTCACACAGTGTTGTGAATCTGTGGAATTCTCTGCCTTAGAAAGCAGTGGAGGCCAATTCTCTGGATGCTTTCAAGAGAGAGTTAGAGCTCTTAAAGATAGCGGAGTCCGGGGATATGGCGTGAAGGCAGGAACGGGGTACTGATTGTGGATGATCAATCATGATCATATTGAATGACGGTGCTGGCCCGAAGGGCCGAATGGCCTACTCCTGCACCTATCGTCTATTGTCCTCATAGATTGCATAGTTCAAAGGAAGACCAGCACAGTAAAACATGGTCACTTTGGTCACTTTGCTTGTGAATAAGGACATTTCATTAAATCAGTGAGATTGAAACCCAAACAGAAAGCAAACTATAGGTAAAGTATAATAGTCTCCTCCATTGACAGAGTGGAGGTACAGCACCTTGTGTTTTTCTTGTGTGGCTTTCAACCCAGCAGTATGAACATTGAATTCTCTAATTTTAAGTAACTTCTACTACGTAACCCTTCCTCGTTGCTCTACCCTACTTGTTTTGACCGGTTCCATAGTTCTCCACATTGTTTCCCTCTTGAGATCACACATTCCCTGGCCAACAATGGGCGTATCAGGCATTGCCCTGCCTGAGGTCATTTGTGGTCAACCTTGATTTATCCTGGTCTTTTCTCATTTCCAGCACTTCACACCTCCCCCCCCCCCCCCCCCCCCCCCCCCCCCCCCCCCCCCCCCCCCCCCAATCACCCGCAGTGGTCCCACCCCCTACCTTTAGTCTGAATAAGGGTCACCACATGAAATGTCACCCATCCTTTTACACCGGAGATGCTGCCTGACCCGCTGAGTTCAGCAGTTTGTGTCCATCCTTGGATTGATTCAAGGTGGATTCTGTTCATGTGCCAGGTGTTTTGTGACTTAACCTAGGCTTTGCTTTTGGCAGTTGAATGCCTCATGCTATGGTGATGAACACTGCCACCTGAGCTCTCCCCTCAGGTCAGGAAAATAAGGAAATTCCTTGTTACTTTAAAGTAGGTTTTATGACTACAAATAACTTTTGTGCAGGGTGGCACTATGGCGCAGCTGGTAGAGTTGCTGTCTCACTGCGCCAGAGACCTGGTTTATTTTGTGACCTCGGGTGCTTTTTGTGTGGAGTTTGCATGCTTTCCTTGAGACCACATGGGCTTCCTCCGGGTGCTCGGGTGTCCTCCCACATCTCAAAGATGTGCGGGTTTGTTATGGGGAGAAGGCAGAAGAATGGGTTTAGGAGGGAGAGATCGATCAGCCATGATTGAATGGTGGAGTAGACTTGGTGGAGCGAATGGCCTAATTCTACTCCTATTCCTTATGACCTCTGTAAAATTGACTCTGGTGTGTAGGGAGTGGATGTGAAAGTGGGATAACATACAACTAATGTGAACTGATGATCAATGGAGGTGTAGATTTAGTGGGCTGAAGGGCTAGTTTGTATGCCGTATATTTCCATCGATCAAGCAATCAATTAGCTTTCAGAAATAATACCATGGTTTGCATTTGCAGTGAGAATCAGCACTGTCGGAGCGCACATCTGGGAAATGGCTGGCACCCCTCTCTTTATTTCCGTCTACTAATATTGATGGATAGAAGTAATGACTCTTCTACCCCTGAGATGATATCCATGCTAATTTCATCCCCCCCCCCCCCACACCCTCATGAGCTCCCAATTGCAGAATCCCCTTTTGTTCAGATATATTATCCAAAACAGATTAAATTTTGTACATGTTAAAATACAAAGCCGGGTTATTGGCTTTTCAACAAAGAGGAGTAATGACATGAAACCAAATTTTAAAGGAAAATTAGAAAGTCTAAATGTGTGCGTGAAATTTAAAAATCTTCCAAAATATTTTGATAAATTATATTTCACTGTGTATTTATCACTAATCCAAAGGTATCTATTGCACTTTCCTAAGAAGGAAAGTATCAAAGCATAAGTCTAAGGTAGACACAAAATGCTCGTGTAACTCAGCGGGAACAGCGGAACTCTGGAGAGAAGGAATGGGCGACTTTTCGGGTCGAGACCCTTCTTCAGACTGATGTCAGAGTGGGCAGAACAAAGATAGAATGTAGTCGGAGACAGTAAGACTAGTGGGAGAACTGAAAACAGTATGAATAGTGGGAGAACTGGGAACAGTAAAGCCCCTGTCCCACTTAGGTGATTTTTTTTGGCGACTAGAGGTGATTAGGCTGTCGCCACATGGTCGCCGGGGTGTCGCCTGTATGGTCGTGAGTAGCCTCCTAAAAACGTTTTTTGTCGCTGCTGGATTTTGAAATGTCAAAACTTTTCAGCGACTGTGGGCTTGTTGCAGCTTGTCTTCTCCTGTCGTAGGTGCTGTCGCCAGGATGAGGCAGGTCGTTGCCAGGTGATGTTGGTTGTCGCCAGGTGCTGACTTTGGTGAATTCCATTGTTGACTACCTATGTCAACCGGCGACAGGTACGGGCGACTGAATTGTCTTCAGTTGCTGCCGACGGGGTCGTAGCTTGTCGCGGGTGGACGTAGGTTGACTTTGGTTGTCGCCTGTGGGATCGTAGGTTGTCGTAGGTGAGGTCGTAGGTGGATGTCCTAAATGGGTTGTCGGTGGCTTGATGTTGACCAGGTGGTAGGTTGTCGTAGCTTGTCGTAGACATTATCATGGAGGGGGTCTAGTTGCTGTTTTTTCAGCAACCTGCTACCACTCTGGCAGTCGCCGAAAAAAATTGCCTAAGTGGGACAAGCGAGAACTGGGAAAAGCAAGACTAGTGAGAGATCCAGCATCCGCAGTTCTTTCATGCAAAACATATGTCTATATATCCTATGATTTTGCTGTACAATTTATGAGTGCAGTGATATGTCAAAGAATGGTATAATTCTGAGTTACCAACCAGCAGGAAATGTTGGTTGTGAGGAGTCATTCATAACGTGCACTTGAGATGGGAACTGGCAAAATAATTATATCCCATCAAAAGACAAACCGAAGGATAGGAGTGAGGAGCCACCCAAGGAGTATGTTGGAGCAGTAACTCAATCCACATCCCATGACCCGAAGACAGCAATAAATATAACTGGAAATTATCCACGCTCCCTGGCATAGACACTTTTGTGGACTGCTGTTATTTCTGTAGACGTCCACCTTTCTTTCTTGTTTCTCTCAGATAGTCACGCCTGATTTCTGTTTCTGGTCCACAACTTATGAATCAAAAGTGAAGATAACCTTAAATTAAGAATTATGTGATCTAACTTAAAGGGATCAATACTACCTATCAACATTACAAGATTTTTAATATACATTGATGAAAAAAATACATAGAAGCATTAAGGCAAATGATGGAGGATCCTAAACACTGGTTTGTCTTACTGGTCTGTACTTGCAAGTTGTCAGATAATCTAAATAATATTTGACAGATTGACAGAATGTAACTGAATGTTACTTGATAAATATGTATGAACTTATAATGAATATAATGTACATGCTGGAGGGAGGGAAGATCTGAGGAAGCAGTTTGTTTCACAATGCTCTTCATGATATTGGATAATAGACCTAAATGAAGAGAGATACAACCTGGTTCTTTTGCAGTGGTGCACATTAGCAATAGCACCAGATATGTTTAGTGATACATCATGGGAAAAGGCCCTTTGACCCACTGAGTTCATGATGACCATTGATTACCTGCGCATCAGTTCCATGTTATCCCACTTTCACATCCTACACACTAGGGTCAATTTACAGAAGTCAATTAACCTACAAACCTGCACGTCTTTGGAATGTGGGAGGAAACTGGAACAGCTGGAGAAAACCCACGCGCTCACAGGAAGAACGTACAAACTCTCCCAAGTCATGGATGCAGCCCAGACCATCTCACAAACCAACCTCCCTTCCATTCACTCCATTAATGCCACACGCTGCATCGGCAAGGCCAACAGCACAATCAAGGACAAATCGCACCCTGGCCACTCCCTCTTCTCCCCTCTCCCATCTGGCAAAAGGTACAGAGGTGTGAAAACGCACAGCTCCAGATTCAGGGACAGTTTCTTCCCAGCTGTTATCAGGCAACTGAACAGTCCTACTGCAACGAGAGAACAGTGCTGAACTACTATCAGAGTATCTTTGATCGGACTTTACTGGCTATACCTTGCATTAAGCGTTATTCTCTTATATATATTTACACTGCTAAAGGCTTGATTGTAATCATGCATTGTCTTACTGCTGGCTGGTTAGCATGCAACAAAAGCTTTTCACTATACCTCAGTACACGTGACAATAAACTAAACTGAGCTGAACAAATTTATCTTCTCACGTCGCGCCTCCCTCATTCAACAATATCTTGTGTTTTGCAAGCTGAAGCAGGCATAGGTACAGATGGTCTGGTTTCACCACAGCTACTGTCTTGTGGCTTTTTACATTCAGATTGACAACAACCACAACTAGTATCCTCTCTTGAAGGTGACAATTCTGTCCACTAATCCACATGCAAACGCAAGGAGCATGGAGGATTCTAGGGGCATCGAAGATAGACACAAAATGCTGGAGTAACTCAGTGAGACAGGCAACATTTCTGGAGAGGAAGAATGGGGGATGTTTTGGGTCAAGACTCTCCTTCAGACTTGGGGGTCTTAACTCGAAATGTCGACCATTCCATCTCTCCAGAGATACTGCCTGTCCCACTGAGTTACTCCAGCATTTTGTGACTATCTTTGGTTTAAACCAAAGATCATAGAGCAGAGTTATGACCTTTGGTTTGATCCAGCATCTGTAGTTCCTACCCTAGTGGTATTCTTGAATGACAATTTGGACAGAAATTGGCTCTCATCTTTTCCATCATGCGCATTCAATGGTACTTTATAGTTGCATGTGCCGAGATGCAGTGAAATTACATTTTTGCATTCTGTTCAGTTATACTTTTACTGTACTCTAGCACAATCATACTTAAGTACAAGAATGTATGAATAATAGATTACACTGAACCTGAACACGAGTCGCTGGTGACATCTTGCATCCTTCAAACTTCAAAGTTCTTAAAATAAAGAGTCTTAACATGGCCTTAAAGGCCAGTTGTCGTGGTGATGGCAAAGGGTTGGAGTTACAAGGCCTGGCCTGCGATGCTACCAATGTCTTCCGCTGCTGCTCCATGGCCACTGCATGAGAACAAAGGGATCTAACCCAATCGCAGCAGCTGCTCGGTAAATCTCTGCCTCCACTGCAACAGGAGCAGAAGCCACCTGTTCTGTTGGTGTTACAGAGGGAGCGTAGACAACTCTCCTGCACATCCAGACTCTCCATTTGGGGACAGAGTCCAGTTATCTGACCTTCCGATGGATTACATGATTTTCTGAGGCATCTGCCCAGGAAAAGTGATGTTAGCTCCAGAGAACATGAATAAGAGTAAGTTGGCAGCCTTCAGCAGCAAAAATCAAATGGACTTCAAATTGTTGCTGATATTAGTACTGATGAGCAAGGCAGGTTACATCAACTACTCTTCAAACAATCTCCAGCTCTGTGATTAGCTGAGGTTCACAAATGGATCAAGAACACCTACTCCAGGTGAATGCACAACATTGGTAATCTATGCATCCCAGTTTTATCACTACCAGCACAGATGCACCGCGGTAGACTCGTTGCCTTACTGCACCAGAAACCCGGGTTTGATCCTGACTACGGGTGCTATCTATACAGATTTTATATGTTCTCCCTGTGACCGCGTGGGTTTTCTCCGGGTGATCTGGTTTCTTCCCTCTCCAAAGACTTACAGATTTGTAGGTTAATTGACTTCTGAAAAATTGTAAATTGTCCCTGGTGTGTAGGTTAGTGCTAGTGTGTGGTGTGATCACTGGACAGCGTGGACTCCGTGGGCCAAAGAGCCTGCTTCTACACTGTATCTCTAAAGGTAAAGTAAAGTCGATCGGTAGAATCGGCTGAAGTTCACTAATTTGAATCAGTTAATGTCCACAGTTACTACTGATGGGATATTTGTGCGCTCCGAGTTCGTTATTAAGGACAGTATAGGCACAGAGGGCTTGCCAACAGCTTTGAATGAGTGTCTGAGTTTAATTAATGCAACCTCATAAAATCCAAACCAGTTCTTAACAGAGAAATCCACTTTGGCTAAAGGCCAACAAGAGAACATGTTTAGTTTCTGAGTGTGGTTTTACAGGTTGGTAAGGAAAATCAGAAAATATATCACAAAAGTGTTCAGATATACAGTATGTGTCTGCTGTTTCTCTTCATTTTATCTCACCAAGATACTCAGTGACTAACAATGATTAACTGGTCATGGTTGTTGTTACCAAAGTACTGAGGCTACTGAAATACATGCAAATCCCAGGGGGAAAATATGCTCTCTTGTGCCTGCATAAAAATAATCAGACTGATTTTAAAGGGGAAACATGAAAGCAGCAAATGAATGGAAATAGTATGCAGTTCAAGCATCAGCTGTGGAGACATAAACATCAGTAATGTTTCAAGTTGATAACTGGTCTTCAGGGTCTCCCTTGGAAAAATACTTTCTCTGATTCTGCCCTCGCTAAAAGGAACTCATCAGTCATGTATTCTAAATATGAGACCACGCGCAGACTGGGCGATCGTTTCGCTGAACACCTTTGCTCAGTCCGTAATCGACGTGATCTCCCTGTTGCCAAACACTTTAACTCCCCTTCCCATTCCCATACTGAACTTTCTATCCTGGACCTCCTCCACTGTCAGAGTGAAGACAAATGCAAATTGGAGGAACAGCACATATTTAGCTTGGGCAGCTTATAACCCAGCGGTATGAATATTAATTTCTCTAACTTCAAGTAACCCTTGCATCCCCTCTCTCTCCATCCCTCCCCCACCCTAGTTGTCGTACTAGTTTCAATGTCGTCCTGTTGAGATTCACTGTCTGTATAACTCGTTATCACCTAGCCCACTGCCAACAATGGACCCTTGTGCCACCTTTCTTTGATCATCATTTCTTTTTGCACATCTTCCATTCATTTATTATATATCTATATCGCCATCTATATCTCTCAATTCACTTTCCACTGAAGAAGGGTCTCAAACCGAAACGTCAACTATTCCTTTTCTCCGGAGATCCTGTCTGACCCACTGAGTTACTCTAGCTTTTTGTGTCTATCAATGCATTATACATGGGCTGCTTGGGCAGAGTTTAAATTGCACTAGTTTCAAGAGCTTGTGGTAAATCAAATTCAGATGCAAGTAAGTGCAAATTCCCACTTATGATGTGCATGTGATTAGGAATTTTAAGCTTGTGCAAATGTATCTTAATTATTAATTGAAATTTAGGTGAGAATGCCTTTGTGTAACATCTGGGTACACTGTAAGAAACTATTTTAGTATTAGATACAGAGGAGGCTTCATGAAGTAATTTTCTATATTCAAGGTCTTTCCAGATGGATCTTTTAGCCAATATTTAGAACATTTATATCAATTAGTGTATCGTGTTATAGTGAGATCACCTTGATCATTGCCATGTATTTCAGTCTACATAGCACATATATCTGGATCAAGTCTGTTTCCTTTGAGTTTTCTATTAGTTTCCAGAAATGATCACTCAAACCTTAGCAAAAAAGTGCATAGGTTAATGTAGCAACAAGTTCTTGTTAAACTGCACGCACTTAAGCAAATTACTTTAATAAACTGAAAAAGCGCACAATTAACAAAACTCTCTAAAACTCACACTTATTTACATAATATAGCAATCAATTTGTGGAGCATAGTGGTTTCTCAGCACCACATTTCTGATTGTAATTGCAAGAAAAATATAATTTAGCAGCTTAAGCATGCTAAGATTTAACAAAGTGCCATTTCATCTGTGCCACAGGATGGAAAGTGTCCAGAACTATGCAGGTGGTTTCAATTACTTCCAGGAATATTTAATGTGAAGAGTGTCACAGTAAAAATAGTTGACATTTCTGGCAAACTGACAATCTGAGGTATTCAGTCCATTGCAAACTTTACATTATCTTCTGCATCAACTGTGAAAATGAATTCACAAGTTGGAATCCAGTCCTTTAACAGCATAAAATACACAGGAGTGGGTCCTTGGCTGTCAACCCTATTTTGCAGTTCAATAAGATCATGGCTATGGTATGAACTAACTCAATTTATGCACCTTTTGTTCATTTCTCTTAATATTTTTAATTAAATAAAATCTATCCTTCTCGGGTGGAAAGTTCACGTACATAAACACAAATGGCTGCAGAGAGTGGTGGTCATAAGTGAAAGGAATAGAATTAGGTCATTTCGGCCCATCAAATCTACTCCACCAGTAAGTGGTGGGGGGGGGGGGGGGGGGGGGTGGGTTTAGCATTTCCAAACTATATTTTCAAACCACATTAAGGGCACTGACAGGTCAGTAAAATCACTCAGTTTAGTAGACATGTGTTCAGTGTTATTCACAGCTCAGACTGAGAAACGTGACCCTCTCGCTCGCCTATCTTGCAGAGACTGCCTGAGGCACTCAACACTTCCGGGTTTTATAGTTCCTCCGGAAGGGGCGTGGCCTTCAGCACAGAGAATCTCAACATTTTTTAAACACTAATGACTCTTTTATTTTTCATCGATGGGAAAAATCCTCTTGTTCTGCGCAGCGGAGGGGGACTCTGAGTAAGATGGCCAAAAACCACAGCTATATATACACACACACACGTGTGTATGTGTATGTGTATATGTATATGTAAATATATATGTATATATATGTAAATATGTGTGTATATATATGTGTGTATATATTATATATATGTGTATGTATGTATGTATATATATATATATATATATGTGTATATATATATATGTGTGTATGTATATATATATATATATATATATGTATATATATATATATATATGTGTATGTATATATATATGTGTATGTGTATATATATATATATATATATGTGTGTGTATATATATATATATATGTGTGTATATATATATATATGGTGTATGTATATATGATATATGTATATATTGTTATATGTATATTATATTATATATATAATATATATGTATATATATGATGTGAATATGTGTATATATATATATATGTCTTCACGTGTGTATATATAATATATATACACACACACATACAGACACACACACGTCTGTCTGTCCTCTGCTCCAAGCACACCAAGTTTTGTTCTGATCGGTGAAAGATTTCAAAAATGATGAAGGTTTAAAAAATCTTGAGATTAGCAGATTGGTCTTCTTGCATGTCTGTCACCGTGAAGATAACGCCCCTTCCAGCACCTGGGGGGGGGGTGCTGGAAGGGGCGTGCGTGCGTGTGTGTGGTGTTTTTGTTTATTATATTATTTACATATTCTGTTGTACTGCTGGAAGTAAGAATTTCATTGTTTTGTTTGGAACATATGACAATAAAATGCTCTTAACACTCTTGGTCCAAGGGCAGCACAGTGGCGCAGCAGTGGAGTTGCAGCCTTTAAGTGCTTGTAGCGCTGGAGACCTGGGTTTGATCCTGACTACAGGTGTTGTCTGTATGGAGTTTGTACTTTCTCCCCTTGACCGTGTGGGTTTTCTCTGCGATCTTCAGTTTCCTCCTACATCCTAAAGACATACAGATATGTTAGTTTATTGACTTGGTGTATGTGTAAATTGTCTCTATTGTGTGTGTAGCATAGTATTAATGTGCTGGGACTCGATGGGTTGAAGGGCCTGTTTCCACGCTGTATCTCCAAACTAAACTAATCTTCCAAACCATTAGAAATGGTTTTGGATTTTCTGTTCTCTCGCTTACCTTGAATTAAACAATCAACTCCTTGGATAGATACAAAATGCTGGAGTAACTCAGTGGGTTAGGCAGCATCGTGAAGAGAAGGAATGGGTGACGTTTCAGATTGAGACCCTTCTTCAGACTGATCAACTTTAAGAGTACCAAAAAACGTAACTTTATGTGATTTCTCCTCATAATTGAACCTTCGGCGTCCAGCTGCCCTCCTGGCAAATCCCATTTGCTATTCTTCCAAAGCCAAAATATCCTTCCTAAGATACTATATTCTAAACCGTTTGTGGTGGTATAAACATCTATAACTTAATATATTTGCCTTTCAGTTACCAGGGCCAGTATTTAATTAACCTGTTTGACTACTTTCACTAATTGCCCATGATATATTAATGATTTTTTCACAAACTATGAAAGTTTTAGAGTTTGCACTGTTTCTAGCTTTTCATCTTGCAGACAGCATTCTGTTCCATCCTTTTTCAGTCTACAATGGATGACCTTAATTCTTTGAAGAATTTATAAGTGCCATGGATAAAGGGGAACCGGGACATGCACTATGCTTAAATTTTGTGAAGATATTTGATAGTTACTGGATAAAAGGTTATTATAGAAACCGAAAACTCACTGTGTAGCAGGTAGCATCTTGAGACGGCAGAAAACTGGCTGGCGAACAGAGTGAAGGGAGTGTGCATAAATATGTATTTTCTAATAGTAATTTGAAAATTTAAATTGGATGCAATGAATGATGAATAAGGATCTGATTAGGCCCTTTTTTTTTACAGAATATATGAATGAATTGAATGAAAGCCCTAAAAGTATGGTGGCTAAATATGCTGATGATTCCATGATGGGTAGGGAAGTAAATGTGAAAAGGGCATTAGGTGGCACCAAAGGGATATGGATGGGTTAAGTGAGTGGGCATAGGCAGGGCAAATTAAATGTGATGTGGGAGAAAGTGAAATTAGTCCATTTTGACAGGAATTAATAAATCGGAAGCATTTTATCTAAATGTGAGAGCCTGCAGACTTTTAGACTTTATTTTTAGTTTAGAGATGCAGTGTAGAATCAGGCCCTTCGGCCCACCGAGTCTATGTTGACCTGCAATCACCCATATACTAATTCTATCCTACACATTAGGGGCAATTTACAGAAGCCAATTAATCAAAAGACCTGCATGTCTTTGTAATGTGGGAGGAAACCTGAGCTCCTGGAGAAAACCCATATTGTCACAGGGAGAATGTGCATATTCTGTACAGACAGCACCCGTAGTCAGGATTGAACCTGGGTTTATGGCACTGTAAGGCAGCAACTCTACCGCTGCGGCACTGTGCCACCCCATGTAGAAGGATTGGGGGATCCTGGCACATGATTCATTCAAAGGACAGTATGCAGCTACAGCGAGTAATTGAGAAAGCTAACCTAATGTTATTATTTATTGCAATGGAAATTGAATGCAAACATAGGGAGATTATACTTGGGTTATACTTTGAGGTCACATCTGGAAAATTATTCAAATGAAAGTCTTTCTGTTTAAAGTATAGCATTAAGTGAAAAATTGTACCCTGTCCTAATAAGCCGTGTAAAAATATATTATTTGGTGTATGAGTTTCTGTTTTCTGTCATAGGAAAACACAGTTAGTGCAGTAGGCAGAGGGAAGGGGATGATCTAGGTGTCGGCAGGGAAGAGGAGACTGTAGCCATTGCCAGATTACAGATGTGTGCATTGTCCTGCATGATATCCATGAAGCATTGAAGCATGCAACAAGTCAGCTTCACCTTGTTATCTGGAAACTTTACATAAGAAACATAGAAAATAGAAATAGAAAAGGAGGCACAGTGGTTTAGTGATAGAGTTGCTGCCTTATAGCGGCAGAGGCCCGGGTTCGATTCTGACTATGTGTGTTTGTCTGTACATAGTTTCTATGTTCTCCCCGTGAACTGCGTGGGTTTTCTCCAGCTGCTCCTGTTTCCTCCCACACTCCAAAAACGTACAGGTTTGTGAGGTTAATTGGCTTGGTAACATTGTAAAATTGTCTCTAGAGTTTGTAGGATAGTGTTAGTGTACGGGGATCACTGCTTGGCATGGTCTCGGTGGGCCGAAGGGCCTGTTTCTCCAAACAAAAACTAAATGGGAATAGATTGTTCAGGCCGTTGAGCCTACTTTTTATTCAATACAATCATGGTTAATCACCATTTGACACCTAATTCCCATTCTCCTCCAATACCCCTTAATGACTTTTGTGTTAAAATTAATCTATCTCCTTAGAAATATTCAGCATCTTGACCGCTACTAATGTCTTGGTGATGAATTCCACATGTTCACCACCCTCTGAGTGAATACATATCTTATCTCATTTCAAAGTCTCTTTCCCTGTAATCTGAGACTGCAACACCTCATTTGAGACACCCCAGTCAGTGGAAACATGTTGAAACAAGCGCATTGGGCCAAAACATGACAGACTACCCTGTATAAGAAATATCATTATTAATATTAAGCGTATGTTACTATGGCATCATCATAGTAGCACTATTCCTTAACAGGCGGTGAATGGCCAGCCAACTTGTGCCTTGTTCGTTGCCTGAGGCAATGGAACATTTTCTACTTCTTATGGAATAGTTTCATATTATCTGCACCAGTGTCACGGATCCACCCTGTTGTGAGCAATTTTAGGCCCCATATCTGAGGAAGGATGTGCAGCTGGAGAAGGTCCAGAGGAGGTTCACAAGAATGATCCCAGGAATTAGCGTTTGACAGCACTGGGCCTCTACTCGCTGGAGTTTAGTAGAATGAGGGGGGGACCTCATTGAAACTTACTAAATAGTGAAATGATTGGTTAGAGTGGATGTGGAGAGGATGTTTCCACTGGTGGGAGAGTCTAGGACCAGAGGTCATAGCCTCAGAATAAAAGGACGTTCCTTTAGGAAGGAGATGAGGAGGAATTTCTTTACTCAGAGGGTGGTGAATCTGTGAATTCATTGCCACAGAAGGCTGTGGAGGCCACAATGAATATTTTTAAGGCAGAGATTGATAGATTTTTGATTGGTGCGGGGCTCGCGGGTTATGGGGAGAAGGCAGGAGAATGGGGTTAGGAGGGAGAGGTAGATCAGCTATGATTGAATGGCAGAGTAGACTTGATCGGTCGAATGGTCTAATTCTGCTCCTTTAACTTATGAACTTATGAATTGACGTCACTGCTTGACCGCGATGGTTGGACATTACCCTTCCAAGATCACAGATTCAGCACCCTCCCGACATAAACATTAAAGAAGCTGAAATGTCCCCTATTAATATCTTAAACAAAAGTATCTTCAGCAAAAAGTTAATACTTGTGTAATGATGTTGAATTTTGGTTGTTGAATCTATGATCAAACAACTTGACTTCCTTATCTCACATACTGTAACACCAACAGTTTTTATTTGTAACTTGAAATGGAAATCAACAAGCTAAAAGCCTCTGCCCAAGTAGTTCAAAACTCATCTACCTGTGTCTGTTTACATAGAAACATAGAAAATAGGTGCAAGAGTAGGCCATTCGGCCCTTCGAGCCAGCACCGCCATTCAATATGATGATGGCTGATCATCCAAAATCAGTACCCCATTCCTGCTTTCTCCCCATATGTTAGCCCTAAGAGCTATAAGAGTCTTAAAAGTTCAGCTGTAGCATGCTGATAATCCACAAAGCCATAAGGTAAGCTGGCTTCAAATCAAATCGAAGATAGACACAAAGCTGGAGTAACTCAGCAGGACAAGCATAATGTCGGGAGAGAAGGAATGGGTGACGTTTTGGGTTGAGACCACCTCAGCCTGACCAAATTCAAATCAAATCAGCCTGTTTATAAATTATACTTGCATTCATCCAACAACTTCTTGTGCCAAAACATTACAGAGTGCTCTGTACAAGTATCATTATTCATATTTGGTGTATGTTAATGTGTCACCAACTTAGATGCTGTGTTCCTTAAATGGCTGTAAATGACCAGCTAACCTGAGTCTTTTTAGTTGCCCAAGGATTTGAGAACATTTTCCATTTCTTATGGCAAAGTTAAACACTATCTGCACTGTTATCTGCAGCAGATCCATCCTGATGTCACGGTTAGCTGTCAAGGCTTGACACAGATGGTGGGACTTTCCCCTTTCAAGAACAGAAAGATTCTAGCACCACAGGCCATAGACACAGAATAAAAGGACGTACCTTTAAAAGGGTGATGAGGAGGAATTTCTTTAGTCTGAAGGTGGTGGATCTGTGGAATTCATTGCCACAGATAGCTGTGGAGGCCAAGTTATTGGGTATTTTTAAGGTGCAGATTGATCGATTCTTGATTATTATGGGTGTCAGGGGTTATGGGGAGAAGGCCGGAGAATGGGGTTGAGCGGGAAAGATAGATCAGCCATGACTGAATGCAAGAGTAGACCTGATGGGCCGAATGGCCTATATTCTGCTCCTATAAGTTATGAACATCACTGCCTCAGGCTCCACTCAAGACACAAACACATCGGCAAGTTGGGCCGAAGGACCTGTCTCTATGCTGTATGACTCTATGACATGAAGGAAGCTGTATTGCCATAGATGTAGCAAGCCGTGCATGTATTCCATGAATGTAGAAAAAAACTGGATGAATTCAATTCCAGACCATCTTAAATGTCAATGGCTATAATCCTACTTGAAAACAAATTAGGAGCTTTTGCTCATGTTTTAGTTTCAGATATTTCACCGGCAAGAAATATATATCATGCAACATGATATACCCTTATGGACTGTCTGCAAAATGGCTGCACATGGCTCTTGACATGGCATTAACCAGAGGGTAGGTAAAACTCCAGTTCAGACGTACCAAAATCTATGCTGCTTCCAAGAAAAATGTGCAGGGTGGTTGGTTATCCTTGGTTCTGAAAACTACTGCTTACCGTTGTTTTGCCCCAATGAGCCAATGAAATTCACTGGTCAGCACTGGCTACAGCCTACAAGAACCTAAGTGAACCTTCGACCTCCTGGCAACCCATTAGGACCTCCTTGCAACCCACCTACGGCTCGAGAATTCTCGCTACTCTCCATGGCGGCTTCATTCTAGTCGCCGCTATTTTTTCAACATGTTGAAAAATTCTCGGCAACCATAATGAGGCCGCGACTTGTTCCCAGAAGGTAGGAACTGCTCACGACCATGAAGGCAACTCCCCGGCAACCACCTGCGAACATGTGGCGACTACAAAGTCTCCTGCAGTCGCCTAAAAAGTTGCCGAAGTGGGACAAGCCAATAAGAGTGCATTTATGTTTTTTCATCACCCACTGTATAGTTGAGCCTTGTTAAATTGCATTGTTCTAAATCATATTAATTAGGTCTGAAATTCCACGTTATTATTGTGAGCTCGTCAGGAGACGTGGTAATTTGCAATTTTCACATCATGATTACATCACACTGAATTAGTTGATTTGAAAGATTAATCCAACACATTCCTTTGCTGGATAGCCAAATTCATTTTCTCTGCAGTGTGTTAATGTCTTTCGACTTACCTTGACAATCTTGTTTGCATAGCCATGTCTGTCTTCAAAATGGGTCAATGCATAATCCCAATTTTAAATCTGCTGAATATTTTTTAAATAACTGCTCATCTTAAATTAGACTGGCTTCTTTGATTTAAAAAAAAAACTCATTTGCAATTAAACATGCACCAAAGGATTTGCTTTAGAACCTGTTCTGTACTGTTGGTGCAAATTCCTGTTAAGTCCTGGAAACAAAGTCCTTTGGCTAAGGAGCCATTGAGTTTAAGGGAATTGACAGTGAGTAGGATCTGTGATTAACCTAAATCGTGTTGCTACTTATTTTTTAATATATTGGGTTGGGTGATACTGTATGTTACAGTTAAATACAATGACACTACTCAAAATAATTTGACTGAAGTTTGAATGAAAACTGAGCAGTTTGCTGTATCATATTGTCGACAGAGTTATTAAGCAAGTGCGTCGATTTGAGATATTAACTTGTTGAAGCAAAGCAGTGGAAGAATGTGCTCTCACGGCTTGACCCGCTGCTACTTTCATTAAAGGAGGATTTAGTAAAACCGCGAGCGCAGGTAACTACGCCTTGATGGGCACAAGGTGCACCTGTGCTCTCCACAGTGGGAGTAAGCACGACAGGTCAAGCAGGATTTGCTAGAATTAGATTAGATTAAACCTGCGACTGCCATCTCCTTTTCAGGCCCGTCAGTCAAGCAAGGGATTTGAAAAACCATGAAAGGGAATTGCTTCCACCATGCCCCAAGCAAGACTCCAAAGCACTCTATCACAAGCCGAGGTCATCTGCCACACTGACGTGTGACTTTTGACCACCTCTGTGTTCTTCGTGTCACTTTTTTCAAAAGACAAACCCTAGACGGCATTGCACGATGATCTTTCTCCTCTCCGTCACTCACAGAATGGAGGTTTTTTTCTTTCCCCCACATTGTGTCCTTCGCCTATTATCTGTCTGTCTCTTTTGCACTACAAGGGCTGTCACCAGCTACAAAACAAATCAATGCTCCATCATCCAATATGACGGGCAAGCACTCACCAGCAAGCATCAAAGGTATGAAAGGTAGATTAACAGCCGAATTTCACGCAGTAATCTGTTCCACGCAGAGATTTCACGCTGTGGTTACAGGGAGAGACAAACTCTTGTACAGACAGCAGCCATAGTCAGGATCGAACTCGGTTCTCCGGCACTGCAAGTGCTGTAGGGCTGCAACTCTACCGCTGTTGCCCTGTGTCTCCACTGTGCCACCTGTGGCAGTGCCTACAGCCGTCTGTAGTATCCTTCGTCCCTGGGTGTTCAAGTTGCCAAACCAGGCTGTGAAATAACCAGCCAGTATATTCTCCACCGTACACCAGCAGAGGTTAATTGGAGTGTTTGTCGACATGACAAATTTCCTCAATCAGCCGAAGAAGTAGAGGCAATGATGAATTTTCCTTGCTCATGTCGTGTTGTACTACATATTAACAACAAACATCAGTGCAGAAAAAAGGCAATGGTTTATTCTCCGAACAAAATGTTTACAGGGTAGAACAATGTCTTAGGCAAAGCAAGCTACATGAGAGATAGGGCAGTGTGAGCACATTGTAATTTGCTCACAATGTTTGAGCCCTTTACCTCATTAGAGCTAAATTTTAGAGATGGATTATAGCACAAACTGCTATTACATTGCACAAAACATAGAGGACGAATATGACTTAAATTGCCATTCTAGAATTTGAGTTCAAATATCAAATACTAGAATATATTAAATACGTTAAATATATCAATATGGGAATGGAAACAAAAGTAGAATGATCAGCAATGGATGGGGAGAAGATAGAGTTGATTACAGGAGATAAAGAAATGAGAAAATGAGCAGAAATGAGGAAATTCAATATTCTTCCCATTTGGTTCTAGACAACCCAGTGGGCATGCAAGGTGCTGTTGTTGTAGTAATGAGCCTGTCCCACTTAGGCGACTCCAGGAGACTATGCGGTCGCCACATGTTCGCGGGTGGTTGCTGGGGACTCGCCTTCATGGTCGTGAGGAGTTCCCACATTCTGGGAACTAGTTGCGGCCTCATTATGGTCGCCATGAATTTTTCAACATTTTGAAAAATTAGCGGCGACTAGAATGAAGAGTAGCCATGGGGATTAGCGAGAATTCTCGAGCCGTAAGGTGGGTCGCCAGGAGTTCCTAATGGGTTGACAGGAGGTCGGAGGTTCTCGTAGGTTGTAGCCGGTGCTGACCGGTGAATTTCATTGGCTCATTGGGGGGAAAAAAAGGTAAGCAGTTGTTTTCAGAACCAAGGATAACCGACCGGTAATGTTAAATGTCTGCCGAGCTTCACAGCCGTGTATCTCTGGCTTTTTAAAAGTTGTCTCCACTCCTTCTCCCCCCTTCTTCCCCCTCTCCCCCCTCTCTCCCCTCTCCCTCTCCTCTCTTTTAAAGGACTTACCATACACTGTGCTTTAGTCGTCTATTTACAGCGCCAACCTTCCTGTTCATCGCAGTGTGTGTCTGTTTCACCTTGGCATTGCACCGTGTGAAGTTCTTAGACAATGCTCCTCCCGCTTGCCCTGTCCCCCGCTTGCATAATGGGCTGGTGAAGGAAGCGATGTGTTTGTGTGTGTGTGTGTGTGTGTGTTCCACTCTGACAGTCGCCTTGCCAGTTTTCCAGGCGACTGCCGGCAACTTGACAATCGCTGGTAATCCGCTGAAAAATTGCCTAAGTGGAACAGGCGCATTAGCATGATTCTAGATTGACTGATTGAATTGATTGAAAGATATAATATGAAAAGAGGTCATTCAGCTCAGCAAGTCCACACTGACCATCGATCACCCGTTACTACTGGTTCTATGTTATCTCATTTTACACAATATTCAAGCATGGTCTCACCTACAATATGTACAGCTTCATCATGAATTTTTTTTGTACTCGATACTCTTCCATATAAAGATGTGTGCCACATGCCTTCTTCACTATACTTTGCATTTGATTCAGCACCTTGAGGCAAACATGCACCTCCACTCCCATTTCTCTTTGCTCTGCAACACTCTCCAAGGGTCTACAGTTACTGTGTAAGTCCTGTGCTGGTCTAACATATCTCACACGTGTCAAAGCTAAATTCCATCTGCCATTCCTTGACCAACCCTAGAACGAGTATCAGGGGTTATGGGGAAAGGCAGTAGAATTGCGTTCAGGGGCAGAGGTAGATCAGCCATGATTGAATGGCGGAGTATACTTGATGGGGAGAACGGCCTAATTCTGTTCTAATCACTTACCTTCACTCCTGATCTCTGTATGGTTATAAACTTAGATATCCTTCCTCAGTGTCTTGTATACCACCAATGTTGGTGTAATCTGCAAATTTACTAACAATGTTAACTATATTGTCATCACGACTGTCAATGTACATGTTAAAGTGAAGGAAGGAACTGTAGATGTTGGTTTATAATGAAGACAGACACAAAATCCTAAGTAACTTAGTGGACAGGCAGCATCTCTGGGGAAAAGAAATAGGTGAAGTTTCGGGTTGGAACCCTTCTTCAGACTGAAAGCTTTCAGTCTAAAGAAGGGTTCCGACCCAAAATGTCACCTATCCCTTTTGTCCAGAGATGCTGCCTGACTCCAACATTTTGTGTCTGTCCTCTGTTAATGTACATAATAGGCAGCAGCAGACCCAACACTAACAGCTGCAGCACGCTACCCATCACAGACCTCCAATCACAAAAACAACTCTCCACAACTACCCTTTGACTTCTTCCTGCAAGCCAACTCATTCTGAATCCAATCGGCTAGCTCACCTTGGATTCCATGTGATCTAATCTTCCAGACAGCCTACCATGCAAAACCGAGTCAAAGTCCTTGCTAAAGTCCATACAGAGTCTGCCCTGCCCTGCCCTCATCACTCCTCTTGGTGTCCTCTTCAAAAAGCCTCTCAGATATGTGAGACACTACTTCCAACTCACAGAGCAATGCTGACTAACCAAAATCCAGTACGTGCCTATCCTAACGCAGGTAGATCCTGCCCCGAAGAATGCCCTCCAACAACCTATCCTGTTAGACATAACAGTCTATAGTCCCTTGGCTTGTCCTTGCTGCCCTTCTTAAATAACTATGTCACATTCGTCACCTTCCAGTCTTGTTACTCGCCACTCACCAGTCCATGCCTGAATACTATCTAAATGTTTCTGCTTGCAGGCATCTCCTGAGGAGGTAGGAGTAGATTTCAAATTTGCCTAATCAACAGCAAACATCCCGCTGCTGACCTTATGATAGAAGGACGGTGAAATGGCTGAATCTCCAATCATTCCTTGAGGATTTTTTGGAATGTTATCTTGGAAATTAGATGATTCAATTCCAAGACCCAGAAACATTGTACTGTGTGCAAATTAGACACTAACTGCCTGGGTGTACACTTCTTGTTGCCCATTGAGTTAAGTTTCACCTGGGTGCTTTGATCCCTCAGGATCAAATGTCGGGGCGATGAATTGCAACTTCTACAGTTTTGGTCTTTGGGGCAAGAGTGTATTGGTGTCTGGAACTGAGAACCCAGAATTTAGGATAGTTTAGTTTATTATTGTCATGTGTACCAAGGAACGGTGAAAATCTATTTTGTTTCATGCTATCCAGTTAAAGAAAAGACTATGCATGATACAAATCAAGCCATCCACAATGTACAGATAAAGGAGAAATGGTACAACATTTAACACAAGATAAAGTCCGATAAAGTAGATATGATACGATAAAACTTTATTTATCCCAGGAGGGAAATTGATCTGCCAACAGTCATAAAAACACAAAATACATGAAACCTGAAATTAAAGTAACAAGTGGAAAGGATTGGGGATGTGCAAAGATTGGGGAGGGAGGGGGGTTTAGTGTATGTTTTCTAGGTTTGCACAAAACTGAGAGTCTTCAATTTACAACAGAAGTCTTTAATGCTTTACTCAATGCTGGCAGCAAGACTAGTCACAATGGCCGCACCCTCACAGTCTACAGACAGGATAGAACTATATACAAAGCATCTCCCTTTGTCCTGGGCAGGAGCAACGGGTCCTCCCACCCCACACAGTCCACCAAACATCACTGGGGGAGGAGGGGAGTCTGTCTCAGTCTACACCACGACAGAAAGGGGAGGAGTTATACAGTTTGATATCTGCAGGAAAGAAGGATCTCCTCTGCTGTTCTGTCCTGCATCTTGGTGGAACCAGTCTGTTGCTGAAGGTACTCCTCCGGCTGACCAGTGTGTCATGGAGGGGGTGAGCTGTATTGTCCAGGATGCTCTGTAGTTTGAGGAGCATTTTAAAGTTCAATTAAAGAGACTACACAGAGATCAGTAGGGATGGTAAGTGATAGGAGCAGAATTAGGCCATTCTGCTCATCCAGTCTACTCCGCCATTCAATCATGGCTGATCTATCACTCTCTCCTAACCCCATCCTCCTGCCTTCTCCCCAATTGAAGAGAGAGTTGTAGATGTGAGGTCAGGACCACAATCTAACTGGTGAGAAGACAGTTCAGTTGCCGGATAACAGCAGGGAAGAAACTGTCCCTGAAACTTGAGGTATGTGTTTTCAAACTTCCGTACCTCTTGCCTGATGGGAGAGGGTATGATGGGGGTGAGATTCATCCTTGATTATGCAGTTGGCCAGTGTGGTGTAGATGGAGTCGATGGAAGGGGGGTTGATTTGCGTGATGGTCTTATGCAATTTCTTGCACTCCAGGATGGAGCAGTTCCCAAACCATGCTGCAATCCGCATCCCGATAAAATGCTTTCTATTGTGCATTTGTAGAAGTTGGTGTGGGTTGTTGGGGACATATCAAACTTCCTAAGCCTTCCAAGGAACTAGAGGCATTGGTGTGTTTTCTTGGCCGTAGCTTCCATATGGCTGGTCCAGGACACATTGTTGCCGATATTTATTCCTAAGAACTTGAAGCTTCTGACCATCCGTATTTTGGCGCCATCAATGGCAGGGCGAGTGTACTACTTCACTTCCTGAAATCAATCACTATATCCTCTATCTTGCTGACATTAGAGAGGGGTTATATGTAGGAAGGAACTATATAATCTGGTTTAAACCGAACATAGACACAAAAAGCTGGAGTAACTCAACGGGCCAGACACCATCTCTGGAAGTTGTTGGCTTGACACCCGGTTCCAAGATTCTCAATCTCCTTCCTGTACTCCGTCTCGTCATTATATGATATCCAGCCCACTATGGCGGTGTCGTCTGTAAACTTGTAAATTGGGTTGGATTGGTCATTGCTTGCACAGTCGTGAGTGTGTAAGGAGTCTAGTATGGGGTAAAGAACATCAGTAAGCAGATTATTGGTGAGTTCCACAAGATAGCATTGTCAAAAATACCTCCTCCCACCATGCTGATGCCTGTGGGTGGACTGGCCGAACAGTAATTAGCCGGATGAGATTTATTTTTTCACTTTTTGTGGACAAACATAGGTGTGCAATTTCCCACTTTCTCAGATAGTGCTGTGAACTATCTGATGTTATTTGGGATGTTCTATCTGATGTTATTTGGGATGTTATTTGGTCTCAAAGCCTTGGGTGTATCTAGTCCCTCAGCAAATTCTTGCAATTATTTGAAATTAATCAATTTGGCTGGTGATTGAGCTTTGTAAAAGTGGTGACTATTCACTCGGTAGAATTGCTGAATGTCATCACAAAATGCTTCAGTTTCATCTTTGGCACTACCGTGTAGGCACCCTCCAACATTGAAGATGGGAATGTTCCCGGAGTCCCTTCCGTTCAGCTGCTTAATTGTCTCATAGTGTTCATGGTGAGATGTGACAGAACTGCAGAGTTTTAATCTGATTTGTAGTTTATGGCTAGCATACTTTTGTGCATGGCATGCATTTTGAATGGGTTGGTACTGTGGTGAACAGATGGAGATAAGACTTGTCTAACTGGACAATGTACTTTTCCCATTTCCGCATATTTCACATATGCAATAAACACACCCTTCAGCTTTGTGCTGCATAATCTTCATTATCCTCCCTGGTCCTATCGCAGACAAACCTAAATTACTCCAGCCTCTTGTACATTCAATCCTTCACTTTGCTATTAGTGGTCGAATCTTTTATCACTTAGTTATGACTCATTAGATTCTAGTTAACTCATCCATTTCCTATCTCCCTCTCTTCTTTTTAAGGCCCCCTCTTTTTCCACCTTTCGATCATTTCCTTTTGATTTTTTTTAAAGATACATTTTGAAAACAGGCCTTTCAGCTGACCGAGTCCATGCTGACCATTGATGTACCGCACACTAGTTCTATGTCCTATACGAGGGGAAATTTCCGAAAGCCAATTAACTTACAAACCTGCACGTCTTTGGAAACCCATTTTTATTTCTCTATAACTCTTTGAAGTATTGGAAGCCTTACATTAATTAATTAAACTGGGAAGGATGTGAAAAAGATTTTTGTTACTGGGGATCTAGAGGTTTTTAGCTATAAGGTGAGGCTGATGCTAAGACTTTTTTTCCCCATGGAGCTTATGAGACCATATGGTGGGCGTATAGAGATTTATAAAATCATGAGGGACATAGTTTAGTTTAGAGATACATCATGGAAACAGGCCCTTCGGCCCACCGGGTCCGCGTCGACCAGTAATCCCCGCACATTCACACTATCCTACACCCACTAGAAACAATTTTTACACTTACCAAGCCAATTAACCTACAAACCTGTACTTCTTTGGAGAGTGGGAGGAAAAGCGAAGATCTCAGAGAAAACCCATGCAGATCACGGGGAGAATGTATAAACTCCGTACTCTACACCACACTGGTCTATAAACTCAGACAGCACCCATAGTCAGGATCGAACCCGGGTCTCCGGCGCTGCATTCGCTGTAAGGCAGCAACTTTACCGCTGCGCCACTGTGACTGCCCACCATAGATAAGGTGAATACACGCAGTCTTTCTCCAGGGTAGAGGAATCTAAATCTAAAAGGCATATGTTTAAGATGAGAGTAGAAAGATTAAACAGAGACCTGAACGGCAACTTTTTCACTCGGTGGGAGGTGTGCATATAGAACAAACTATCGGGCAAAGGGATAGAGATGGGCTTAAAAGCCACATGGACCGGCACATGAAGAGGAAAGATTTGGGGGTTTATAGGCAAGTGGTTCCAGCTTGGTGGGCAACTTGGTCAACATGGATAAGTTGAGCAAAATAGCCTGTTAGCATGCTATATAGCTGGGTGACACTATGTCCAACATGAATAACATGATTTGCACCTCATCTGGTGTGGAAATCTTGTCAGATGTGCCAGGGTGAATCTTGACCAGAAATGCCAGGGTAATTAGGTATATGGGACACAGCAACTGGATTCCAGGGGCAGGTGCAGTACATTCACGTTTGCCATTCCTTCCTTTGTCAGCATTTGTATTATCCATAAGAGGGCATTGTTGTATCATTTATGGTTCATTCATGCAGGGGGAATTCATGCAGGGGAAAATCATACAGAGACTTTCATAGAAAAATTAAATCACTTTGAACAAAGGTAAATTGGAATTTAAAAATCCTGCAAGAAAAAAATACAGTGATAATTCTATATTGCTTCCAAACACCGATAAGACAGTATTGTTGCAGAAAGCTTGCAAACAGAGAGGAATGATAAGGAACTATGATGTTCAAAATGCCCAAAGAGAGCCAGTCTGGCTTCTGTGATCAGCTAAATTCAGCACAACTGAAACTAATTTGGACGCTTAGAAGAGGATCGGGGCCGAGCCCATAAAATAACAAAGAGCATCCGTGCACAGAGGTAAAAACTGGCAACTTTACTGCTGTAATTTCAAGCAAATTAACATCTGTGAATGCAGTTATGGTAACTATACCTTTTTTATTAGTTAGATGTTTAGCAATATAAATGAACTGCGCTGTAGCCATTTTCCCAGATTGTAAGATTCTTGATTTAACATATGCCCAATGGCTCATTTTTTTGGTCAGTTCTCTTTCACTTTGTGAAGCAGAGATCTGGAATTTCACCACAAGGGGTAGGGCTGTAGGGATTTATTTGTTATTTATTAAGGAAATTAGGTGAATGAATAAGTGTCATTGCATTGAGGCAATGTAGCAAAGACCACAGCAATTATCTGCTCTCCACATTTGTTTGATTTTTGGGCTGTGCGTTGTACTACTTTTCTTGTCCATCTTGTTACAAATGTTGGCCTCGCTGTCATCATCCAGCCTGAAAACGATGCAATCAGTGGAAGCTATCACTTGTCACAGTAGATGATGGTGGTAGCAGAATTAGCTCGGGATACGTCCAGTTTCCAGCCCCGCGACGTGGACGCTTCTGCGTTGTACTGACAATGTGGCATTTAAGCCGATCCTTAGTTCATCTGCAGGTACTTAAGATTGAACCACATTTTATGAGATGGCAGTCATGTGCGGCTTAGTCGAGGCGTGAGTGCCAGATCTTTCCTGAAAAACATTGGCAAATCAATCGAGTTCTTATCACAACAATCAACAACAGTTATGGGTGTTTTTGTTCTATTGTATAAATTTCCTTTTGAACTCGCCAAGTCTAGGGCAATGGTGCATTGTCATAGTTACTAGGCTGCCACAGCTTATGAGAGAACTCTTCGATCTGTGTAATACTGTGGAAAATGTTGTTGCCTTTCAGAGTAGAACACAGAGCGCTGGAATAACTCAGCGGGTCAGATAGCATCTCTGGAGGACAGGGAGTGGCGGACTTTTGAAGAAAGGTCCCGTACTAAATATTTGCCTATCCATGTCCTCCAGAGATGCTGCCTGACCCGCTGTGTTACTCCAGTACTTTGTGTTCTAGAACATAAAACATAGAATAGTGCAACACAAGAACAGACCCTATGGCCCTCTAAGGTATGTGCCGAACATAATTTCAACGTTGTTCAGACCAGGTTGTTATGCACACCAGGAGCCTGAAGTTGTTGACCACCAACCTATTGACGAGGCCGGGTTCATGGATCCTTGGCCTTCCTCTTCTAAAGTCAACAATCAGCTTGTTGGTCTTACTGATGTTGAGAGCAAGGTTGTTGTTCTGGCACTATCTCCTTCCTACACTCTGACCCATCATTACCAGTAATTGGCAAATTTAAAATTGGAGTTAGAACTCATTGGTGTACACGGTCTGTGGAGAGAGAAATAGAATCAACATTTCAGACCAAAGACCTTTCATCCGAACCAGGAAAATGAGAAATCAAGATGGTTTTAAGATACAGAGGGAAAGGATAGAGAGGACGAAGTGAATATCTCAGATATGATGAGATGACGGTGTTTTGGGCTTGAGAAAACAAACAAAGGGCTATTTTTAAAAAAAGGCCACTACTCTGTCCAGTCCAGAGGATTGATCCTGATTTTCCAGTTGCCTGTCACTCTAGTACTCAATTCCATTCCCACACCTACCCTGACCCCTCTGTCTTGGACCTCCTCCATTGCTCCAATGTATGCAGCCCAGAACAACACACAAACCAACCTCCCCTTCATTGGTTCCATCTAAGCTTCATGCTGCTTCGGCAAGGCCACCAGCATAACCAAGTATGAATCTCATCCCCGTCACTCCCTCTTCTCTGCGCTCCTGTCAGGCAAGAGGTACAGAAGTGTGAAAACGCACACCTCCAGATTCGTGGACAGTTTCTCCCCAGCTGTTATGAGGCAACTAAACCGTTCTATCACCAACTAGAGCGCGGTCCTGAGCTACCATCTAACTCTTTGAATACAGTCGGACAATTTTTAATCTGACTTTAATTGACTTTATCATGCACTGCAGGTTATTCCCTTTATCCTGTATCTGTACACTTCTTCTTTTTGCGTATGACGTGCACAGCCTAAAGTTGCAGGTCAACTTGTTCTATTTGATCTTGTTTGTGCCCGTCGGATTGATTGCATTAGTTGAAACAGGGTGGACCACGTGAAGGTTGCAATCTCCTACCCCATCTCTACACTGACTGGATAGCACGCAACAAAAAAGGACTTAACTGTACCTTGGTACACGTGATAATAAACTAAACTAAACTAATAAAGACGCAAATTACTAGTGTAACTAATGTCAATGTAAGATCAATGCAAATTTGAGGAAGAAAGCAGCCCTAGGGATTCAATATTAAACTAATTAACTTCAAACAACTAACTGGACATTTCAGTTTTAATTTGTTCCTTTTTTTCTGTTCTCTTCTATCTCCTCGTGTGTCAGTACTTAAAGCAACCTTTACTTTGACAACAATGGTCTTTACCCAGTCACAGACATTACCTTTGTTTATTCACTGCTTTTCCTCTCTGTGTTTTCTGTTTTTGTTTTAGTAGCAGAGACTTATAACATGGTGGTTCAGTATTTGCAGTATGGTGTGCAGAAAGGATGTGCTGGTGCTGGAGAGGGTCCAGAGGAGGTTTACGAGAATGATCCCAACAGAGGAGAGAATGATTACCAACAAAGGAGAGACTATGGTACAGGCTGAGGAACATTGGCACTGAGGTTCCGAAGTATGGATGAAATTTATATTCAAGACTCGACTAAGTGGGACCTGTTGGGCCCCAGCATCACACGGGTGGGCTGGTCCCCCAACGCAATATTCCAACAATTCTAATATTGTTGGGGGAAGGGGGGGCTTCCCGGAGCGCTGGTATGGATGTCGTGGGCTGAAGGGACTGGTTTCCAGAGGGCTAGTATGGATATAGTGGGCCAAATGGATTATTGGGCTGGCCTGTTGTGCTGGCAGCTCACTCACTTACGGCTGGTGGGCTGGCAGTTGACTCATGACTATTCCTTGAAATTCCACTTCAAGCAGGGTGCAAGGCCACCAAATTCAAGTGCAGTTTCATACCATTTCAAGCAGAGTGCAAGGCCACTAAAGACAGTGAGTCGTGACCTCTCCCTCCTCCATCTTACAGAGACTAAGCCACACCCACACTTCTGGGTTTTATAGTCCCTCCCCTCCCCCTCCCACCAGAAGGGGTGAGATTGCATGATGGCGTGATTGACAGGAGAGAGAATCATGGCCTGATTGACAGGAGAGAGAATCTCAAACTGTTTTAAACACTAATAACTCTTCTATTTTTCATCGATGGGAAAAATCCTCGGCACCTGATGAGTAAGTAAGTAAGATGTCCAAAAATCACAACCGTACGTGGTAGCGTGTTTTCTAAAATCAATATAAAGCGCAAACAGGAAGTGGTCAAGATTCGACTTTTAATTATATAGAAAGCAAGGCAACTTTAATCAGGCAAGGCAGCTTTAATCAGGCAAGGCAGCTTTAATCAGGCAAGGCAGCTTTAATCAGGCAAGGCAGCTTTAATCAGGCAAGGCGCTTTAATCAGGCAAGGCAGCTTTAATCAGGCAAGGCAGCTTTAATCAGGCAAGGCAGCTTTAATCAGGCAAGGCAGCTTTAATCAGGCAAGGCAGCTTTAATCAGGCAAGGCAGCTTTAATCAGGCAAGGCGGCTTTAATCAGGCAAGGCGGCTTTAATCAGGCAAGGCGGCTTTAATCAGGCAAGGCGGCTTTAATCAGGCAAGGCGGCTTTAATCAGGCAAGGCCGCTTTAATCAGGCAAGGCAGCTTTAATCAGGCAAGGCAGCTTTAATCAGGCAAGGCAGCTTTAATCAGGCAAGGCAGCTTTAATCAGGCAAGGCAGCTTTAGCATTTCCAAACCAAAGGCAACGCAGCTTTAGCATTTCCAAACCAAAGGCAACGCAGCTTTAGCATTTCCAAACCAAAGGCAACGCAGCTTTAGCATTTCCAAACCAAAGGCAACACAGCTTTAGCATTTCCAAACCAAAGGCAACACAGCTTTAGCATTTCCAAACTATATTTTCAAACCACATTAAGGGCACTGACAGGTCAGTAAAACCACTCAGTTTAGTAGACATGTGTTCAGTGTTATTTACAGCTCAGGCTGAGAGATGTGACCCTCTCGCTCCCCCATCTTGCAGAGACTGACTGAGGCACTCAACACTTCCGGGTTTATATAGTCCCTCCGGAAGGGGTGTGGCCTTCAGGAGAGAGAATCTCAACATTTTTTAAACACTAATAACTCTTTTATTTTTCATCGATGGGAAAAGTCCTCTTGGCCTGCGCAGTGATGGGGAACTCTGAGTAAGAAGGCCAAAATCACAGCCGTAAGTGGCAGCGTTTTTTCTAAAATCAATATGCAGAACAACAGGAAGTGGTCAAGATCAGACTCTTGGTAATATAGATTGCATTATTTCAACTTAAATAATGACAAGGAGACACAAGCTCAACTAATAGGGGCAGCACAGTGGCGCTGTGGTGGAGCTACTTTCTCACATCGCCAGACACCCGGATTCGATCCAGACTACAGGTACTGCCTGTGCAGAGTTCGTACGTTGTCCATGTGGGTTTTCTCGGGGTGCTCTGGTTTTCTCCTGCATTCCAAAGAAATACAGATTTGTGTGATTTGTGAGAAATTGTGCAAATTTCTGTGAATAATTCAGCCATGCTAATTCAATTAAATGTCAAAGGTGAGTGATTAGACTCTTCCTTGGTACTGAAGCCCTGAGTGTATTTTTTTAATATCCTGGCTCACTGAACTATTGAAAAAGTTTAAAGGAGTCAACAGCATGATTATTTTTAGGATAAAGAAACAAAATATGCTGCAAACCCTCCTTTACATGACAATTTTACCCAGAGGTGCACTTGGAGTATTGTGAGCAGTTTTGGGCCCCGTATCTGAGGATGGATGTGCTGGCATTGGAAAGGGTCCAGACGAGGTTTACGAGAATTATCCCAGGAATGATTGAGTTAACATATGATGAGTATTTGAAAGCACTGGGCCTGTACTCGCTGGAGTTTAAAATAAAGAAGGGGGACTTCATTGAAACTTACCGAATAATGAAAGGCATGGATAGAGTGAATGTGGAGAGGATGTTTCCACTAATGGGAGTCTAGGACCAGAGGTCACAGCCACAGAATAAAAGGACGTACCTTTAGACAGGATATGAGCAGGAACCTTTCTAGTCGGAGGGTGGTGAATCTGTGGAATTCATTGCCACAGACGGCTGTGGAGGCAATCAATGGATATTTTAAGGCAGAGATTGACAGATTCTTGATTAGTACTGATGTCAGGTTTTGGGGAGAAGGCAGGAGAATGGGGTTGAGAGGGAAAGATAGATCAGTCATAATTGAATGGGGGAGTACATTTGATGGGCAGAATGGCCTAATTCTGCTCCTAGAACCTATGAACGTAGGAGATACACATCTGGGCTCATTCACAAACAAACAATATATAATGGCCTGGAAAGACACAATGTGCTGGAGTAACAAAAGGTGAAGCAGCATCTCTGCAGAATATGTACAGTATCCTGAGATATTAGTTGACCCGCTGAGTTACTCCAGCACTTTGTATCTTTTTTGGTAAATTGGCATCTGCAGTTCCTTGTGTCTACAATTGCCTGTTTTACCCAGAGCAAAAGTGCTCAATGAGATAGTAAGAAATCTCTGGAACAGTAGGTAACCTTGCAGCAAAGAGGCTACTGGTAGATACATAGAAACATAGAAATTAGGTGCAGGAGCAGGCCATTCGAGCCTGCACCGCCATTCAATATGATCATGGCTGATCATCCAACTCAGTATCCCGTACCTGCCTTCTCTCCATACCCCCTGATCCCTTCAGCCACAAGGGCCACATCCAACCCTCTTAAATATGGCCAACGAACTGGCCTCAACTACCTTCTGTGGCAGAGAATTCCACAGATTCACCACTCTGTGTGAAAAACGATTTTCTCATTTCGGTCCTAAAAGACTTCCCCCTCATCCTTAAATTGTGACCCCTTGTCCTGGATTTCCCCAACATCGGGAACAATCTTCCTGCATCTAGCCTGTCCAACCCTTTAAGAATTTTGTAAGCATACTTTGGCGAAAGAATACTGAACATCTTAGATTAAATGCAGAAACTAAGGGCATTAGTGCATTTGATTATAACTGAGTAGGAAATTCTAAAAGGATCAATTAATCAATATTTTCCATGGTCTTGGCTGCTCTGGTAGAGGATCTGCTGTTCCTCTGCTGATCTTCTGAAGCAGTAATATTGATGAAATTATAGAAACCAAGTATTCTTCCGATAAGCCCATATAAGTACCTCTGACGCCTCAGAGAGAGAGTAATTGAGAGAACTGCAAGGTAAATTTAATAGCCCTTAAAATGATACGGTTCATTTAAAAAAAATTAACTTCCAGCAGAGTTCTTGCCCACCGACAATGTGTACATTCATCAGAGGTCACACACATATCTGTCCATGACCTCTGCAAATCCACACATTGTCACATATACTAAAATGACAGTATCCTTTTTGTACAATAAAGTTAGGTATGTGCGAGCTTCGAGTTCAGGATAACCAAGATATCAGAAATGATTGGAACTGAGTTTATAGGGGCAATTTATCTTTTTGTTATTGCACTTGGAGATTTGCTTCCATATGTAACTCCATACTTTGCAGCTGTTGTTTTATGAGTTTATAAAATACCTTCAAAGTATTTAAACTAAATGCTGAGTGTCACACTGTATCTGGCACCATTAGCGCATTTGGAACACCATTTTGTGGAGGTGATGGTTGATTATTGCTTTGTTTTCTTTCACCTTGATCTCATTCAGATGCAGTCTTGAGTTGGCTACCCTGTAAACTCTATGGGTCGATGAATATGGTTGTAAATTCCTTTTTCAAACAATGACATAAAATTAATTATATAATGTAAGATCATATTGGAACTAATTGCAAATCTTTCGATAGAGTGGAGGATTACCATTCATACCAACCCCTGAGTGTTGAATATACAGTACTTGGGTTAGTATTAAATTAGTTAAATTACATTAGTCTTTATGGGAGCAGAATATTGGCAGCCCTGTAATTGTTAATTGTTTAGGATATTAGTTTCAGTTGGACCATGAGAATAAGGCACATCATTCTAATTCTGAATATACTACTGGCACAGAGGAGAGTTGTATTTAATCCACAAATAATGAAAACAACATTGGGCAACTTTACCAGCTCACCTCTTTAGATATCCTATTAAAATATCACAATCAGATTGGCTGGATAAAAGGCAATCATCTTACATTAAATCTGTGATTTAAATGTTTCATTTGGTTTTCAGAATGCACCTTCCTTTTCTGAAAATAAAATAGTATTTGAAAAGCTTTTTATTGTCATAATCTCCAGGGAGAAAAATAGATATCCTATTAAAATATGTCATAATTTCCAGGGAGAAACATTCACAACTTCAATTTAGTTTAGTTTTAATTTAGTTTTTAGTTTAGTTTAAATTTTCGGTTAGTATAGTTTAGTTTATTTTACTTTAGAGATTTCTTGGAAATGGGTCCTTCAGCTCACCAAGTATAGTTTAATTTAGAGATACAGTGTGGAAACAAGCCCTTCCGCCCACTGAGTCTGTGCCGACCAGCGATCACCCGTACACTAGTTGTTTAAGAAGGAACTGCAGATGCTGGAAAATCGAAGGTAGACAAAAATGCTGGAGAAACTCAGCATATGAAGCAGCATTTATGGAGCGAAGGAAATGGGCGACGTTTCGGGTCGAGACCCTTCTTCAGTAGGGACAATTTTAGAGAAGTCAATTAATTCAATGGGGTTAGGTTAGGTAAGGGGGAGGTGCAGCGAGACCTGGGCGTCCTTGTACACCGGTCGCTGAAAGTTGGCGTGCAGGTACAGCAGGAAGTGAAGAAAGCTAATGGAATGTTAGCCTTCATAACAAGAGGATTTCAGTATAGGATTAAAGAGGTATAGTGTTTTGCAGTTGTATACGGCTCTGGTGAGACCACATCTGGAGTATTGTGTACAGTTTTGGTCTCCTAATTTGAGGAAGGACATCCTTGTGATTGAGGCAGTGCAGCGTAGGTTCACGAGATTGATCCCTGGGATGGATGGACTGTCATATGAGGAAAGATTGAAAAGACTAGGCTTGTATTCACTGGAGTTTAGAAGAATGAGGGGGGATCTTATAGAAACATATAAAATTATAAATGGACTGGACAAGCTAGATGCAGGAAAAATGTTCCCAATGCTGGGTGAGTCCAGAGCCAGGGGCCACAGTCTTAAAATAAAGGGGAAGTAATTTAAGGCTGAGGTGAGAAAACCCCTTTTCACCCAGAGAGTTGTGAATTTATGGAATTCCTTGCCACAGAGGGCAGTGGAGGCCAAGTCACTGGATAGTTTTAAGAGCGAGTTAGATAGAGCTCTAGGGGCTAGCGGAGTCAGGGGATATGGGGAGAAGGTAGGCACGGGTTATTGATAGGGGACGATCAGCCATGATCACAATGAATGGCCGTGTTGGCTCGAAGGGCCGAATGGCCTCCTGCACATATTTTCTATGTTAACCCACAAAAAAAAAGCATATCTTTGGAATGTAGGATGTAACCGGAGCACCCGGGGGAAAAACCCAGAGACCACATAGATGTTCCTATCCAGGGGATCCAGTATATGATGTCCATCACTGATATCCCATGGCTGCAGAATATATTAACTATGTGATACAATATAGTAATCTGTCAAAACTTGCTTGACAATAGCCCTCAAACCTTCAACTTGTCTAATATTTAGTCAGAGGGTGGTAAATCTGTGGTATTCATTACCACTGAAAGCTGTGGAAGGCAAGCCAGTGGATATTTTTAAGGCGGATATTGACAGATTTTTGATTAGTAATGGGCCCGTCCCACTTAGGCGATTTTTCAGCGGGCTGCTGGCGACTGTCAAATTGCTGGCAGTCGCCTGAAAAACCGGCAACTGGAACGCCGACTGTCAGAGTGGAACAGAAATGCATCGCTTCCTTCACCAACCCGTTGTGCAGGTGGGGGACAGGGCAAGTGGGGGCAGCACTGTCTAAAAAATTCACATGGTGCAATGCCAAGGTGAAACAAACACGCACCACGATGAACAGGAAGGTTGGCGCTGTAAAAAGACGGCTAAAGCACAGTGTGCGGTAAGTCCTTTAAAAGAGGGGGGAAGAGGGGAGAAGGAGTGGAGACAACTTTTAAGAAGCCAGAGATACACGGCTGTGAAGCTCGCCGGACATTTAACATTACCGGTCGGTTATCCTTGGTTCTGAAAACTACTGCCTACCTTTTTTTCCCAATGAGCCAATGAAATTCACCGGTCTCTGAAAATGCATGAGTATCATCAAAAAAGTGCTGCTAATGCATGCAGCTTTCTTGGAGGAAGTGTCACCATTCAGATGGCAATGTGCAGCAGGTTAAAACCAGAGGTAGACACAAACATCACCTATTCCTTCTTTCCAGAGATGCTGCCTGACCTGCTGAGTTACTCCTGCATTTTATGTCTACCTTTGATTTAAACCAGCATCTGCAGTTCTTTCCTACACAGGTTAAAACCAGACACGGTTCCATTAAATTTGGTCTTGTCAACATACATCTTCATTTTCTCTGTAAGATTAGGGTGGTCTAAAGCTCTCAGTGAATGATCTGACAGACTAAATCTCAAACAAATTGCTCTGTTCCAGTAATCCCTTGTCCAGGTATGATCAGTATTAGCTGAAGGGCTCCCCATAACTCTGCACGTCAGCACATTTTATTATATCTGCCACTGAGCAGCACAGACTGAACTACCACCAGGTGAGTCTTAAAGACACTTTAACTTGTATTTCAACAAGGAATAATATTGTTTCATGTTTCTCTTTATGTGACAGTAAAATAGTAGATAGTTTAATAAACCTTAGAAGGTCCGATCATGCGGAGCATAAGAAAATGCTGTCAGAATTTTATGCATGAGATCGTTCAGGTAATTGTTTCCGAATTAAACATTATTCAGAATTCTAAAATTATTCACAATTCTATATTCTGTTCATGATGCAATTTCAGTCTCACTGAAATATTATGATAGTTTAAGATACTGTACATGTTTATTTTAATCCACTGATTTTATTTGGGGCCTGATTGCAAAGTTAATAAAATCTAATTTATGTTGCATTGTCATATTATAAATAAAGGTAACAGAAATTTGATTTGGCGCCAAATATGTATGTTTCCATTATTTTAGCCTTCAGTGTATCAGGTCCCAGTTGCAGAAAGGTATGGTAATGACTACACCATGCTCACATGTTTTAACCCGTAGGTCCGGCACACACTTGAGCAAATGAAACATAACCATAATTTTTGCCAAATTGTAAATATGCTTTAATAGTAATATTCACAAGATAAACAACCAAATACTGGAATAATCTTGATTTCTCAGTTGTCTTTCTTCTTGGTGCAAGATGATTTTGAGGTTAACAATTAAATACTAATAAAAGTCTTAGTGTTAATAAAATATAAGCATGAAGTTCAATAGTTGTGCTTTTTGTCATATTACAAACTTATCAACCTAATAGGTGTTAATGAATATCGTGGAAGTTAACTCATAATATAAATGGAATATTTTCAATAAAGCGCATAAATTACGAAATAGCAATGCAAGAGTATTTAAATTTAACTTTAAAAGGAGTATAGTGATGTTATTATTTGATTTTCATGCTAGTTTGTATTTTTGCAGTCAATGCATTTGCAAAAATGACTATAATAAGCACAATCCAGCACCACAAATCACAAAAGTAAAGGACTTCCAGATTACCAAATGGTTGTATTTATTCAGTTAGAGCAACATAGAAACCATAGCAGTCTTGGTGAGGGTTGAAATCTGCCTCTGACAATAACAAAGATTAAAGTTGATGTTGCCCATGATGCAACGTCACTGTTATTTGTTGGCCTCTTACTCCAGAAAATACGATGAGTCTGAATGCCATCCAATAATCAGGAAATATATCAAGGTCCATTCCTATTAAATTCCACGACAGCTGGTTTGACTAAGCATATGATTTATTATGTATCACTGTATGGATTTATTCCCAGATGATATATTGGCTCCTGAATCAAGAAAGGAACACCTGTTGCATTGATTTAAATTGCTGCCCTTTTCCTGCAGCTGGAGAGGAATAAACCACATTCCCAGAAGAGGCATCTACTGTATTTGGATAAAGCCCAACAAGTGAGCCTCAAGCCTGGTGCTTGAATGTATGTGTTAAAGCAAGTGATGTGGGTTCAGTCATTACCTTATTCCTTAGGAATTGGGACTTTTACCCCGTAAGCAAACTGAGGTAATCCGGTGCTTATAGCCCAAAAAATGTTTTAAATTCTAGGTGCACTGATACAGCCACTCAAAGAGTCTCAGCCTCACACCATCAGCATTATATTGCCTGACTCCCAAGATGATGTGGTTAACTTTCCTCACATTTAGCCAAACTGCACAGTAAAGTAACCACATCATCAGAGATGTCTTCATTCTTTAGCACATCGGAAATGTCCTCATTCATTAGGTCATCGGAGATGTCCTCATTCTTTTAGAAACGGGATTTCCCCTCTTCCATTATAGATGAGGCTCTCACTAGGGTCTTCTCAATATCCCAAAGCCCCGCTCTTGCTCCCCCTCCCCCCCATTCGCAACAAGGACAGACTTTCCCTTGCCCTCGCCTTCCACCCCATCTGCCGTCGCATACAGCATATAATCCTCCAACATTTTCGCCACCTCCAACAGGATCCCACTACTGGCCACATCTTCCCATCTCCACCCCTTTCTGCTTTCTGCAGAGACCTATCCCTCTGCAACTCCCTGCTTAACTCGTCCCTTCTCACCCAAACCACCCCCTCCCCAGGTACTTTCCCCTGCAACCGCAGCAGATGTAAAACCTGTTCCTTTACCTCCCTCCTCGACTCCATCCAAGGACCCCAACAGTGTTTTCAGGTGAGGCAGAGGTTCACTGCACCTCCTCCATCCTCATCTACTGTATCTGCTGTTCCAGGTGTCAACTTCTGTACATCGGCGAGACCAAGCGCAGGTTCGGCGATCGTTTCGCTGAACACCTCCGCTCAGTCCGCCTTAACCTACCTGATCTCCCGGTTGCTAAGAACTTTAACTCCCCCTCCTATTCCCAATCTGACCTTTGTCCTGGGCCTCCTCCATTGTCAGAGTGACGCACAGCGCAAATTGGAGGAACATCACCTCATATTTTGATTGGGTAGTTTATACCCCAGCGGTATGAACATTGACTTCTCTAACTTCAAATAGCCCTTGCTTTCCCTCTCTCTCCATCCCCTCCCCCTTCTCAGTTCTCCCACCAGTCTTAGTGTCTCCGACCACATTCCATCTCTGTCCCGCCCACTCCCCTAACATCAGTCTGAAGAAGGGTCTCGACCAATTACTTCTCTCCAGAGAAGCTGCCTGTCCTGCTGAGTTACTCCAGCATTTTGTATCTGACCACATTTCTAACTTGTTAAGGTATGCTTTCATCAATAAGAGAATCTTACAAACAAAAATACATTAAGCAGCTTTGAAGAGTTGGCCCGAAAAAACAAGCAAGCATAACACTTTTATAACATCTAGATCCTTGTGAGATAATTGTTCATGGCCCATCATATATATGTACATTAGTTTTATGTTACATACACATCATGAAAGAAAGCGTCATAACAATTAAGATTTATTAAATCAATATGCTTAATCCCTAGTTGGATAATTGTATGTTTATCTGTTCATGCATATTTCCCTTTCTTGTTTATATGATAACTTTAAAAAAAATAATGGACAGTAAGATACACCTCGGATCATAAGAAAATTTAGAACTGTGCATGTATATATGATATTTAGCAAATTCACATTGCATCGCAGCATTACAGTGGCCAAAAAAAATCCAAGTGCTTGAAGAACTCAACTGGTCTGGCAGCATCTGTGGAAAGAAAGAGATGGTCAACATTGCTGGTCAAGACCTTGCATTGGGAGTGCAGGGACCAATGACTTTAAGAGAAGGTTGTGTAATGTGGTTGGAGAAGGTTTAGTATAAACCAGACCAAGGGCAGACCCGTTGGGTCTGCTCCCCCAACGCAGCTGTCCCCTAGCCGTAGCCCCCACGGGAGGCGTGGGGGGCAGAGAGGGAGTGGGGGGCAGCAGAGAAGGAGGGGAGTAGAGTTTGAGGGGTGGGCGGGCGCGTTGCCACAGGGGAAGGCTGGTGTCCAACGCAATACTCCCTCGCTCGCGGCTCCCAGCTGGCGGCTCCCGGCTCCCGGCTGCAGGCTCTCCCCAATGCACCCATTCCCTACCCGTAGCCCCCACGGGAGGCTGGCTCAAGGCAGGGCCCGAGTATGGGTGGGGGGGGGGCATGGTGGGGGGGGGGGGGGGGGGGGTGGTGTCACTTGCAGCACGAGCAAGAAGACAACGGGTTTGTTTTCAAAGTCTTTCAGATTCTTGAACATTATCATTAAATTTTTTTTTAAATTATTTTTTTAAATATTTTATTTTTTATTTAAACAAAACAAGACAAAAAAGAGAAGGAAACAACCAAAAAAAAACAAAAAAAGACATCAAAGAAAAAAATAAAAATAACATAAAATAACAGTTTGGTGCAATCCATGTACTGTGTAAGGGGGGCAGTATGAAGGCCAGGGCAGTGTACTGTTCTGGATGTCAGATGTGGGAGGTCAGGGAATCTGATAGCCCTCCAGACGTCCACATCTGCGCCAGGTGTGTTGAGATGGGGCTCCTAAAGGACTGTGTTAGGAACCTGGAGCAGCAGCTCGATGACCTCCGTCTGGTCAGGGAGAGTGAGGAGGTCATAGAGAGGAGCTACAGGGAGGTAGTCACTCCCAAACCACAGGAGGCAGACAAGTGGGTCACAGTTAGGAAGGGCAAGGGGCAGAGGCAGGGGCTAGAGAGTACCCCTGTGACCGTACACCTGGAAAATAGGTACTCGGGTTTGAGTACGATTGGAGGGGACAGCCTAGCTGGGGGCAGCAACAGCGGCTGGGCCTCCGGCACAGAGACCGGCCCTGATGCTCAGAAGGGTAACAAAAAGAGGAGGGCAATTGTAATAGGGGACTCTATAGTTAGGGGGTCGGATAGGCGATTCTGTAGACGCAGTCGGGAGACCCGGATGGTAGTTTGCCTCCCTGGTGCCAGGGTCTCGCATATGTCAGAACGTGTCCAAAAGATTCTGATAAGGGAGGGAGAGGAGCCTGATGTTGTGGTACACATAGGTACCAATGACATAGGCAGAAAAAGTGACGAGGTCCTGAAGGGAGAATTTAGGGAGTTGGGGGGAAAGTTAAAGAGAAGGACCAAAAGGGTAACAATTTCAGGATTACTGCCTGTGCCGCGTGACAGTGATAGTAGGAATGAAATGAGGTGGAGGATAAATGCGTGGCTGAGGGACTGGTGCAGTGGGCAGGGATTCAAGTTTCTTGATCACTGGGACCTCTTTTGGGGAAGGCATGATCTGTACACAAAGGACGGGTTGCACTTGAGCCCAAGGGGGACCAATATCCTGGCAGGGAGATTTGCAAAGGCTACTGGGGAGACTTTAAACTAGAAAGGCTGGGGGGAGGGACTCGGGTAGAGGGGGCTAGGGGTCAGGGTGTGGCGCAAGAGGCAGAGAAGGGAAGCACTCGGATCCAAAATGTAGGCGAGAAAGATGAAAAAGATAATAGTCAGAGAATTAGGGATGGTGGGTTTCTAAAATGTGTATATTTTAATGCTAGGAGCATTGTAAGTAAGGTGGGCGAACTTAGAGACTGGATTGACACCTGGAAATATGATGTTGTGGCAATCAGTGAAACGTGGTTGCAGGAGGGCTGTGATTGGAAACTAAATATTCCAGGATTTCGTTGCTTCAGGTGTGATAGAATTGGAGGGACCAGAGGGGGAGGTGTTGCATTGCTTGTCAGAGAAGATATTACAGCAGTGCTTTGGCAGGATAGATTAGAGGGCTCGTCTAGGGAGGCTATTTGGGTGGAACTGAGAAGTGGGAACGGTTGTAGCAACACTTTTAGGGGTGTATTATAGACCCGCCAAATGGGGAGCGTGAATTGGAAGAGCAAATATGTAAGGAGATAGCAGATATTAGTAGTAAGCACAAGGTAGTGATTGTGGGAGATTTCAATTTTCCAAAAATAGACTGGGAAACACATTCTGTAAATGGGCTGGATGGTTTGGAGTTTGTAAAATGTGTGCAGGATAGTTTTTTGCAGCAGTACATAGAGGTATCGACCAGAGAAGGGGCAGTGCTGGACCTCCTGTTAGGAAATGAGGCAGGTCAGGTGACGGAGGTATACGTTGGTGAGCACTTCGGGACCAGTGATCACAATACCATTAGTTTCAATATAATTATGGAGAGAGTCAGAACTGGACCTAGGGTGGAGATTTTTGATTGGAGAAAGGCTAACTTTGAGGGAATGCGTAAGGATTTTAAAGGAGTGAATTGGGACACTTTGTTTCATGGGAAGGATGTAGAAAAGAAATGGAGGACATTTAAAGGGGAAGAGTACAGAATCTTTATGTCCCTGTTAGGTTGAAAGGAAATAGTAAAAATTGGAAAGAGCCATGGTTTTCAAGGGAAATTGGACACTTGTTTCGAAAAAAGAGAGATATCTACAATAATTATAGGAGGCATGGAGTAAATGAGGTGCTAGAGGAGTATAAAGAATGTAAAAAGAATCTTAAGAAAGAAATTAGGAAGGCTAAAAGAAGATATGAGGTTGCTTTGGCAAGAAAGGTGAAAATAAACCCAAAGGGTTTCTACAGCTATATTAATAGCAAAAGGATAACGATGGATAAAATTGGACCATTAGAGAACCAGAATGGACAGCTATCTGCAGAGCCAAAAGAGATGGGGGAGATATTGAACAATTTATTTTCTTCGGTATTCACCAAGGAGAAGGATATTGAACTCTGTGAGTTAAGGGGAAAAAGTAGAGTAGCTATGGAAACTATGAGATTCAAAGAGGAGGAAGTACTGACACTTTTGAAAAATATAAAAGTGGATAAGTCTCCAGGTCCTGACAGGATATTCCCTAGGACATTGAGGGAAGTTAGTGTAGAAATAGCAGGAGCTATGACAGAAATATTTCAAATGTCATTAGAAACGGGAATAGTGCCGGAGGATTGGCGTACTGCCCATGTTGTTCCATTGTTTAAAAAGGGTTCAAAGAATAATCCTAGCAATTATAGACCTATTAGTTTGACGTCAGTGGTGGGCAAATTAATGGAAAGGATACTTAGAGATAATATATATAAGCATCTGGATAAACAGGGTCTGATCAGGAACAGTCAACATGGATTTGTGCCTGGAAGGTCATGTTTGACAAACCTTCTTGAATTTTTTGAAGCGGTAACTAGGGAAATTGATGAGGGTAAAGCAGTGGATGTTGTCTATATGGATTTCAGTAAGGCCTTTGACAAGGTTCCCCATGGAAGGTTGGTTAAGAAGGTTCAATCTTTGGGTGTTAATGGCGGAGTAGCAAGATGGATTCAACAGTGGCTGAATGGGAGATGTCAGAGAGTAATGGTGGATGGCTGTTTGTCAGGTTGGAAGCCGGTGACCAGTGGGGTGCCTCAGGGATCTGTGTTGGGTCCACTGTTGTTTGTCATGTACATCAATGATCTGGATGATGGGGTGGAAAATTGGATAAGTAAGTATGCAGATGATACTAAGATAGGTGGTGTTGTGGATAATGAAGTAGATTTTCAAAGTCTACAGAGAGATTTGGGCCATTTGGAAAAGTGGGCTGAAAGATGGCAGATGGAGTTTAATGCTGATAAGTGTGAAGTGCTACATCTTGGCAGGACAAATCAAAATAGGACGTACATGGTAAATGGTAGGGAATTGAGGAATGCTGTGGAACAGAGGGATCTAGGAATAACTGTGCATAGTTCCCTGAAGGTGGAATCGCATGTAGATAGGGTGGTAAAGAAAGCCTTTGGTGTGCTGGCCTTTATAAATCAGAGCATTGAATATAGGAGTAGGGAAGTAATGTTAAAATTGTACAAGGCATTGGTAAGACCAATTCTGGAGTATGGTGTACAATTTTGGTCGTCTAGTTATAGGAAGGATGTCAACAAAATAGAGAGAGTACAGAGGAGATTTACTAGAATGTTGCCAGGGTTCCAGCAACTATGTTACAGAGAAAGGTTGAACAAGTTAGGTCTTTATTCTTTGGAGCGCAGAAGGTTAAGGGGGGACTTGATTGAGGTCTTTAAAATGATGAAAGGGATAGACAGAGTTGACGTGGATACGTTTCTCCCATTGAGGGTACGGAAGATTCAAACAAGAGGGCATGACATGAGAATTAAGGGACAGAGGTTTCGGGGTAACGTGAGGGGGAACTTCTTTACTCAGAGGGTGGTGGCTGTGTGGAATGAGCTTCCAGCAGAAGTGGTGGAGGCAGGATCGATTTTAACATTTAAGAGTAAAGTGGATAGGTATATGGACGTGAAGGGAATGGAGGGGTATGGTCTGAATGCAGGTCGATGGGACTAGGGGAAAACAAATGGTCGGCACGGACTGGAAGGGCCGAGAGGGCCTGTTTCCGTGCTGTAATTGTTATATGGTTATATGGTGCTACACAGTCAGGTATTGCAAGAGCACAAGTAAAAAGCTCAGGACTACATCACTGCGAATAATATGAGCTTATGAAATTATTGGTCTTTGAGGTGGTTGATAAATGGTCCCCAAACACTTAAAGTTGTTGGGTATCTTGGAGTTGTAGACGCGTATCCTTTCCATCTGTATGATTGTTATTTCATTGACCCATTTTTTGAAGCAGGGGGGTGTGGGAGATTTCCAGTCTGTTAAGATCATTTTCTTGGCTGCCACCATACCAAGCATCAGTGCTTGTTGTTCTTCAGACGTGAAGTTCAATATTTACAAAGATAGTTTGACAGAGCACTTTGTAAAACTTTGAAATAATTCCTTATCTATTTTACCTTGCAGTAAATGACACCCTCTTCTATCACTGCCATCAGTCTTGCATGATATGCTATTAGAAATAATTAACCATCTTTTCTTCCCCATAACAGTGCTTTGTTTTTCTTGATTTAAGGACAATAACATCAGGCTATTTCTGGATTTTACCCTCACGATTCTGATTTCTGTTTTTTATTTCTCGTCTGTTCACAGTTGAATGTGAATCTCGATAATTGATCCCTTAATGCCTGGGACCACAGATTTTTCAACACAACAATTAAAACTAAAATGAGTTAACAAATCACATTCTCATGCAAAGTTCAGGTATTTTTGTGAAAGTATTTCAATGTCTATTACTTGAGCAATTTAACCATCCATTGTCCCAGGGTCTTTCAACTAGTCAGAAAGCACTTGGTTTAAATTGAGACACAAAGACACAAAGTGCTGGAGTAACTCACCGGGTCAGGCAGCATCTCTTGGAACATGAATAAGTGACATTTCGGATCTGGACCCTTCTTCAGACTGAATAGTTTTTTAGTTTTAGAGATGCAGCACGGAAACGAGCCCTTTGGCCACCGGGTCCGCGATGACCAGTGATCCCTGCATACCAACTATCCTACCCACACTAGGGACAATTTTCAATAATACCAAGCCAATTAACCTACAAACTTTGGAGTGGGAGGAAACAGAATATCGCAGAGAAAAACCCACGCGGGTCATGGGGAGAACGTACAAATTCGCTACAGACAGCATCCGTAGTGGAGATTGAACCTCGACCTCTGATGCTCTACTCCCAAAAGCCTTTCTGGAAAAATATTCAAAACATAAATAATAGAGAGCTCAACAGACCATAAATATATATTTGAAATGGACATAGTCAAAGTATTTATTTAATTTATGGATAATTAGATTATTGTCTTGTATCTAATATTTTTTTAAACCAAATAATTGTGTTAGTCTATTTGTGTAATTCTGAGGATTTTGATGCTCCATGTTGTGGGCAGAATGATGCCAAAATAAACTTTTATGAACTGTTGTTGTGGTGCTTATATTAATTAAATCCATGAAAGCTCCCGTGCTGACCAGATGGTACTCATGCAAACAGAAACTAATAAATGTTCCCGGTAATCCAGAATTCAAAAGGAACATTTAAGGCTATTTACTTGCTTCACTCATTAGATTTTATTTCAACTCTATCCATAATTTTATAAAGGTATAAAGATTGCTTACAACAGTAAAATCTTTCCAGATGTGGAATATCACCTCTGTGGGCGGATTCAGAACTATTTTTTTTAGAAACCCGTAATGTGACGAGTCAGCAGTATCATCAGGATATTTCTGCAGAACTACTGATATTTTATAACCATGATCTATACAAGCATATTCAGAAAAACAGATGTAATAGCTAAAGAAACTGCTGTTTTTCATTATGACCAAACACCTAAAATATATCTTTTAGAACTTTGTAGTCAATCTTGCAGACAGACATGTGTAAATAATTTAATCAAAGTATTTCCTGGCCCAACCGTTACTCTCTTTCCTTCCCTTGCGATAGCAAACCACAGTTTTAAATGTATGGTGCCTTGTTCAGGAAATGTCTGCAGAGCTGTGCACTAAAGTAAATAAGTTCAGCCTTTACTGTCAAAAAAAACCCACTGATCAAAAAATACTCTAATTGGCTCTATGAGGCATATTATCCTCTGCTGACTGTTCACAATATCTTCATTTAACCTTTAACTTGAGTGAGATTTCAGCACTATGGCATTTAATGTCACCGAGTGCTTTCTCAGTCAATTTATTTTCATTTTTCCACCAAGGCAGAAGACATTCATTGTGCCCCAGCAAT
Organism: Okamejei kenojei; assembly: GCA_035221665.1. Classification (NCBI taxonomy): domain Eukaryota; kingdom Metazoa; phylum Chordata; class Chondrichthyes; order Rajiformes; family Rajidae; genus Okamejei; species Okamejei kenojei. The sequence continues at coordinate 98,022,814 of CM069135.1, forward strand.
CTCCATTTTATTGTCAAATGATAAGAACACATTCTTGTTTTACTTTCACGTTCTGCAATTTGTTCCATTCAGAGTAAACACCAATGTAGGAGAACGTTGCACAGAACATAAATCCCCTTTTGTTCTTGAAAAATTGTAGCTCGTAGCAAAATTACAACCCAGTTAACCGGGAAAATTAGACTAGGTTTTGATCATCGCAACATAAATTAATTGCAACATTTCCTGACTTTCCGCAGTTAACTGATTTGATTATAACTTTAAAAAAATTGCAAAACTTTAAATCAATGGAAAGTGGTGGGGTAAAATATAGATGATGAACTGCGTAAGTTTAGGATTCATGTCCTTTGTTTGTAATACTGTATTTGTGCACTGGGTATAATATAATTATGCTCCAAACTCATTGTAGAGTTCATTATAAATATGAAACACAAGCAATAAAAACAAGGTGTGTGGAATTTAACAAGAGATTTATTGCCTGGGGAACACACGGTGCCTCAGTGGCACAGCGGCAGAGTTGCTACCTTACAGCTCCAGAGACCCTGGTTCGATCCTGGCTATGGGTACTGTCTGTAAAGGTTTTGTAAGTTTTCCCCGTGACCTGTGTGGGTTTTCTCCAGGATCTTATAGTTTAATTGGCTTGGTAATAATTGACTTGATGGGCAGAAGGGCCTGTTTTTGTGCTGAATCTCTAAGCTATACTAAACTAAACATAACATTATTGTGGCCAAAAGCGTGGTTAGTCACATGATTCAATATTAAAGGCTTAAAGAAACGCTTATTGTTCAGAAACAATATTACATTTGCGAGAAGCAAAACTGTGTGTATATTAAGCAAAATCTATCCAGACCGAAATGTGCTCTGCAGAACATTAAACAACCCCAGAAAAAACAATTAGTTCATTACCCCCTACTTGGAAGAAGGCTGGTTCAATAAAAGTATAATTTTAATATATTTGTGTTGCTGTAATGGGAGCAAATAATACAATGGTAATAAAATGTGGAAAATGGCATCAGGAAATGCTAGGAACATTCAGCAGGTGATGCAACATCTACGGAGAGAGAAACAGACCTAATGCTTCAGATCAAAAGTTCGACATTCAACACCATCATCCCCACCAAACGTTTCTCAAATGTCCCTCAAGCTCAAGGAACTGAGTCTCTGCACATCCCCATGTCTGAATATTCGACTTCCTCATCAATAGACCAGAATCAGTATGAATCTGCCTCCCTTTCTTTCATGAGCATTTCGAGTATTTTCTTTTTTTTCCCCTCGGATTACTCGCGTCTGCAGATTTCTGCTTTTGTGAAAATGATTGCAGAATGTCAGTGAGTAAAGACAGAATGGCTGTACCTTGGTTTCCCCACAATCTATTCAACTGTTAAAATGCATCTGTGTACAACTTGGTTTGCCTCATTAAGTGCACTAGGGGACTCGCTGCTGTAAGTAACCACACTCGATAGGCAACTCGGGGATAAGCATATCCTAAAGTCATTTGGAGTATAATTATTTTTCGGTAGATTGGGAAATGTTCTCGATTATAGCTCTGGCTGGAAGCCATAAAGCAAAAACTTGCTAGAAAGTGACTATATATTAGGCTTTCGATGTCAATAATGTAAACAACTTGCACATATGTATAATTGTTAAAGGAGAATCACTTACCTGATAATAATATTTCATCCTGACATCATTTCCCAAAATGATTCCCTGAGGCACTTTAATTCCCCTTTAATTTCTTCTTCATGTGTCATCCTTAACAATTGGATTTGAAGGTTAAGAAATATTTTGCTAATCATATATTTACATTTACCCTCTATTATAGCAACATAAAATATCACTGAAAATGCCTAATTCTTGGTCTTTCCTCTGGACTTTTAGCTAGGGCAGTAGACTCGGAGAAAGGCCATTCATAAGAGATACTGGAGCAGGCCATTCTAGCTCTCATTCTGTTCCTCCATTCAATACGATCATGGCTATACCCACTTTCTTTGTTCATTATCCTGCCTTATCCCCATAACCTTAATCATATCCTTGATTCCCTCATTAATTAAAAATCTCAACCTTAAATATATTTAACGAGTTTGCCTCCACAGATTTCTGGGACAAGAAAGACTAAACCGTTTGAAAGAGGAAATTTTGTTTGCTTGTTTGCTTATTATTATTGTCCCATGTACCGAGATATAGTGAATAGCTTTTGTTTGCATGCTATCCAGTCAAAAGAAAGACTATACACGAATACAACCAAGCTGTCGGCAGTGCAAAGATAAAGGATAAAGGCTAGAACATTTAGTGCAAAGATATAACATTGAAGTCTGATAAAGTCAGATTAAAGGAAGTTCAAAAGTCCCTTGGGCATCTCTTTATGATGAGACAATCTGGCAGCACGGCCACGTGGCATCAGTGATATTTTAAGGGCAGGACAGTGGCACAGCAGCAGAGACCCAGGTTTGATCCTGACTACGGGTGCTGTCTGCACGGAGTTTGTACGTTCTCCCCATGACACCGTGCATTTTCTCCGGGTGCTATGGTTTCCTCCCTCACTCCACAGATGTACAGGTTTGTAGGTTAATTGGCTTAGGTAAAAACTGTAAATTGTCTCTAGTGTGCAGGATAGTGCTGGTGTACGGGGTGATCACTAGGTTGGTGCAGACTCGGTGGGCCAAAGGGCCTGTTTCCATGCCGTAGCTCTAAGACTAAAACCTAAATCTAAAACAATGCCCTCTGATCCTAAACTAACTAGCCCTGATTTTTTTTAAATGCTTCAATATGTTCTCCTCTCATTCCTTGAAATTCCAATGAGTAAGACCCAGCCTGTTTAATCTGCCTACACATGAGAAACCGTCCACATTTAAGAACATCCTAGAAAGCCTTCTCAGAACTGCCCTAAATGCAATATATTCTTCATTTCATAGGATTTATTAAGATCACATTTGGAGTATTGCATGCAGTTCTGGTCATCCCAATACAGGAAGGAAGTGGAGGCTTTGGAGAGGGTGCAGAAGAGATTTACCAGAATGATGCCTGGATTAGGCAGTATTAGCTACAGGGGGAGGTTGGACAGATTTAGATTGTTTTCGCTCTGATCTATCCTCAATGCCAAAGGTTGAAGGGAGATACCTGATAGAGGTATATGAAATTTTAAGAAGCATAGATTGGGTAGACAGTCAGAACCTTTATCTCTGAATGGAAATATCAGAGACTAGAGGGCATGGCTTTAAGGTGAGAGGGGCAAAGTTTTTTTTACACAGGGAATGGTGAGGGCCTGAAACATAGTACCAATGGTGAAACATAGAAACAGAAAATAGGTACGGGAGGAAGCCATTTGGCCCTTTGAGCCAGCACCGCCATTCATTGTGATCATGGCTGATCATCCACAATCAGTAACCCGTGCCTGCCTTCTCCCCATATCCCTTGATTCTGCTAGCGCCTAGAGCTCCATCTAACTCTCTTTTAAATTCATCCAGTGAATTTGCCTCCAATGCCTTCTGAGGCAGAGAATTCCACAAATTCACAACATTCTGGGGAAAAAAGTTTTTTCTCCTCTCAGTTTTAAATGGCCTCCCCATTATTCTTAGACTGTGGCCCCTGGTTCTGGACTCCCCCAACATTGGGAACATATTTCCTGCATCTAGCTTGTCCAGTCCTTTCATAATTTTAAAGGTTTCTATAAGATTTCCTCTCATCCTTCTAAATTCCAGTGAATACAAGCCCAGTCTTTCCAATCTTTCCTCATATGCCAGTCCCGCCATCCCGGGGATTAACCTCGTGAACCTATGCTGCATTACCTGAATAGCAAGGATGTCCTTCCTCAAATTAGGAGACCAAAATTGCACACAATACTCCAGATGTGGTCTCACCAGGGCCCTGTACAACTGCAGAAGGACCTCTTTACTCCTATACTCAAATCCTCTTGTTATGAAGGCCAACATGCAATTAGCCTTCCTCACTCCCTGCTGTACCTGCATGTTTACTTTCAGTGACTGGTGGACAAAGACACCCAGGTCTTGTTGCACTTCCCTTTTTCCTAATCTGACACCATTGAGATAATAATCTGTCTCCTTATTCTTGCCACAAAAGTGGATAATCTCACATGTATCTACATTATACTGCATCTGCCATACATCTGCCCACTCACTCAACCTGTCCAAGTCACCCTGCAACATCCTAGCATCCTCTTCGCAATTCACACTTCCACCCAGCTTTGTGTCATCTGCAAATTTGCTAGTGTTACTTTTAATTCCATCATCTAAATCATTAATATATATTGTAAATAGTTACGGCCCCAGCATCGAGCCTTGCGGCACTCCACTCGCCACTGCCTGCCATTCTGACAGGGACCCGTTTATTCCTACTCTTTGTTTCCCGTCAGACAACCAATTCTCTATAGATGTCAATACCCTACCCCCAATACCATGTGCTCTAATTTTGCCCACTAATCTCTTGTTGGCACCTTATCAAAGGCTTTCTGAAAGTCCAGATACACTGCATCCAGTGGCTCTCCTTCATCCATTTTACTTGTCACATCCTCAAAAAATTCCAGAAGATTAGTCAAGCAAGATTTCCCGTTCATAAAGCCATGCTGACTTGAACCAATCCTTTTACTGCTATCCAAATGCGCCGTTATTACTTTTTTAATAATTAACTCCAGCATCTTCCCCACCACTGATGGCAGGCTAACCGGTCTATAATACCCCGTTTTCCTCTCGCTCCTTTCTTGATAAGGGGATAACATTAGCTACCCTCCAATCCACAGGAACTGATCCTGAATCTATAGAACATTGGAATATAATCACCAATGCATCCATGATTTTTAGAACCACCTCCTTGATTACCCTGGGATGCAGACCATCCCAGTGAGGGCAGAACCAAAGTACCTGTTCAACTCGTCTGCATTTCCTTGTTCCCCATAATAATTTCACCTGTTTCTGCCTTCAAGGGATTTGTCTTTACTAATTATTTTCTCTTAATATACCTAAAGAAGCTTTTACTATCCTTCTTTATATTCTTGGCCAGCTTACCCTGGTGGTGGAGGCGGATACACTAGTGGCATTTAAGATACTTTTGGATAAGCACATGGATATGGGAATGGAGGGATATGGATTATGTGCACACAGATGAGTTGGCCTTGGCATCATATTCAGAATAGATATTGTGGGCCTAAGGGCCTGGTCCTGTGCTGTACTGTTCTATAGACACAAAATGTTGGAGTAACTCAGCGGAGGCAGGCAGCATCTCTGGAGTGAAAGAATGGGTGATGTTTCAGGTCGAGAACCTAAAGAAGAGTCTCGACCCGAAACGTCACCCATTACCTTCTCTCCAGAGATGCTGTCTGCCCCGCTGAATTACTCCAGCATTTTGTGGCAATCTTCAGTTTCAACCAGCATCTGCTGTTCCTTCCGACACTGTACTATTCTATGTTCTATGGACTAAAGTAACTAAAACTGTATGCAGGACTCCGCATCATAGAGTTATACAGCGTGGAAATGGGCCCTTTAGCACAACTTGCCCACGATGACCCATGTGCCCCATCTACACTAGTCCCACTTGCCCGCTCTTGGCCCATAACCCTCTAAACCTGTCCTATCTGTGTTCCCATCCAAAAGTCTCTTAAATGTTATGATAGTACCTGCAAAACCCTTGATGTGTCCTCGTCAATGCTTGGTACAGATGTAACTGTACTTCCCTATTTTATAATCTAAGCTATGTTTTCTATATGTTTCCTGCTTACTTGTTAACACCTGAATGATAGTTTTTCCTCTGTGCATGTTTCCTGTATATTTCTGTGCTGCAGCTTTCTACAGTCTTTCTCTTTTTAAATAATAATCTGTTTTCTAATTTTTCCTTCCAAATTGAGCAGCTTCACATTTTCCCACATAGTGCGACATTTTCATGTATGATGTACGACTTCTCTAATACTTCACATTACTAAAAACAACGGCATGATTTTATCGGTAGATCAATAATCTCATAGTTTGCTGCTGGGTATTTGACAGAGAGAGCAAGTGCTCTCCTCGGGAGGAATTTCCTTTTAAAGATGCTTCAATCACAGATCCCAGTGTACCTACCTTAAATGGCACAAATGGGTCCAGAATTTCTTGCTACCATTCTCTGGATAATCTCTGGTACATCTACAAACTTTTTGCACCAGCCCTCATTATTCTGAACACATCTAACTAAAGAGTGAATAAAGGCAGGGCTATGAAGAGAGCAGTCAGGTTCAAGTCAGAAAGATTTTGCACATTGGCAATATCCATTTCTCTGGGGGTAGCCCTATGACGTAGAGCATTGAACACTGCTCTATATGGTACAAGAACAGGCCCAACCTTCTCTTACAGGTAATGTACTCCAATCCAGTGGAATACTGTTGTACAAAACGTTATACAAAAAGAGAAATGATACAGAATATATGTGTTAAAGAAGGAACTGCAGATGCTGGAAAATCGAGGGTACACAAAATGCTGGAGAAACTCAGCGGGTGCAGCAGCATCTATGGAGCGAAGGAGATAGGCAACGTTTCGGGCCGAAACCCTTCTTCAGACTGATGGGGGGTGGGGGGAGGCGGAGGGGAGAAAGGAAAAAGGTGGAGGAGGAGCCCGAGGGCTGAGGGAGAGGTTGGTTATTGCGGACCGAGCGGAGGTGTTCGGCGAAACGATCGCCAAGCCTCCGCGTGGTCTCACCGATATAGACCTCCAGGTTGCTCAGCACTTCAACTCCCCCTCCCATTCCGTATCCGATCTCTCTTGCTGTCTCCTCCCCTTCCTACCTCTCCCTCAGCCCTCGGGCTCCTCCTCCTCCTTTTTCCTTTCTTCCCCCCGCCTCCCCCCACCCACTGAGTTTCTCCAGCATTTTGTGTACCTTGCAGAATATATGTTACAGCTTCAGAGAAAGTGCGGGTAATAAGCGTGGAAGAGCTGCAACAAGAAAGATTGAGAGATTGAGAAAAAATCTATAGGTCATGAGAGGTCAGGTCAAGAGTCTGATAACAGAAGTGAAGATGCTGTACTTGTTCTTGAGATGCTGTACATGCGTTTATGATGTTATGTCTTCTGCTGATGGGAAAAGGGAGAAGTGGGAATGACTGGGGTGTGAGCGGTCCTTGAATATTTTGGCTGCTTTCTTGTGACAGCGTGAAAAATAGATGGAGTGATAGGGGGTGTAAGTAGCTCATTCTAAGCTTTCCCCCAGTCTAGTTTCAGTCAATAAAATACTGCGTCAAGCACTTGCACATCTAAACTTTATTTTGGAAAAACACAATAACAGTCCCCCACTACTGTACCTAACCACCGCCGGTTCGATCCTTGTATCTGCTTGGCCAAGCCTTGTGCAAGCAGAGACACTCCAAAAGGTCACACAGTCCCAAGCGTTCTCCCAGAAGATCGACACAGAACCATGTGGGAGCTACCTTTTATAGGTCCTTGAAACTTGAGGGGCCGAACCATATGGGGGTGGTCTCTTTACAGTCCAATAACAGATATCGATTAACACAGTATATGATAGACATTTCCCTAACCCAATAATACAGTGACTAATACAATGTATTTGAAAGAAAGTTCTAGAAGGAAGCAAACAAGAATAAACATTGAATTATGTGCCCTGAGATTCAAACAGTTTCTCAGAGGCTCGACAGTTCGACCAATCATTAATTAACAGGATGACCATCTCGCAACATTATTTATACTATTTACAATGCCCTTGCTGTGATCCAATCGAAACAATGCATTTACGTTTGTTTGCAAAACTGTTATACATTTTATCAATTTAGGAGAAAGAAGGAGAACACCTGGACCCCTCACCATCCTGCATACCTGGCGCCATCCAAAGCCTGTAAATCTCAGCTGACATGGGTTAAGCAATTCTGACAAGTGCAGGGATCCTCCATTTTATGGTGGATATGTCTTTAATTTGGCCAGTATTATCATTCCCTCATTTTATCATTCATGATAACCCTCATCACAAATGATAACCCCAGAATACAATGTTGACTGCTATACTTTAACAAATGTTCTAACACGAAGATGTTGATGTAGCTTCTCAGAATTTCATCGAGCTTCCCGAGTTTTCATGGGCGTAGCTCCATGATTTCTGTCTGAACAGTCTTCACCTCCTGAATTTTCGTGGGCACGAATCCTATCCATCAATCTTGATAGTTCATTGGTCCTTGATTCGTAATAGAGTGGAGAATTTCTAAGAAAACCTGGGAGGAAACAAGTTAATTACCCATACCTTCACTAATACTTTTTAAATGATGAAGATGCACCCAGGCATTTCTTCCCTCTACTTTTACTGCTGTCGGAGTCATTAGAAGAACTTGGTAAGGTCTTTCCCAATGAAATTCTGATGCTTTCCTCACCCAATTCCTCACTAAGACATAGTCTCCAGGTTTTACTTTAATGGGAGTTGCTAATGAAGGCATACACCATAGGCTGTTCTCACTCTACAATGTAAATCACTTAAGGCTGAGGTCAAGGCTAAGATGTAGTCGGTCATCTCTGCAGTCATATGGTGGAAATTAACTATTTCCATCGCATTCTGGTTCCAAGAGGTTTTTAAAGGCCTACCGTAAATAATTTAAGCTGGGCTTGATCTAGATTTCCCTGCAGGCTTGACTGTCATCTGAAATAGGACTATTGGGAGTAATTTAATCCATCCTTCACATCCTATTCCTTTCCCTGGATTGTATTTCTGGCAGACCAACAATTACTGCTTACCTTCTGAGCAAAAGATTGCAATTTTGGATGCCACCAAGTGGCCAAAAGAGTGTCCCATACTGCCCTTGCACCACAATGGGTGGCATAGTGCATACACTCTATAACCCATACTGCTAATGAGTCTGTCATGCAAGTTTGTCCTGCTGGAGCGGTCCACACCCCAGTCATACAATCCAGTACACATCCCAGTTGTCTCCATCTTTCCTTATCTCCTTTAGTAGCCTCTTATAATCGAACGATTTCTTGGATGGCTGGCATCAGTTTCTCCAAGGGGGACTTGTTAGTTACACTTTTAGTCTGCCTCATCATTTTAGGTACCACCACATTACATCCCCATGATACTTTCTTAGCTACTAAGTCGGCATTACGATTTCCAATGTCTACTGGGGTCTCTCCTTTAGTATAGGCGCTACATTTTATTACAGAGGTTTGTCTGGGTAGCATTAAGGCCTTCAATAAATCTGTCACCAATTGTTTGTTTGATATTTGGGTTCCTGCAGAAGTTAGGAATCCCCTATTTTTCCATAAATGTCCAAAATCATGCACTACCCCGAATGCATATCGAGAATCAGTGTAAATATTTACTTTTAGATTTTCCCCAATAATACAAGCCCGAATTAACACAAATAATTCAGCTTGTTGTGCTGAATAGGGTGATTCAAAGGCAGCTGCTTCTACAATCTCCGTCTTTTGATCAACAATTGCATACCCTGACAATCTCTCACCCCACAGTCCAAAGGATGCACTCCCGTCCATATATAATATGATGTCAGAGTCCTCCATAGGTGCATCCCACAAGTCCTCTCTTAGTGATGTTCCTTCCTCTATAACAAATGGACAGTCATGTCCTGCTTCTGATTGCTCTTCTGGGGGTGAAATAAGAAAAGAGCCTGGGTTAATCAATGTACAATGTTTGAACCGCAATTTCAGATTGTTCAACAGATAGATCTCATACTTATTTTGGCAGGCCTTTGTTAAGTGCTGGGTTTGAAGCTGCCCCAACAATGCCGATGCCGAATATGAACTGTACACTACAATTTCCTGCTGGAGTGTCAAATTCACAGCTGATTGTAAACTATTGTAGATTGCAGTTAAGATTTGAGTGCAAAGTGGGTGTCCCCTAGCTAATGGATCTAATTTAGAAGAGTAATATGCAACTGGTCTATGTCTATCCCCATGGTTTTGAGTTAGTACCGAAGTGGCAAAGTCAGATAGAATTGTACAATGCAGCTGGAAAGGACGATCGTATAATGGTCTTCCCAATGCCGGGGCTTGCATCAATGATATTTTTAATTTTCAAAGGCTTCCTGTGCTTTCTTTGTTAATTTAAATTTGCCCTCCTTGCTGGTATAGGATGTTAACTCCTTGGTTTCTAGAGCTATATTTGGAATCCAGGATCTGCAATAATTAATAGTTTCTGGCTGATCAATTTCCTCCAAGACTTCCATACATACGGTCTAAAAAGGAAACTATGGCTATCCAAGTTGAAACAGAGAAATTTCACAAAAGTATGAGCAGTCTCCCCATGAACAAGAGGGGAATATTTCTAATATCTTCTCAAGGTTGAAGAAAAATGGAGGATGTCAAACCATTCTAGGATTTGGCTAGTCTGAACATGTGCTTGGAATAATCATTTTAAGATGGATATTTTTCATTCAGCAAAATAGCTGATTGCAGAGGATTGCTTTCGGGACTCAATCGATCTTGAAGATGCATACTTTTCCATATCAATACACGAGAGTCACAGGATATAACTGAGGTTTATCTGCCATGGCCAGTTGTGGCAATTTTAGGCTTTACCTAAGGGATTGACCAGCCCTAGGCTATTTACTAAGATTCTAAAGACAATGTTGACCTACTCAGATCTAAAGGGCATTTTGACATGGAGTTTATAGAGGACATGCTTATTGTAGGGAAGAGATCAGGTGTCACAGAGTTAGCTGTTTCAGCAACCAAGGCACGACTAGAATATCTAGGGTTTGTTATCCATCTAGGAAAGTACATACTGGAGCTGGGAGCTGGCACTATCTATTACATATTTAGGTTTTGACATAAACTCTGCAGATATGTCTCGGACCTACCCACAGATAAGACTCAGGGTATTTATCAGTAGATGCCTCCTAAGATACTTTAAGACGAGGCAACATGAATTATAGTGGTGCCAAATTGGCCTACTCAACCATGGCTTCCATTGTAAATAAGTCCGCTGAAAGAAGCTCCTATTTTTGCTCGCAGACACGAGCGGTGGCTAGTTCAACCTATCTCTCGTGCACCTATCACTGCATGGTTGTATGGAAAGTTTTGTGAAGAGACACATGTGAGCTACTTTTAAACAGAAGTAGCAGAGGTTTGTGGGTTTCTTTCAGTTTGGGTTTATGAGAAGCGACTATGTTATAGCGCAATTAACACTGCTCGTAGTACTTTGTCATCATATCTAGTACTAGAAGTGGGACAATAAATGATTGGTTCTCACCCACTGGTGACTAAGGTTATGGAAGGTGTCTTTTATATGAACACTAAAGCCTAGATACAAAGTAGTGTGGAATGTGTAATCAGTATAAATTTTGTTCGGAGGCACAGCTGGTGAGCACACCCGGGAGCACGAATCAGAAGTGCCAGTAATGGCGTCAAAATTTGCCATCCCATCGCAATCAGGGGAACCCCTGGATGAAGACCTAGCCAGTAGCATCAATTATCTGGCCTCTCACCAGCTCCAAGATCTGGCCATGGAGGAGACTACCTCCATGTACCACACTCCTGCCAACTGTGCCTCTTTGAATGTGCCGGCCGTAAATCACTCCATCTGGGGTTACATTGGAGCGGGCGTCAGAGCCCAGGAGATGAAGCTCCAAACATTGTCCATAATCCAAACAATTAACATAATCCAAACAATTAAAATTGCTCGCCTCAGGCATCATGGCCTTTGCCAGGTCAGTGGATGGGGAGCCCCTATCTGATATACAGCAGGACGCCATGGCATTAATTTACAATACACATTTTGAACTTAATTGCCTGCGGAAAAATGCCATCCGGCCGGCACTGAACCCCAAATTTGCTGCGCTGTGTAAGGCCAGCAATGTCCAACCACCCAATTACCTGTTCGGGGAAGATCTGCCAAAGCAGGTGCGGGAGCTGGACGATGAGGCAAAGACGGTACACCTGATGAAAGTCCCGACTACGCCCAAGGTCTCATCATACCGGCGGCAGCACCCCTACGCTCCCTTCAACACAAGGCGGTACACCGGAACTGGTGGGAGACCCAAAACAAGTGGCACAGGGGTCTTTTTTAGAGCAAGGCCCAAGCCAGCCCACTTCCAAGATGCGCGGAGGGCACCCGCCATCAGTCCTACCCCTCAAATCTCGGGGGTGGAAACCAGCACCACACCACCAGTAACATCTGAGGTAGGTGAATCTAGTTCCTTGTGGAACACATTACACATGACTCAGTCACAAGTTGGGGGAAGATTGCAACATTTCTTGAATGAATGGCATTGGATCACACCAGACCCATTTATACTGCACAGTATACAAGGCTTCCAAATTGAATTCCTTCTCAATTCGCCAGCACCCACACAATATTCACCAAACCGTACATATGTTTTTTGACAACAGAAAAGTTTGGATGTACAAGCTGAAATTGAAACTTTACACAAAAACGAGGTCATTGAGAGTCGTCTCATGAATCTCACCAATTTGTATCTAACATATTTACTAAGCGAAAGAAGGATGGAGGATGCCGTATCATCCTAGACTTGACTGAACTTAACACCTTTGTGCAGTATAAACACTTCAAAATTGATAACTTTGTTACTGCTTACAACTGGTTTCTAAAGGAGGTTATAGGGCATGCATTGACATTAAAGATGCATACTACTCGGTACCCATTCACAGAGAGCACAGGAGATATTTGAAGTTTAACTGGATGGGACAATTGTGGCAGTTTAAAGCATTGCCTAATGGGCTAACTTCAGCTCCCAGGCTATTTACAAAACTATTAAAACCAGTCCTGGGGCTACTCCGAGCTCAGAATCATATTGTCATGGCATATTTGGATGACATTCTAATCATAGGGGAAACCATGAAATTAGCTGAAACATCTGTTTCAGCCACCAAACTCATGCTTGAGAGATTGGGGTTTCTCATCCATCCAGCTAAGTCCAAATTGATACCTACCAGGGTAATTGATTACCTGGGATTTACCATTAACTCAATTCACATGTCCGTGACTCTGCCTTGGGGCAAGCGATCAGAATTAATAGAAGCCTGTAACAATCTCATTGTTAAGCAGGAGCATTCTTTTAGAAACATAGAAACATAGAAAATAGGTGCAGGAGTAGGCCATTCAATATGATCATGGCTGATCATCCAACTCAGTATCCTGTACCTGCCTTCTCTCCATACCCCCTGATCCCTTTAGCCACAAGGGCCACATCTAACTCCCTCTTAAATATAGCCAATGAACTGGCCTCAACTACCTTCTGTGGCAGAGAATTCCAGAGGCTCACCACTCTCTGTGTGAAAAATGATTTTCTCATCTCGGTCCTAAAAGGCTTCCCCCTTATCCTTAAACTGTGACCCCTTGTCCTAGACTTCCCCAACATTGGGAACAAATTTCCTGCATCTAGACTGTCCATCCCCTTAAGAATTTTGTAAGTCTCTATGAGATCCCCCCTCAATTTTCTAAATTCCAGTGAGCACAAGCCGAGTCTATCCAGTCTTTCTTCATATGGAAGTCCTGCCATCCCAGGAATCAGTCAGGTGAACCTTCTCTGTACTCCCTCTATGGCAAAAATGTCTTTCCTCAGATTAGGAGACCAAAACTGTACACAATACTCCAGGTGTGGCCTCACCAAGACACTGTACAACTGCAGTAGAACCTCCCTGCTCTTGTACTCAAATTATTTTGCTATGAATGCCAACATACCATTCGCTTTCTTCACAGCCTGCTGCACCTGCATGCCTACTTTCAATGACTCGTGTACCATGACACCCAGGTCTCGTTGCATCTCCCCTTTTCCTAATCAGTCACCATTCAAATAAGAGTCTACTTTCCTGTTTTTGCCACCAAAGTGGATAACCTCACATTTATCCACATTATCCTGCATCTGCCATGCATTTTCCCACTCACCCAACCTATCCAAGTCACCTTGCAGCCTCCTAGCATCCCCCTCACAGCTAACACTGCCCCCCAGCTTCGTGTCATCCGCAAACTTGGAGATGTTGCATTTAATTCCCTCGTCCAAATCATTAATGTATATTGTAAATAGCTGGCGACCCAGCACTGAGCCTTGCGGCACCCCACTAGTCACTGCCTGCCATCCTGAAAAGGACCCGTTCACTCCTACTCTTTGCTTCCTGTCTGCCAGCCAGTTCTCTATCCACATCAATACTGAACCGCCAATACCTTGTGCTTGAAGTTTGTATACTAATCTCTTGTGTGGGACCTTGTCGAAAGCCTTCTGAAAGTCCAGATATAACACATCCACTGCTTCTCCCTTATCCACTCTACTAGTTACATCCTCAAAAAATCAAATGAGATTTGACAGACATGATTTACCTTTCGGAAATCCATGCTGACTTTGTCCAATGATTTCACCACTTTCGAAATGCGCTGCTATCCCATCTTTAATGACTGACTCTCGCAGTTTCCCCACTACCGATGTTAGACTGACTGGTCTGTAATTCCCCGTTTTATCTCTCCCTCTGTTTATAAAAAGTGGGGTTACATTAGCTACCCTCCAATCCTCAGGAACTACTCCAGAATCTAAAGAGTTTTGAAAAATTATCACTAAGGCATCCACTATTTCTGGGGCTACTTCCTTAAGTACCCTGGAATGCAGTCTATCTGGCCCTGGGGATTTATCGGCCTTTAATCCATTCAATTTACCTAACACCACTTTCCGGCTAACCTGGATGTCACTCAGTTCCTCCATCTCATTTGACCCGCGATCCCCTGCTATTTCCGGCAGATTATTTATGTCTTCCTTAGTGAACACAGAACCAAAGTAGTTATTCAATTGGTCTGCCATGTCCTTGTTCCCCATGATCAATTCTCCCGTTTCTGACTGCAAGGGACCTACATTTGTTTTAACTAATCTTTTTCTCTTCACATATCGATAAAAGCTTTTGCAGTCAGTTTTTATGTTCCCTGCCAGTTTTCTTTCATAATCAATTGTCCTCCTCTGTTGGACTCTGAATTTCTCCAGTCCTCTGGTAGGCTGCTTTCTCTGGCTAATTTGTATGCTTCATCTTTTGCTTTGATACTATCCCTGATTTCCCTTGTTATCCACGGATGCACTACCTTCCCTGATTTATTATTTTGCCATACTGGGATGAACAATTGTTGTAGTTCATCCATGCAGTCTTTAAATGCCTTCCATTGCATATCCACCGTCAACCCTTCAAGAAGCAATTGCCAGTCTATCTTGGCCAATTCACGTCTCATACTCTCAAAGTTACCTTTCTTTAAGTAACCCATGTTTCTGAATTAACAATGTCACTCTCCATCCTAAAGAAGAACTCAACCATATTATGGTCACTCTTGCCCGAGGGGCCACGCACAACAAGGCTGCTAAATAACCCTTCCTCATTACACACTAGTGTAATTTGCAAACTAGTGGTTGCCTTTCTCGCTGCACAGTTCGGGCCTTTGCACTATCAAAATTTACAATGTGCCAAGGAGCAGGCTCTCAAATTCCATGTAGGTCACTTCGGTAGACCTACGCGATTGCCAGCAGAAGCAATTGCTGAATTACAATGGCGAGTAACGAATATCCGTCATTGCTCCAGAAAAATTTTAGTCGATACGCCATCGGTTATCTTACAAACCGATGCAAGCGCCCTAGGATGGGGATCTACAAATACCATCTCTAGCTGCGGTGGTAGATGGAATGTGCAGGAGTCATTAATTCTTCAGCAACATGGTATTAACTACTTAGAGTTGTTGGGAGCACTCTATGTGCTGAAGCCTTATTGCACAATATGCAACATGTGCATGTTCAACTTCAGATGGACAACGCTACAGCGGTGGCATATGTTAATCACATGGGTGGAATCAAGTCTGTATCTTGTGATAAATTGGCTAACTTTATCTGGCTCTGGAGTATTACGAGGAACATTTGGGTTTCAGCCATCTACCTACCAGGTAGATACAACATGGTGGCGGACACTAGATCGTGGAAATTCAATGACAACACAGAATGGATGTTGAATCATGAAGTGTTTAACGACATTGTCAATCGGTATGGCGTACTGGATATTGATTTGTTCGCATCCAGAGTAAATCACCAGTTACCCAAATATGTATCATGGGAACCAGACCTAGGGGCAGTGGCAGTAGATGCGTTCTCGCTGCACTGGGGAGGAATGTTTTTGTATACGTTCCCCCCACTTTGCCTCATCAGTCGGTGCTTGGCAAAAATCAAGCAAGACAACACCACAGGCATTTTAGTAGTGCCTGACTGGCCTACACGGCCCTGGTTCCCACTAATCCTGGCAATGATAACACAGCCTTTTATGGCTGTCCCCAAAAGCAGAAAACTGCTGGTTCACCCAGTGATGGGGAGTAACCATCCACTACATGACCAAATCAATTTATTGGTTTGCAGATTCTGAGGAGACCATACCTGGGGCTCGGACTATCAGAACGTATGATAGATGTGACAACTGTGGCCTGGAGGGACAGTACTAAAAAACAGTACATCTCTCACATCAAGAAGTGGGAGATGTTCTGTTCATTCACAGACATAAAGCATGACACAGCACGAATCACGGATGTGTTGGAATTTCTATCAACCCTTTACTTTAATCTGAAACTGAGCTATAGTGCCATCAATAGTGAATGGAGCGCATTATCCTCATACTTTAGTGCTGGGATCGGGTCACCACTCTGTCAGAGCACACCCTTAAATAACAAGGTTTATGAAGGGCATTTTTAATTCTATACCACCCAGACCCCGGTACATGGAGATATGTGATGTGAGTGTGGTGCTCACACTGCTTCGCCAGTGGGTACCAACTTCGTCCCTGCCTTTATCCAAACTCACCCTCAAGGTGGTCATGCTCATGGCGCTGGTCTCAGCGCAACGGGTCCAGATGTTACACAAATTATGACTGGACAACATGCCACACCTGTTAATAACATGACCTTTTTTATTTATGAATTGATCAAACAGAGCAGATCGGTAGTGTCAGGGCTCAAGCTAGTGTTCTTGGCATACTCCATGGACCCACGATTGTGTGTAGTAACACACATTTTACTTCAGAGTCACGTGAGTGACTACGTGAAGAAGTCCCGCCTGGTGCATGATCGGCATTACGTCGACACTGACGGCAGAGCAAGAGCTGCAGAGCGCAGCTCCTCTAAGCGGTAAGGAACGGGCCCGCAGGTAAGTGCAGGTGAATTCACTTTCAGGGCATTGCAAAAACTGTTATGCTGGTGTACAGAGCCAGCAAAAGTAAAAGTAAAAAGAAATGGAGAAATCTCAGAGGAAAGTTTCGTGGGTGAAAAGATCGTCCCGGGGTGAGGTGAAAGAATTGGGACAAGAGATTAGTGCAGAGCCGGTTCCGATACCGGTGGCCGTTGAATTACCCGTTAGTGAGACTGTAGTTGCTCCACAAGCAGAAGCCACGGAGGAAAATGTACCTAAGAGAAGTAAAAAGAAATCCGTGAGGCCTGTGGCTTCTGATGATAATTCTGATAATGAAAGCCCTCCGGATAATAAAGTAATGTGGCTTAAATTGGAACATATGGAGAAAGTTCTCCAAAGTATTATGAGGCAAGGGTCCAAGAACCCAGAATTTTTCCAAACAGACCCTGAGGGGTTTGAATATCCAGAATATGGCAGTAAAATAATAACCATATAACCATATAACAATTACAGCACGGAAACAGGCCCTCCCGGCCCTTCCAAATGTATGCCAAATTGGGAATATGGAACTCCAGACCCAGGGATTGGGCTGGAGGAAGTCTCCTTTGATGAAGTCTCAGGAGTACCAGGGCTGCAAGAGACAGACCCTGAAAGTGGTGATGTTGGTTATGAGTACCCACCACAAAGTAAAAGGAGAAGGCCATGTGTGCCTGATGTGGCAAGAGATTTTGCTATACCTAAAGGAAGTGGTGAGGCTATGGAAGAAAACCTGGCTGCCAACATTAATGATATGGTATCTCACCAACTTCAAGATGCTGTTATGGCTGAAACAGCAGATTTATATAAAACACCGGAAAATTGCACCTCATTGAGGGTACCTACGGTGAATCCGACTATATGGGCACCTATGTCATCAGTCATGAGGGGACAAGAAATACGGTTTCAAAGAGTCCTCAAACTTATTTCATACCGCTTTTGGAAAGCAAGTGGAAGGGTCGGAAATGATAAAAATCCAAAAAGATACACTGGGTTTATTGTGCAATTCCTTTTATGAGCTCAATTGTATGAGGAAAATTGCGATTCTGCCCATATTTCATCCTAGATTTGCAGGTCTGTGCAGAGCAAGTAGTGTTCAAACTCCTGGTTATTTATTTGGAGAAAACCTGCCTAGACAAATCAGAGAAATGGATGAAGAGGCTAAATCTATTAGCTACATGAATCCCTTTGTTTTTGGCCAAAAGAGGTACAGTACGCTAAGAAGGGAATCTGATTTCGGAACAAGCAGAGGCAGGAGTATGGTAAGGAAATATTACCATCCAGCACAGCCTAATATTCACCCATATGGGGGGAAGAAACTTTGGAGGAATCTCCAGTTGGTGGGAGATTAAAAATGTTTTATGATGAATGGCTTTGCATCACATCTGACCGGTTTATTTTACAAGCTGTTTCAGGAGCTACAATAACATTTAAAGAAGGTATTGATCCACCAGTACAGAATAAACCTAATCATGGTTTAATGTTCTCTGCTCTTGAGAAAGCAGAAATTAATGAAGAAATTAACAAATTGTTTAAAAACGGTTTTATTGAAAAAACTGTTAAGCATCCACATCAATTTGTGTCAAACATTTTTCCAAGAGATAAAAAAGATGGTGGTTGTAGAATCATTCTGGACCTTACAAACTTTAATACATTTGTCCAGTATAAACATTTCAAGATGGAAACATTCAACACTGCAAGACATTTGACATCAGCAGGTTGTTATATGCCTACAATAGATTTGAAGGATGCGTACTATTCAGTACCAATACATCGGTTTTTTCGAAGGTACTTAAAATTTAATTGGTTGGGACAGCTGTGGCAATTCAAAGCATTACCTAATGGGTTAGGTTCAGCTCCTGGGCTCTTCACAAAGCTGTTGAAACCAGCTTTAGCACAATTAAGAGCACAAAAGCACATCGTTATGGCTTATCTGGATGACATCTTAATTGTCAGTACTAATCAGGATTCAGCTGGAAAATCAGTTTCAGCAACTAAAAACTTGTTTGAAAAGCTAGGTTTCCTGATTCATCCAATTAAATCCAAGCTGCAGCCAGCACAAACAATTAATTATTTAGGTTTTTTGATTAATTCAGTTACTATGTTAGTTACTTTACCAACGGACAAAATTGTTGATATTACAAATGTATGTTGGGGCCTTATTCACAAACCTTATCCCTCCATCCGAGAGGTAGCAAAGGTTATTGGTAAGTTAGTAGCAGCATTTCCTGCAGTAGAATTTGGTCCATTACATTACCAAAACCTTCAAAGGGAAAAAACGCAAGCTTTAAAAAAGCGAGCAGGCCATTTTGATAGGCCTATGCAATTAACAAAGGAAGCTTTATTGGAATTACAATGGTGGATTGAGAATGTTCCACAAGCTGCTAAAAACATTTTAATACAGCAGCCTGAAGTGTTTTTACAAACAGATGCAAGTGCTCTCGGATGGGGGGGGGGGGGGGGGGGGGGGGGGGGGGGGGGGACGGATAATTCCACCAGCTGTGGGGGCAGATGGACTGTCCAAGAGGAATTGTTTCTCCAAACATATGGTATTAATTATTTGGAGTTATTGGGGGCATTTTATGGATTAAAAGCCTATTGTTCTACAAAAAAGGATCTGCATGTCCAGGTACAAGTAGACAATACCACAGCTGTTGCATATATTAATCACATGGGTGGAGTAAGATCAGTATCATGTGATTGTCAATCAGATATGGCATTGGTGTATTGAGCACCAAATTTGGCTTTCAGCAAGTTATCTCCAAGGTAAAGACAATGTGGTGGCAGACAACAGATCAAGGGTATTTAAAGACAACACAGAATGGATGTTAAACCCACAAGTTTTCAGTAAAATTGTCATTCGGTATGGGTTACCAGACAGTGTTCTGTTTGCATCAAGATTAAATAATCAATTGCCTAAATACGTGTCTTGGGAACCCAATCCAGGTGCGGAAGCAGTAGATGCATTTTTGCTACATTGGGGATATATGTTCCTTTATGCTTTCCCTTCATTTGGCCTGGTTAGGCAATGTCTTAAGAAAATAGAACAAGATTCTGCCACAGGGTTGTTGGTGGTTCCAAATTGGCCAACACAAGCATGGTTCCCATTGATGTTAAAGATGATTAAGGAACATTTATGTCGATTCCTAGCTGCAGTGATTTGTTAATACAACCGGTAACAAAAGAAATTCATCCATTACATGATCATATGGATTTGTTAAAATCTGCAGGTTTTGACCAGACCACTGCAAGGGCTTGGATTGTTGGATAGGATCATGGATGTTATAGCCTCAGCATTGCGCGATAGCACTAAGAAACAATATATGACACATATAAGGAAATGGGAAGTCTTTTGTAGACTGTCAAAAATATCTTATCATACTGTGAACATTTCAAACATATTGGAGTTCCTTGCTGAGTTGCATTTTGAGCAACACTTAAGTTATAGTGCCATTAATAGTGCTCATAGTACTTTATCATCCTATTTAGGACAATTTTCTGACCGTGAATCAATTGGGTCTCATCCATTAATATCCCGGTTTATGAAAGGGATTTTTAACAAGAATCCGCCCAAGCCAAGGTATACAGAAATTTGGGATGTCAGCATTGTACTTACTTTGCTTAGGCAATGGACTCCAATCACAGTTATGTCTTTGAAAAATTTAAAGTAATAATGTTAATGGCATTGGAATCAGCACAAAGAGTGCAAACACTGCAAATGCTACATTAGATTGTATGCATGTGGCTTCAGATAACATTGTGTTTTACGTTTATGATCTGATCGAACAAAGCAGACCAGGGAGAACTGGAGCTAAGGTAATGTTCAAAGCTTACCCTGTTGATCAAACATTGTGTGTTTGATCACTTGACTCAATATATAGAAGTAACCAAGAGTCTTCGAGGTGATGAAAAAGCATTATTTATTATGCATAAAAAACTACACACAAAACAATCAGTACAAACCATTTCTAGGTGGTTAAAACAGGTGTTAGATTTAGCGGGAATAGACACTGATGTGTTTCAATCTCACTCCACAGGGCTGCAGCTACGTCCGCGCGAAGTTACAGGACGTGCCCCTCGTCTAAATTTTAGAAGTCGCAGGATGGTGTAAAGAAGAAACTGTTTCAAAGTTCTACGATAAACCTGTTCTCACGATGCCAGGCTTTGGACACGCGGTGTTGGGTTCACAGTAATCATCTGCTTTGTTTCACTATTGATTTATATTGTCGATTTATGTTATCACTTTATATCTTTTATCACTTTGTAGTGATTTCCCCTGGTATAAAAGGGGTTATTATTTGTTCTTTTATGATTAAAAGACTTATTAAATAAACTGAAGCTGAATTTTGAAAAAGGTTATTTACTCACTTATGTGTTGACTTAGCTGGAATGTCGTATGGAATGTGACTCCGAAGTAAAATAGTACGATTAAACGAGAACTTACCAGTTCGAAGTTTGATCGTTATTTTATGAGGAGTAACGATGAGGGATTACGTGCCCTCCGCTCCCGACCCTCATAAAATAAATGATCATCTGGTAGTTCTAAATTTATGTTGAGCCTTACTATCTTACTCCGGCTATTAGGTTCTGCGTTTTTCATGCCGCGCTTTGAAGTATGCCGATCATGCGCCAGGCGGGGCTTCCTCACGTAATCCCTCATCGTTACTCCTTATAAAATAATAATCAAACTTTGAACTGGTAAGTTCTCATTTAATCTTACTATTCTACAATACATAAAGGTCACCAAGAGCCTCGGAGGCTCTGAATCATCTGTACTTATAAGTTACAAAAAACCTTTTAATAAGGTATCGGTGCAAACCATTTCTAGATGGTTAAAAGAGGTCCTGGCAAGTGCAGGAGTGGACACTGACACTTTTAAATCTCACACCACCAGGGCTGCATCTACGTCAGCAGCGAGGGCAATGGACGTCCCTCTCAACCACATCCTAGCAGCTGCAGGATGGTCCAATGAACAAACGTTCCAAAGGTTTTACAATAAACCAATTGCCGGACTGGGGGGTTTTTACAGTTCCATTTTAGATTCTGTTTTATAGTTTCCCCCCAGGATGAGAGGGGTCACTATTATTTTCTATTGATGATTAAAGCATCAGCATTTTTAACAAACTATGTAATGTCTGAATGCATTAATGTAATTCACTCATCCATGGTCAATTGATGCAGTGTGTGACGCTTGGACTAGTATCCAGCATGAAATCACAGAGCTTTGAAGTCTTCACGTAGACACTCACAGGACTCTGAAGTAAAATAGTAAGATTAAACGAGAACTTACCTGTTTGAAGTTTGATCTTTATTTTATGAGGAGGTACAATGAGCGATTACATGCCCACCGCTCCAAACCCTCATATTATAAAGGTAATCTGGTAGTTTCTCATTTTCTCCAATCTTACTATGTTCAGGTCAACTACTGTTATCTGTGATTTCACACCGCTGCTTTGAAGATTGACACGCATGCGGACTGACGGCCTTCTTCACGTAATCGCTCATCGTAATCCTCATAAAATAAAGATCAAACTTCAAACTGGTAAGTTCTCATTTAATCTTACTATTTTATGTGATTGAACTCATAAAGCAGAACAGGCACGGGTTGGTACAAGTTGAAGTTGACAGCATTCCCACCAGATCGGAGATGGGGGGTGTTTATTAGGTGAAAAGGTACACTGAGGTTACTAAGAACCTATGAGATGAAGCAAAGGTTTATTCATCGTTATATAATAGTTTCACAAGAGATTGTTGGTGCAGGCTATTTCAAGATGGATAGAGTGTAAGCAGCTGAAAGCAGGAGTGAATACAAATAATTTCAAGTCTCACTCTACCAGGGCTGCTGGCTCGTCAGCAGTCAATAGAATGGATATTCCCCTTTGATCACTTTTTTGCAACAGCAGGAGGCTCAGATGAGCGCACTTTCGGAAGTTATAAAATATCGTTGAACATGTCTGGACGTTTTCAGATAGAATTCTGAGCAGTGGTACATGAGCTATTGTCTAACTCAAAGGCAATTGGGACTGTGGTCCAATTAAGGGCGATGCACATGTGTGTAAAGTTAGCATCATGTTGTTAATAGCCCATGTCTTTTCTACCATTTATAGTTTATCTGCGTAGTGATTTCACATACAGATTGGTTTACTGCATGAAACCACAGAGCTTCGAAGGTTTCACGCAGTCACATCACGAGACTTCGACATAAAATAGAAAGATTAAATGAGAACCTACGGTTTGAAGTTTGATCTATATTTTATGAGAAGAGACTACGTGCTCTCCCAACCCTGAATCTCATAAAGATCATTTGGTAAGTCAAGCGTTATTAATCTTTCTATAGTGGTCTGTGGTTTCATACAGTTGCTTTGAAGATTGAAGCGCATGCGGGCTGGTGGGTTCTTTACGTAGTCTCTCATTCCTACTTCTCATAAAATAAAGACCAAACTTCAAACAGTAAGTTCTCGTTTAATCTTTCTATTAGTACGGGTGTCAGGGGTTATGGCGAGAAGGCAGGAGAATGGGGTTATGAGGGAGAGGTAGATCAGCCATGATTGAATGGCAGAGTAGACTCGATGAGCCGAATGGCTTAATTCTGTTCTTATCACTTATGAACTTATGAACTATATTATACACAATTAGATATGAAATAATATATGAAGGAAAGCTGGTAAGCAGCTTCCTACATTACCACAGTGCCAACATTACAAAAGTAGACTGATTTGGGTTCAGATGAAGGTGAAAAGGGCATTGAATAAGTCAATTATTTGTTTCATATGCAAAGATATTGTGGGGAGGTGGGAAGTTTAAAAGGGAATATAGACAATATTTTTTCAAGCTAGTGGATGGAAATGTGCAAAAATGTAGAACCACAAAATTCCTTCTGACTTGTCATTGCTGACTGCCTCCAATTCTACAGGTTGAATTATGATTTAAGTAATTCCACAATAGTAATAGCACTGTTGCATTTGTCATCTAGCCATTTCACATCCAGTGTTGCAGTACTAGATTAATTATCTAGGGGCACTTCATTGATGATACATGTAAAAAGACACAGCTGTTTTTGAATATTGTTTAGGGAAGCAGAAAAATAGATCTCCATGTGAACACTTCTGAGGGTTCAACAACCAGAGGCAAAAGGGCAATCAAATTAACAATAGCCTTCACCTCTTTAACACCTCCACTTTACAGATACCAGCCTATAAGAAATCTGACACATGCCTGAATTCTCTTTAAATGTGTTAGGTAACAAAACTGGACTAGTTGGAAGAGCAGCCAGTTATGATAACAGCAGATGCCTCAAGTGTTTTACCCACCTAGGCTTTCCAGGTCAGAGCCTGAGCTCCGACCAGCGCGGTCTGTGGACATCGGGAACCGTGCTCTCCAGGGAGGGAGCGGCCGTTCCAGACTCTCCAAGCCGCTGAGGAGTGTTTCTCCCGACGCCGGAGCTCCATCATCCAGCAAGAGGGCCTGAAAGCATCGGGTTGGCGTTGCGGCGACTGGCTGCAGAAGCCACAAATAGGCCCGACCTCGGGTGATCACAGAGGAAGAGGACTGAACTTTCTAGTGCCTTTCCCCACAGTGGAAAATTTTGATTCTGCTGTGGGGGGATGTTCATGTTAAATTCTATAATGTGTTGTGTCATTTTTCTTTTTTTTTAAATTTTTCTATGGATGTACCGAAACCTAATTATTTCTTCTATGTAAAGCACATTGGTTTCAATGCGAGTTGATTTAAATGTGCTATATAAATAAAACTTACTTACTTACTTACTTACTTACTTACTTACTTACTTGCTTACTTACTAACTAACGAACAAAGTATTTGATAGTGCACTTCAACCCAAGAAAAATGTTAAGTTGAAAACAGAAATTAAACTCTCCCTAAAGTTAGCACGGTGGCACAGCGGTGGAGTTCTCCCTTACAAAGCCGGAGACCCGGGTTCAATCTTAATTGGCTTTGGTAAAATTGTAAATTGTCCCTAGTGTGTGTAGGGTAGAGTTAGTGCGTGGGGATCGATGGATGATGCGGGCAGAACAGCGCATGATCCCCAAACACCTAAAATTCACACATACGTCAGTACATACACCAGTAAAGGTATATTTGCAGCAATTGCTAGGGAAATGGAGGCCGGGTGGCGCAATGGTAGAGTTGCTGCCTTGCCAGAGACCAGGGTTCGATCCTGACTATGGCTGCTACCTATACGGAGTTTGTACCTTCTCTCTGTGATTGCGAGTGTGTGCTCCGGGTTCCTCCCACACTCCAAAGACGTACAGATTTGTCGGGTAATTGTCTTGATAAAATTATATATTGTCCCTAGTGTGTGTAGGATAGTGTTAGTGTGAGGGGATCACTGGACGGCGCGGACTCGATGGGCTGAAGGGCCTGTTTCCACGCTGTATCTCTAAACTAAACTAAACTAAACTAAACTAAACTAAACTAAACTAAAGAAATGTGAAGCAAATACAGAAATTCAGGAGGAACTCAGCCAGACAAGCAGCATCTGTAGAAAGGAAATCAGCTATTAAAGGATAGTCATATGCAGCCTGGAACAGGCCCTTTGGCCCAACTTGTCCATGCAGACCAAGATGCCACATCTAAACTAGTCCCATTTGTCATTGGTCCATAGCTCTCTAAACCTTTCCTGTCAATGTACCTGTCCAAATATCTTTCAAATGGTGTTACTGTACCTACTTCTTCTAGCAGCTTGTCCCATTTACCCACCACCCTCTGTGAGAAAACATTGCCCCCTCGGGTTTCTATTAAATCTCTCCCCTCTCACCTTAAACGTTAGAGTTGCAGGATCGACAGCGTGGAAACAGGTCCTTCGGGCCACTGAGTCCGCGCCGACCAGAGCCCCCTGTACACTAATACTATCATACGCACTCGGGACAATTTACAATCTCACAGAAGCCAATTAACCTACAAACCCGCACATCTAAGGGATGTGGGAGGAGAAAACCCACGCAGTCACGGGGAGAATGTGCAAACTCCATACAGACGGCACCTAGAAGTCAAGATCGAACCTGGATCTCTGGCGCTGTAAGGTAGCAACTCTACCTCTGTGCCACAGTGCTGCCCCAAGCCATCTGGTTCTTGATTGCCCTACCCTGTGAAAGAGGATTCTTAGCATTTATCCTTTCTATTTTTTTTTATTAACAACTTCTCTTTTGAGAAGCAACGAGAGGGAAGATTTACATTTCATGTTTTTCTTCATTCCTTACAATGCTATGTACAACAGTGATGGCAACTTCTACTGAAGTGTGGATGGCCGTTGGCTCGCTAGAAGCTCATCCGCCCTTTGACAGGTCTTGTTTTGGTCCTGCTGGGGGTCCACAGCCCCCTCCTCACCTGGCAAACCAGGTGGGGGAGACGGTTTAGTCGCCGACTATCTGACCATGGAGCAGGTAGCACGAGATTACATGGTAGCTGTGGCCTGACTTCAAAATTCTTCTCATGATATGTCTGCCCAACCTCTCCCTATAGCCTAGACCCTTGAGTCCTGGCAACATCCATGTAGTTTCAGGTTGTTGACACTTCATTAGAACTGGTAAAACCTTTACTGTTTTCTTTTTCCACGGATGCTGCTTGACTAGCAGATTTCTTCCAGCATTCCTGTTTTTGCTTCTGATTACCAGCTGCAGTTTTATTTGTTTTCCACCGTGTCCACCAATGTGTGTAATATCAGGGGCAGCTGCATCGGAAATTGGTGAAATGACCATTTTTGCTGAAGTAATCTTTGCGTGATTTAAATTTGAGAGAAAAAAAAGTAAATCTTGCCACCTTCACGAGAGTTTTCAGCAGAAAGGAAAATTTGCAAACAGACACCCATTTGGCTTTATATTGATAAAAGGTCCAGTTTCTGGAGGCTTCATTGCTGTTGCATGTTAAATTGACGTGAATTACACCGCCCAAAAGCTGTGTTCTCCAAAGCTTGAAAAGGAAGGCAAGATGTCCCCAGGTAAATGACATTTAACACAGCCCAAGCTAATGGAAGTTGAAATATAGTAATCCCATTTCTTCAGGTCTGCCCTGCAACTTTTTTGCTCTGAAGAGAATTCTTTTGAACCCTTTTGAACCTTGCGTTTGATCTGTATTGTCAATCATTTTCATTAATACACACGGACCGCAGCTCAGTGGTCTTTCATGTGTTTGTGGGAACGTTGACCTCTTTAGCTGGGTATTAAAAGGGTAGAACATAAATTTGACTAGTCACCTGGAGGGATTCCATATCACCCATTCTTTCTGTCTGGAATTAGGGGCATTAAAGGGGATTGATTCACCACTGTTACACCGGGGTCAGTGTGTTGTTAATGTACCCCTGACCTGTTCCTGCATTATTGTATTATAACATTAAATACTACTGCCACTTCAATTAATCACATCAGCACAATATACCCATGCAGCAGCGCTACTTCTACTGATATTATCATGCCTGAGCCAAAGGAAGGAATGCTCGCTTAGTATATTGATATTGGTATTGTTTTTTGTCATGTGTACGGAGATACACTGAAAAACTTTGTTTGCATGCTAAACAGTCAATACCACACACGGGTGCAATCACACCATACACAAGCAGAGCAGGTAATGCATAGAGAAAAATACTGGGGTGCAGAATATAGTGTTACATTGCAATAGCATTCCAGCGACAGAGAAAATACAGGAGAAAAAAAGAAATGCAAGGTCTACAATGAGATAGGTTCGGGAGATCGGAACTGCATCAGAGGTCAACGGAGGACTATTTAGTAGTCTGATAACAGGGGTAAAGAAGCTGTTCATGAATGTGATGCTTTCAGGCTTTTGTATCTCTTCACAATGAGAGATGGGAATAGAGGCAATGGCCAGGATGAAAATAGTCCTTCATATGTTGGCGGTAGTGTGCAAACAAATCCGTATTTTTGCCCTTGTGGGGTTTACGTCTCAACAAATGCTCTTGCACTGAGAACATTTCTCAACCTAATTGCCATTGTTTTTCTGGAAGTTTAATTTGAACCTGGACTATCAGGCAGGTGGGCACGGTGGTGCAGCGACAGAGTTGCTGCCTTACAGCGCAGAGTCCCGGGTTCGATCGTGACTACGGGTGTTATCTGTACCGAGTTTGCATGTTCTCCATGTGACCTGCGTGGGTTTTTCCAGGAAGCTCCGGTTTCCTCCACACTCCAAAGACCTTCAGGTTTTTCGGCTAATTGTCTTGGTATAAGTGTAAACTATCCCTAGTGTGTATAGGATAGCATTAGTGTGTGGGATTGCTGGTCAGCACGGAATCGGTGGGTCGAAGATCCTGTTTCCTTTCTCTATCTCTAAACTAAAATAAACTAAACTAACCTGGACCTACAATTTTATTGGCTGTAACCTCAAAAGGTGAAAATGGGGCAGGGTGTAAAGTGGTGAAAGACTGTTGACCCAGTACCATCTAGTTCATGACATGGATTTTGTTAAAATTATCTTCCCAAACCAGTAGATCATATTTTTTTAAATGTGCAATCCAAATAAAAGGATCTAATTGTTTAATTTTCTGTTTCATTATGGACCAACCAGTTCTCAAATTGAAGTAGGAGCATACCTATTAGCGGGAGAAGCTGGCAAAGTCTCAAGAGGATGGTGCTTTTTTTTTAAAGTTACTGTCACATCAGGGACAGTTCTGGTTTACCAGCTGCCACATCAACTTGGTACATGGATAGGAAATGTATATGGATAGGACAGGTACATGGATAGGAAAGGTTTAGAGGGAATACTGGGGAATTTGGGGAAATGAGCCACGCCTGCGCAGTTAGGGGCTATGGGTGAGTGGTGGAATACTGCGTTGGGGGAACGGGTTGCGTTGGGGGAACGGGTGAGTGGTGGAATATTGCATTGGAGAATGGGTTGCGTTGGGGGACCAGGCCTCCAGTGTGACTGGGACCCAACGGATCCCACAGTCTAGTAACTTTATAAACTTCTCTCAGGTCTCCCCTCAGCCTCAACACATCAAAGAAACCAATCCAAGTTTGTCCAAATTCTCCTTATGGCTAATATCCTCTAATGCAGGCACCGCAGTAAACTTGAAAGGTTACTGGAGGCCATGCTTTTTTTTGCACTAATATTCGGTTTCATTTTTTGAATTTATTGTACTTTTTTTTTTGTTTACTATGTTATCTGTGACTACTGTGTTTACAAACCTGTTATGCTGTCGGTGAGGGCGTTGCGAGTTGGCTGCCCTGCTACCAGCATGATCGTTATTTCAACTTTTTTTGGTTTTTTTGGTGTGTCTAAATGTTAGTTTAGGTGTCTCTTGGTGTGTCTTGTGGGGGGGGGGGGGGGGATGGTGAGGGGGGGGAAAGGGGGGGAACCGCTTTTGGTCGCCTCCTCGACGGAGAGGCGACTTTTTTCATGTCGCCTCCCTCGCGGCCTAACAGAATGGATTGGAGCGCCCATTCCCGGAATCGGGCCTGGAGCTTCAGCAGCGGGCGCTGCATGGACTTTTCCATCGCGGAGCGGGCGAACTCTTGCCGGGGGTCGCCAGAGAGGATGCTCCGATCGTTGACCTGGTGACTTTGGCATCATAGGGCTGTGGTCTGCGGAGCTTCTAGCCACGGGCATGGCGTGGACTTACCATCCAGAGTCTGGGATCCCTTGCCGGGGATCGCCGGAGAAGAGCTCCGACCGCCGGCCTGCGGCCTATAACATCCTGAAGCCGCGGTCTCCGGTAGGAAAGTGCCGATTGGGGCGCTCCAAGCAGCGGAATATGTTTGACCATCCCGACGTTGGAGGTTTGATCATTCCGACAAGAGGGCCTGTACATCTGGCTGTCCGTACCAGCGACTACGGAGGGTTTATGGCCCTGACCACGGATGAACAGGAGGAGGACTGACTGAACTTTGTTGTTAAATTCTATTGTGTATTGTGTGTTCTTTTTAAGTGTGTCGCTGCTGGCAAATTCATTTCACTGCACCTTCAGGTGCACGTGACGAATAAAATTGACTTTGACTGTGACATTTCTGCAAGTATGAATTTATTTGTTCTGCTTTGGTACATATACAATTAAATACTCTTGACTCCTACTCCAGCATTAAGCAGTAATGTTAAATCGGAGAGCAACAGATCTTCACTCGTGGTTAAGAGATATGGAGGTTGCACATAGTTAAGATACAGTTTATTAATGGTAGTGAGGGAATGACTGGTTAAGCTGATGATTTGGGTGCCAACCAAGTGACTGCTACGTAGTGGATGGAATTGGGCATCTTGTGAGGCACTGGAGCAAAACACACCCGGGCAAGTGAACAATATTCTTTCATGTCAATTCGGTCGAATGAAAGCCCATCTCTTTGTTTCTGTCAGTCCCCATTAACAGGCTATATTACCTTTGTGTTTATTGACCCTCTTAAGGGCGGCACGGTGGCGCAGGGGTAGAGCTGCTGCCTTACTGTGCCAGAGACCCGGGTTCAATCCTGACTACGGGTGCTCGCTCTACGGAGTTTGTACGTTCTCCCTGTGACCGCGTGGGTTTCCGCACACACTCCAAAGACGTACAGCGTTGGAAGTTATTTGGCTTCAGCATACCCTGATGGTGCTGGGTTTTCCCAACAGTAAGTGGAGAATACACCTCTCCCAATGAAGCTCACCAAGATGAAACGATACGCTCATTTTCTCATCACTGCTCATGGAATCTGACAGCACAAATTATCCACTTTCTTTCCTACATTACAAAGGTAACAATGCATTTAAACAACTATTTCATTGACCGTTCTTGGGAATTTCTTAAACGGATATGGTAAGTGTTAAGTAACTGCAAGATATTTTATTTTCCTTTTAAAAGATTCTGCTTTAGGATCCCTAATGAATTTTCATTTTAATACCAATAATAATAGCATGATACAAATAGTCTAAAGCTGCTGCAATTCACTGGAAGGAAACAGCATCAGATTGCACAGCACTCCAGTGCACTGTGGATGTACAATGCAGACACAAGAAACTGCAGATAAGATTGAATCTTGAGCAAAAAAAACAAGTGCTGGATGAACTGCATGGGTCAGGCAGCATCCGTGGAAGGAAGGGACAGATGATATTTTGTGTCTGAAGAAGGCTCTCGACACGAATCGTCGTCTGTCCATTCCCCACACAGATAGTGTCCAGCACATTGTTTTTTTACACTAAGGAAGTTCAACTAATGGATATGCTGTTTGCAAACCGACCCGCTGTGAAGTATGAGAGCGCGCACACACTGTGATAAAATAATCTGCTGCTCAACACTCGACGTGCAGGGAGGAAAACATAACCTGACCACGAGCTTCTTAATGTCTGCTTAATGTCTTTTGTACACTTGTGTTTTTTAAGTGGCTGCCTGAAACCGCTGCCAAGTTT